>VFFE01007168.1:2614776-2767307 GCA_008921705.1 Burhinus oedicnemus | reverse complement strand
CCCTTCCCGCTCCCCGTCCTCCCCAGCCCGCTTGTCCCCCGGAGCCGGGTCCGCCCTCGGTACCGGTTGCGGGGAACAAAGCTGCGGGGCGCGGCTCGTGTGACGGTAACGGGGATGGGGGCGACCGATGGGGACACCCCTCACCCCCCCCACGCCGCGTGGGGCCGGTGCGGGCCCCGCACGGCATCTCCTCCACAGTGGCCACCCAGGACCCCCAACCCCAGGGGTTATTTTATCCTGGGGATGAGTATCCCTTGTTTTTTTGGGGGGCTTATTGCCCCATAGAGGGATGCTCAGGGGGGTTACACGGTGCCTGGAGGAGCCGTAGCCGTAGAGATGGGTGATGGGACCCCAATGGCTGCTGGGCATTGCTCTCCTTCACGGTGATGGGAGACATCATCTGTGCCCCAGAAACCTTGCTGTTATACCAGCTGATGGTAAGGCCCTTCCTCTCCCCAAAAGAGAAAGGGATGAGCAGAATTTGGGATGTTCCAGAAATCTGAGGGTCTTGTGTGTTTACCCCCCTCAGGGAGGCCATAGGCAGGGGTGGAGGGAGAGGCCAAGGTCTGCCGTGGTGGGGAGGTAGGATGGGGCTGTGGTGGCAGGAGGTGGCAGGTCCCCGAAAGGAGGGACGGGGGCTGTAACGCGGCGTGATAAGGGGAGCCGTTGGCAACCGCAAAGTGTCTTACAGCTGTGGACGGGGGACGGGAGCTCTCGCCCCCATCACGAGGAGGATGAGGGTCTCCTCCTCATGGAAGAAGGTATATGCGAAGGCAGCCGGGATTCAGCTGGTGCGTTGGGAGATGGAGATTCTCATCTCCATGGAAGCAGGTGGAGCTGGACAGACTAATCACAGCAAAGAGTTTGTCTAAAAATGCAGTCCTTTGTCTGGCAGACACACTTCTTGTTTTTAGTGTTTTGTTGTATTCTTGGGTGAAAATTGATCTCACCGGTCTGTTTAAGCTGTCAGTGCCTGTGCTTATGGGTTCCTACACCCACCGTGCGTGCTGGAGAGCTGGCCAAGCAACCCCTGTCACGTCATTGCTGCTGTCTGACCGGCCCAGGTCACGGCACTCCCAGAGACCAGACCCAGCCGGTGGGAACATTCACTTAAACCGATGTTTCTCTCCTCATTTTTGCAATCCTGCCTCACCCCGTGAGCTGTGCGAGGGACCGAGTTTGCCTGTGCCAATATTTGCAAATATTAAAGGATCAGAAATGCGGCTGAAGGAGATTCTCTCCCTTAAATTCCCATGGACACCCCGACCATTGCGTGTGCCCAGAGCAGTGGGATGCGGAGCAGGGTGTGCGGCAAGCGCCAGGCGTCGGCGTGGGGCGGCCTGAGCGCCTGCGGTGGGACCGGGCTCAGCGGGCACTGTGCCCACGGCCGGAGGGAGCCAGGGCAGCAGAGTGGGGAGCAGCACCCCGGCCCACCCGGCTGTTGGGGAGCAGCCCCAAGGCCGCCGTAGCCAATCAGGATGTGGAGACACGAGGCTGCAGTGGCCTCAGCCAATCAGGATGTGAAGACACGAGGCTGCAGCAGCCTCAGCCAATCAGCATGCCAGGCCAGGAGCACCTACAGCCTCTTGCAGTAGAGGAACACCAGGTGTCTGCGGGGGTCTCAGCCAATCAGGGGTGGTAGAGGGGGAGCTCAGCCAATTGGTGTCGCTGAGTGGAGGCCCAGCCAATCGGTGTTCCCCAGCAGAGGCCGGTGCCTCCCGCCATTCCCAGAGGCCGTCCTGCTGGGATGTCCCCACTGGGGGACTGCTCATGGACGGCAGCAGCCGGGGGACAGGCTGTCCAGGGCAGTGGGGGGTCTCCATCCCTGCAGGTACCCCCAGCCTGGCCATGGCCCGGGGCCGCCAGCTCTGGGTGACACTGCTGGAGCAGGGCCTGGGGCAGGAGACCCCCAGAGGCGCTCTTTATCTCACGCAGCCTTCAGCCTCCAGCGAGAGAGGTTCTGCCACCAGAAGGGTGGGATCTGTGGCCAGAACAGCTGAAAATACGAGATCTCCTTGCTGCTGTCTAAGCTGATTTCTTCATTTCTTGACCTGTAACACCCGTACGTAGCAGCAGACTGTTGCCGCATCTTCTTTGTGGACACCTGAAGTAATTCCCCTCTCCTTTCCTTACGTGCCAAGTTCTTGGGCTTCTTGTCATTCTTCTGACTCCCTCCTGGATCCCCCCCAAATTGCACCCATCCCTGATGAAGAGTACGGTCCCAACCTGGGCACCGGCTGCGGCACGGTTCCCCCAGTGCTCAGCAGACCAGTGACCACCATGCTTGGGCTGGGACGTGGCACTTGCCTCCTGCCGGATCTCCCAGTCCTCCCGCAGAGCAGCTCCTCACACTCCTCTCTGTTGAATCTCAGCTCATTGGTTTTGGACGATGTCTTTGACTTGTCAGGATGGTTTTGAGCCTGGAGCACATCCTGCCCAGGACTTTGGGCCCCTCTCAGTTCAATGCCACCCACTGTTTTGGTGACCAGGTCCTTAGGGAAACACAGGCTAGACCAGGCCAGCCCCAGTGGAGGTGCCCTCCTCTGGCATGGCCACTGCCCATTGGCACATCCTGTCGCCCACTGCTTCTGGGGTGCAGCTGAGCCACCACCCGGTGTTCTCATGTGGAGGCATGTCGAGAGCCTCGGTGGGATCAAGGCACATGGCATTGGCTCCCACTGCGCTGGTGTCATACTCACGGGCCATTTCTTATCACTGTACCGTCCCCTGTGGGGACAGGCTGGTGCCGTGTTCAGCATTGCCCTGGGAGTGGGCACCAGGGCAGGACAGCAGCATGGCCCCGGGGACGATTCCCCTCCATCTTCTAAAAATGGTTGCTGGGATCACCCTTCTCCAATGCTGTTGCCCCTTGATGTCCCTTCCCCTGGCTCTCCATGTTGCCCTGCTCTCCTTCTCCCTTTGTTAACGTTGTTAAATCCCTGCTCACAAACCACCTTTTTATACGAAGGCTAGAGCAATGAGGGTTTTTCTGTATTCTTGATTATTTAACTCCCTTTCCCCATTAAGTTATGGATCTTCATTTTCCCCTGTCTCCCCCTTCCTTCCAGTACTGCTGCACAGCACATTGAAACCTTTTCTTGTTGCCCTTGATGTCCCTTGCTACGCCTAACTCGGTCACGCCGTGGTCTTTAGATTGTGCCCTACCTGCTTGTGCGATTTCTTTACGTTAATCTGGGATCACACGCCCTTTGCTCCTTGTTTTTTGATTTCCTGGTCCTCAAAGAGCACCTGGCGCAACTCCAGTTGTAGGCGATTCCTTCTCCCTTTCCTCTTCAAAACAACTCCTAAGCAGACCGAGTTACTCGGAGATCTAACAATTGTGTGTCCGCAGCTGGTGCCCACGCAGCCGTAGCGTTCCCGGGGGGCTCACAGGCTCTCTGGTGGGACCCTCTCCGCCGCTGCGGCTGCTCGCCTGGAAGGAACCCCTCCCTGCTGGGGTGTCAGGACAGCCCGGGCTGGCGGCCCCGCAAACACCACTCGTCCCCCTGAGCAACCCCGACGGCTCATCCCGGCCGAACGGCGACACTGCAGCGGGAGGTTTACCAGAGGGGAGCCCACAGGAGCGGCCGCTGCCCTGAGCACCTCCCCAGGCCGTGAGCAGACCCCCCAGGCACCATGGCCTGTGGCACTGGCCTGGTCCCGGGGGGGGGCCTTGGAGGAGGGGAGCCAGCGGGCTGTGGTGAGGTCAGAAAACGGCGGGCAGCTGAGTGTCCTCCTGTAAAGCCCCCGGTGGCCTGGCCTGGCGTGGCTGTCCCCATGTGGCGGGCCTGGGGGGGCTCTCCCCTCCCGACGGGGCAGGGGCTGGCAGGGCAGCAGGCAGCGGGGCAGCAGGCAGTGGGGCGGCGCCGCTGCGAGAGGCAGGGAGACCCCGGTGACGTCTGACCCCGCCCACGAGCCCCCTCGGCAGGCAGCGGCGCTGGCCCTTTAAGAGAGGGCGTGGTCTGCCGCCGAGCTCCGCCCCCCCGCTCGCGCCGTCGCACCGAGCGGCTCCCGTCGCTCTGGGGCTGGTGCGCCCCCTGGCGGCCAGGGCGGGGAGCGGGGCCGGCGGTACCGGTGGTGGAGCCGGAGCCGGTGCGGGCCCCGGCAGCGCGTTCCCGGCTTGGGCAGCGGCAGCCCGGCTCTAGACCTGCCCGTGCTCTGCCCCATTGCAGGCCGCGAGGAACGGCTGCCCCCTCCCCGGTCTGCCCCAGTGGCTATCGCTGTCCCGGAGAGGGCTGGGGCGGGCCCCGGTCTAGTAGCCCGGTCCCGGGGAGCCCCCGGCCTTGGCAGTGGGAGAGCGGCTGCGCCCCCGCCCGGGCACCGCCGGAGAGGAGGTTCTGAGCGTCCCCGCTAAGCCCCCGTCCCCGAGCCCCGGGCCGGTCCCCGAGCCCCGGCACCGCGTGTTGGGCCGAGGCCAGGCGCCGGCTGCTCCGGGGCCGCAGGGTCCCGGGGGGGCCAGCCGGACTCAGCCTACCGGGGGCCGGGCCGGAGCGCCGCCCCGCTGCTTGCCACCGTTTCCGGGGCGGGCGAGGGGTTTCCTGCGGGGAGGCTGCGGCCGCTGTGGCCCCGGTTCTGCTCCCGGCCCGGCCCGGCCCGGCCCGTCCAGCCGCCGGGATGATCAACGCCATCTTGGTGTTCAACAACCACGGCAAGCCGCGGCTCGTCCGCTTCTACCAGCACCTGGTGCGGGGACGGGGACAGGGACAGGGACCCGGGACCGGGACCGGGCTGCCTGTGGGGCTGGTGGCAGCGGGTATCTGAGCCCGGTGTGGGGCTGGGGGTGTCAGCGGGGCTTGGCTGGGGCTGTGAGGGACCCGGGTTGCAGGAGCGATGGCTGTGGGGCTGGTCCCTCGGGTTGCCCCATGGCCGGGTCACCCCCGTGGCTGTGCCTGCAGTGCCAGGGCCGGCGAGGAGCTGGGACCTGCCTGTCACCCGGGGCTGCCAGCTCACGGTGTCCCAGGGGCAGCGGGGGAGAGCAGGGGACATGGGTCTTCCAGACTGTGCGCCCATGGGTGCATGCCCTCGCCTCCTCGCAGGCCGAGGAGGTCCAGCAGCAGATTATCCGAGAGACTTTCCACCTGGTGCTGAAGCGGGATGACCACATCTGCAATTTCCTGGAGTGCGGCAGGTAACCTGCTGCCCCTCCTGCGAGGGGGGGCTGTGCAGGGCTATCCCCTCAGCCAGGGGAGCGCCTGGGCTGCACGTCCCTCCCCGAAGCCCTTCATCTCTTCTCGTGTCTCTGCAGCCTGTTTGGTGGCTCGGACTACAAGCTGATCTACCGCCACTACGCCACGCTGTACTTTGTCTTCTGCGTGGACTCCTCAGAGAGTGAGCTGGGCATCCTGGACCTCATCCAGGTCGGTCTCTGCAGTCGGGTTCGCCGCCTGAGGGCGGCCGCTCGGGTACCTTCCCCCAAAGCATAGTCCTTGCCGGGCGGCCCAGTCCTGACACCTTCCAGGTGCACTTTGTGTCTGTGGCATCTCTGTGCTGGCCCTTCGGGAAGTGCCTGAGAAGCTGTTCAGGGGGCTGCGATGGGGAGGGGTCGCTGCACGCGCGTTAGCCAATGCACAGCTCCTCCACCTGGAAGCAGCCGGGGAGGTCAATCTGAATTAATTTCTTCAAGAAATAGAATCACAGAATCACTTAGGCTGGAAAAGACCCTTAAGATCATCAAGTCCATAAACCTAACACTGCCAAGTCCACCAGTAAGCCATGTCCCTAAGTGCCACATCTACACGTCTTTTAAATACCTCCAGGGACAGTGACTCAACCACTTCCCTGGGCAGCCTGTTCCAATGCTTGATAACCATTTTGGTGAAGAAATTTTTCCTAATGTCCAATCTAAACCTCCCCTGGTGCAACTTGAGGCCATTTCCTCTCGTCCTATTGCTTGTTACTCGGGAGAAGAGATCAACCCCCACTTCGCTACAACCTCCTCTCAGGTAGTTGTAGAGAGCGAGAAGGTCTCCCCTCAGCCTCCTTTTCTTCAGGCGGAACAACTCCAGTTCCCTCAGCTGCTTCTCGTAAGACTTGTGCTCCAGACCCCTCACCAGCTTTGTTGCCCTTCTCTGGACACGCTCCAGCACCTCAATGTCTTTCTTGGAGTGAGGGGCCCAAAACTACAAGTGCATTTTTAAAATTGTGTTGAAACGCTGTGGAGTTCTAAAGGGACCTTTCCTAAATCCACTAATGGCAGGTGTGAGAGTGTTGGTGCAGGAGTTGGCAGGAGCCACCTGCCCTCCTCAGGTCAACCGTCCTGTGATCATGCAGTTCCTAAAACTCAGCCCCTTTCAGGCTGTTGTGGTGGGCTGCGGCCCTGCCCCGACATGGTGACCCCCCGTTGTCCCAGCGCTGTGGCAGATCAGGACATCGACACTGGGATTCCCCCAGAATGGCCGAGTCCCGTGTTGTGGTGACCTTGACTTTGTGCTGGACCCCTTGAACTGGGGCTTGATCAGACCCCCACAACGAGAGGTTCTGGGTGTGCAGGCAGTGCCTGAAGGCAACAGTTGAGCAGGTACACACCGCTGCCACGAGGGAGCCTGTCGGGGGCTGGAGGAAGAGCCCTCCATGCTGCCCAGGTTGGACCCACCATGCCCTC
Source organism: Burhinus oedicnemus (assembly GCA_008921705.1). Lineage (NCBI taxonomy): Eukaryota > Metazoa > Chordata > Aves > Charadriiformes > Burhinidae > Burhinus > Burhinus oedicnemus. The sequence goes on along the minus strand of VFFE01007168.1, from coordinate 2,760,706 downwards.
CCTTCGCAGCCAGCCCAGCCAGGGCCAGGCTCTTGTTCCAGCTGCGGCCCCTTCCCAAGACAATCTCTCTCCTCAAGCAGGTCTGTGCTTCTCGATCTGGTTTCTGAGGTATAGCAAGAACTGGCACCAGTGCCTGCGTGGCAGTCCCCTGACTCATGCTGCTGAGTGTCCTGGTCAGCCCCCAGGCTGGACCTGCCTGTTTTTGCCCTGGGAACAGGCGCTTTCCTGCCATCAAGGGGAGATGGAGTTGTTGAGAGGGTTTTGTCTCCACTTAGGGTGCCAGTCTGGGGTGCAGCGAGTGCTCTCGGAGTTTTTAGTCAGTGCTGCAGCTTTTTGTGCGTGCAGGCCCTGGGGCTGTGTGCAGGAAGCATCTTGCTGTGGTCTTCTGTAGTGACCTTCCCTTTCTTCCTCGTCAGGTGTTTGTGGAGACGCTGGACAAGTGCTTTGAGAATGTCTGTGAGCTAGACCTCATCTTCCACATGGACAAGGTGGGTTGTAGACTCTGTGTGCTCCTCTGGGCCACCGCCATCGTTCCTCCCAGTACCTGGCTGCCCCGATGCCCTGGCCTCCCTAGAGCCTGTGCTCTGATGGGCAGGTGCCGGCCCAGTCTTGAGCTCTGGAGCCTTTCAGGAGAGGCTGATGGTCACTTTTTGGGGAGAGTTGTCAGCGTGGGATCTCCTTAAGCCGCTCACATTGTGTCCTCCAAGAGATCTGAGTTGCTGGGCTGTGTTCCGAGTCCACGGATAAGCTGGCTTTCAGCTCTCAGCACTCACTGCGTTGCATTGCTGCTGCAGGGCTGTGCTCTCTGCTGCAGCAGAGCCGTAGGGGGGTGGGGGCTGTCCTGGTGATTGCCACCAACACCAGGTGACTGTGCAGTCAAGTGACAGGGATCTGCGCTGCAGCTTTGCTCTTGGTCTTCTGCACGGGCTGGCGCTGGTGGAGCTGGGCAGGCTCTGGCATTGTGCAGGGGGGTTTCGCCTCTTCTCCTGTACTGTGGGCCACATCAGGAGTCTTGTTAATGTTTTACTAGAGCTGCAGGGAAAAAAAAGGAAGGAACAATGAGAGTGTTTGGAATGCAAAGTGTTTGGTAAACTTTGGTTTGAGCCACAGCCTTCAATTCTTCCTCTATAGCTGGACAGAGTTTCTGGGCGGAAACCTATCCTCTTTGATCATCTCATAGATATAGCTGAAGATAGCTGGGTCTCAGAGAGAGCGACTTGGCTGACGTGTGCTGGACTTGTGTTGCTGTTGATAAGGGTTTTCTTGCTTTGTTGAAGACAAAAGATGCTAACAAAAAGAGGAGTGGGAAAAAAACAATAAGGCTGTAAAATACTCCCTTTCTGTTGGTGACTCTAACTTATGAACTCTGACAGTAGAATAGAGTTAGCAAATCTTCTTAGAAGGCGATCTGGATCAGCTGAATGTAGTAGCAACTGGTGAAGACTTTTATTTCATAATTTGCCCGAATGTAAACTTTTAGAAATGTTACAAAGTTGATTATCTCGTCAGCAAAAACGTTCTTATCAAAGCAAGCAAAAGGAGAGGAAGGAGGAGGTCAGAAGGAATGAGGCGTACCTGTGGGAGAAGGGATGGCAGTCACCCAGATCACCTCTGGCCACATCTGGGGGAGGATGCCCTTTCAGTTACTCATTTTGTGGCATGACCAAGACCTGGCAGCTCTACACTCAATCTGCAGCCCACAGGTAGAAGAGATTACCTTGTTGCTTGTCTGTTTTGCCAGCAGTAGCATAGATTGCCCTTCCTCTGAACTCTCCTGCCAAGTGAAGGGTTCAAAGGAGACAGGAATCGGGAGGGTTTATGATAGGAGAGGCCCTGGGCTTGGTCACCGCAGGGCTATCCTACTAGTCAGGCTTGTTTGCTTCCCATGCTGTGCTCCCGCTGCTTCCCAGCCTTGACTTCAGTCCTTGGCCACTATCAGTTGGTCTTCTCATCTCTCTTTCTATATTTGGTGTTTATTTATTTCTCAGATGTGTTCGCGTTGAGTGCCCGTGCTTCCAAGAGCTTGGTTACAGACCAGCAGTGTAAGGGGCACTGGGAATACACAGGTGTGTCCTGCTAGTCCCTGGGTCTTGCCCCTTGGATGCCCAGGCAGGGCTTTCTGTGGCTGCGATGCTCCCACGGAGCCCTGCCTCCGGGACTTCAGTTTGTCAAGAGCCTTGCAGGGCATGGTGCTACCCTCAGCTCTGGCAGATGGATTGCAGAGTTTGTGAGTTCCTGGCTAGAACAGAGAAATGAGGCCAGCGTCAATGGGAAAGCGCTGATTTGTCGAGCAGAGACTTTGGCTGTGAACATCCCCAACCCAGCAGGTTCTGGCTGGGATTTGGGTGCAGCATTGTCAGAGTCCTGTGACTTTCTATTATTGCCTTATAAGATACACCTTACACTCTGCAGCACAGAGTCCATGAAATGAGAGCTGATGCAGGTTTTGGTTCCCTGGTCTTGCAGCAGGCAGCTGGATGGGGGAGTTGGGTCTGTGGTTCTTGGGCACTAGTGACACCAGTGCCTTTAGGCTGTCAGCTTTGGAAGCAGCAACCTCAGAGCTGCAGGGATCCCTCTTTCACAAGGGGAGGCTGGAGCCACGAAGCTGTGGGGAGGCTCAAAGGAGGCTCTTGCCCAGCCCCTGGTTGTGCTTTTCATACCTTGGAGGAGAACATGAGTTTCACTAAGCAGCTGCGAGGTCCTGGAGAGGACACAGTTTGTTCAGGAAGTGCTGTGTTTCGGTTTGGAAAACAAAAGCTTTCTTGGGATTTCTGCCCTGTTGGTTTTGGTCCAACTTGGGCTGAAGCCAGATCTTGAAGGAACAACATTTCCTGCAGCCCAGATGCTTCCCTGTTGCGGGGAGCTGCTAGCACTATCTGGCGTGGCGTTTGCTGGGGCTGGGCTGAGCTGAGGCTGTGCTGCGGGACAGTGGTTCCAGTGCTGCAGGTGTCATGGGAAGGTGCTGTATCACCCGTGGCTCACCCTGTGCAGTGCTGATCCCACACACCTTGCTGCTCCTGGTGCTGTCGGAGCAGGACAGAACCCACAGGGAGCCTTGCGGGGCATCAGGCACGCCGTTTGCACAAAGCTGGGTTTCCCCCTTTTAGCAGTTTCTCTAGCTTGCTTTATTTTTCACAGCATTACCCTGGCAGTATTTGCCACACAGTGCAACCTGCCCTCATGAAGCCATAAAATGATATAATAACTTAACCATCTTCCAGTAATAGCCTATTTCATGGAAGCAACCAGAGACCCATAAATTCATTATCTGTGCTGGGGGATTGTTAGGAGCTGCTGACTTAGCAAGGAAGGCTGGGCTGTGCGGGGCGGTGGAGCCAAAGGTGTGTTGCAGCAACCATGATGGGCCCTTTCTCCTGTGGCTGCAGGATATCACCGGTCCTCCCCGGCCAGGGCTGGCAGGGGGGAGCAGCTCAGTGCCTTGAGACTGCTCTGGTTTATCCCTGGACCTGAGCGGACCCTGGGGAAGGGAGCAGACTCTTTTAGCAGTTCTGTGCTTTTTTCTGTGTGTGTGTCACTGTCCAGTCTTCCCTAAGAGAATGCAAAGAACTTGGGCTCTGGCCTGGCTTTCTGGGTAGAAGAAACTGGTTCTGGGAAGAAGTGTCTAGCCTGATGACTCCGGGAGGCCCTGGCATCTCTGCTGCCCTGTGGGCTCCTCTCCAGCACGCTTTCTTAGGCAGGGTTCCTGCATGTCACCCAGGCCCTGGCCCAGGGAGGCATCAAACCTCAGTTGAGATGTCGGAGATGGGGCAGCCAGGGTGTGCCAGCAGGCCAGGTCGGACCTGGACTCTCTGGGGGCTGCCCTGTGCCTGGTGGTCCAGCGGGCAACAATTTCTCTGGCCCCTGTGTTAGGTGTCCTCCAAAGCAGAGGTACAAGCAGTAAATGGGGCTGCTGGACTGCCCCTGTGCTGAGGACCATGGCTGCCATCTTGCTGTCTGGGCAGCCAGCTGCTGGGGCTGTGTGGGCTGAGGGGAGGATGGGGCTGGATTTGTGTCTCAGGGAAATGCCAGTTCCCGATGCTCTTCCACACCAGCCTGCAGGCACTGTGGCCGCTGCTGCTCCTGGCCCGTCTGTGCGCTGAGCTGGGTTTGCAGCCATCCCTCCCCTTCCCTCGCAGGTTCACCACATCTTGCAGGAGGTGGTGATAGGCGGCATGGTGCTGGAGACCAACATGAATGAGATCGTGGCGCAAGTGGAGGCCCAGAGCAAGCTGGAGAAGGCAGAGGTGAGTGGCGATGCTGTGGCTCTTCCCAGCGGGAGGGTGATGTACTCCAGGGTGCGAGAGGGGGCAGCCTGTGGGGTCTGGAGCTGGTGCATGTGGGGTATCCCCAGTACCCCCAGTCTCTGCATGCCTGAGTCCTTGGGGAGGGGGCTGGGGGCATCCCTCCCCAGCTTCACTTCATGTTGTTTAGGAGCGTAGGGAGCAGCCTGAGCATGGAAACGGCTGTTCCCATCAAGGTTAATGATCTGAGGTAGTGAAAAGTTTATTGCCCTTGTTTGTGCTGTCATTGTGAAGATGCAGCTTTGCTCCGGTCGCAGGGAAGCACCGTGTTGCCCCTGCTGCTCGCTGATCCTGTGCTTTTAATAGGACTGGGTCCTTCAGCAGGGTGGGAGGCGGATGTTGGGGCTGCTCCCTGGGTGTGCCTCTGCCGAGCCGCATGTGGGGGAATGTAGCCAGGCCCTGGGGCTCAGGGGAGGCAGGGCAGCAAGGAGCAGGGCTTGGTTTGGGGATGCTCCTGCTGCAAAGTGCAGGGCTGGGCTGGGAGCAGCCTGGAGCCCCTTGCGGGGGTGCTGCAGGGGCAAGGGGCTGGTGGTCACTGGTCTCTCCTGTTGGCAGGGAGGCCTCTCGGCCGCTCCTTCCCGTGCCGTCTCGGCTGTGAAGAACATCAACCTGCCAGAGATCCCTCGCAACATCAACATCGGAGACATCAACATCAAAGTGCCCAACCTGTCGCAGTTCATGTGAGCGTCCCGCGGTGGGGAGGGCTGCCCATGCACGTGGACTGTGGCCTGGGCTGGCTGGGCAGAGGAGCTGGGCTCTGCTGGGCTCCCCCTGCCCTTTCAGGGTCTCTGCCCATGCAGCACACAGTGGGCCTGGTGTGCTGCCAGGGCGCCTGGGCTGGCTGGCAGAGGGTAGGGAGTGGTGAGGAGGCTGAGCAAGAATGGGGTGGTGCTGCCCACCTGTCCATCACCTTGGATCTGGGCTCAGTTTTGCTCTCTGGTCTCCCAACAACAAGGGTGGTCTTTCTTCCCCTCCCTCCCCGTGGATGCACAGCCTCTCCCCTCGCTGGGGAAGAGCCAGTTCCTGCCTCTCCCAGCACTTCTTGGGATTTCTGGTTGTAAAATGCACCTGTAGCTGGTGGCTCCCACAGGAGCCATAGTTGTCATCTCCTCCATCCTCCCCGGGCTGGGCTGTCCCGTGTCTGGCATCCCTGTGCCTACCCTGGTCCTGCTCACTGGATCTGGCACCCCAAGCTGGGATTGGTACCAGCCTGGTTGGGTTTGCTCATCAGAGCATCTCTGAGGTCTGGAGCTGGGGCCAGTGCGGGTGGTACCTGCTAGACCGGGAGAGGGAAGGGAGCTGGCTGCTGGTTCTGCCTGGACTGGGCAAGCCTGTGCCAAGAGCTGCTGGGGAGAAGAGCAGCCAGCTTGCAGGGTTGGGGCCATGCCAGGCTGGGGCCTCCTGGAGCATGTCCCTGTGTCCTAATAAACCACCGTGTGAACCTGTGTCTGTGTCTGCTGTGGGTGCTGCTGGCCCGGCCCTGGGGGGAGCACTGGGAGGGGGCTGTGGGGGCCAGGGGCCTCTGCGCAGCTCTTGCAGGGTGGCTGCAGCCCTGGGGGGCTCTCAGCTAGTGGGGAGGCTGGTACCCAGGCTGCTGCATGGGGGTGGGAAAGATGGCCCTGGAGCCCGCCCAGGGGACGGATGGGGTTGCTGCAGCGTGGGCTCCGGGACAGGGTCTCTGGCTGTAGCCTGCCCTGCTCTCTGGAGCAGGCAGGGGGGAGCACGATGGCCCTGCTTGGGCTGTGACAGCGGTGTCCCCTGCTCTGGGCCTTTGGAGACAGGTTCAGCAACCTGCTAGTGCCCGCTGCCCTCCTGCCTGCTTTGCTGCCTTCTCTTTGCTGCAGAGCATCCCTTCTCTGCTCTCAGGGCAGCTGTGAGCCCCTTACAGCTCAGCAGGGTGGAGGCTGTGGGGCTGGGGCTAGTGTCCCCCTGAGGCCTGGGGGGAGCGGGGCTGGTCCTGGGGGTCAGACTGAGCATGGCTGCAGGGGACAGGCAAGGCAGTGAGGTCCCTGAGCAGCGAGGCTCCTTGAACTGTGTGCCCTGTGCCTCTGGCTCTGCTAAGGCTCCATTGGGCCACCAGCCTCCGGGCTGGCTCTGGGCCCCTTCCTCTGCTTCCCCTCCAGCGGCTGGTGCAGCTGCGCTCCGCTCCCGCTCCCGAGGGCTCTGCCTCCACTTCCCCTGGCAGGGAAACCGTGACTCTGCCTGGAAGGAATTTTCCTGCCGTCTCCCTTCCCTGCAGCTTAACCCTTCCCCAGCTGGCCATGAGCCACTGCCAGCAGCTCATGGAGGCCAAGGAGCCCGGCAACCTGCTTGTTCGTCTTCACCAGCCCTCCTCCTGCCAGCTGCCGCAGCGGTGTGGTGAAGGGAGCAGGTGAGTGGTGCTGCAGGCTGTGTCCTGGGAATAGGACATGGGGTCCAACAGGCACTGGGACAGTTGGAAGGGTAAACTCCAGCTTGCCCCATGGTGAGGAACTCGGTGTGGTGCCCTCGTCCTGCTCTGTCCCAGGCCTCGGATGCAGGGATGCTGGGGGGTTTGGGCTGGGGCAAGTGGTCCTGGCTGCAATGGGGCATGCCTGCGTCCAGCCCTGTGCCGTGGCATGGCAGTCTCCGGTGCAGGATGTGTCCGGCCACACGTGCTTCCTCTGTGGCGAGGAGATGTTTGTGCACAGCAGCCTCCGGTAATGGGTCTGGCCTCACTGCCCTTTTCCACATCCTGCCAGAGCCTCAGCCCTGCGGGTCTGTGGGAGGCCAAGGACTGAGGACCATGCTGGGGCAGGGTGAGTCCCTCTGCTGCTCCTGGCTGCTTTCTTTCCCCTTGCCTATGCAGAAGAGGGCAGAGATGATGGGGTGGTTCACCCCGGGATGAGTGGGGCCAAACCCCTGGACGCCCATTTCCCCACCCAGGAGGGCTGCAGCCCTGACCCCAGAGGCCATGGGCGTGTGTGGGAGCAGCCCCAGCCTGGCCAGGGCAGAGGCAGCCCTGCAAGCCCTGGCTCCTTGGCTGCCCAGTGACCCCGGGGTCCTGCCCAGGGGTGGGAATCCCGAGTGACCTGGCAGAGTGGAGGGAGGAGGCCGCGCTGAGGGTGAGGTCTGTTTCCTGCTGCAGGCAGCAGCGTTCCTGCCCAAGGCAGAGCTGTGAGGCGCTCAGCACTGGCAATGACCCTGTGTGCCCCAAGGGGCTGTGGCCGGGTCACTGGACCCCTCCTGCACCCCGAGGCGAGCTGGGGGGATGCAGCATGTGCAGGGATGTGGAGAGCAGGGGCTGCCCGGGGGCTCAGTGCTCTCCTGTCCGAGCTGCCTGCGTGGTCGGGAGATGGGAGATGTGGCTGGGTCTTGGGGCTGGCTCCTGGCTACAAGCCCTGTCGCCCATCCCCAGCCAGGCTGTGCTTTGGCACTGATGGGTGCTGGATTTTGCTGAGGTCAGCCAGGGTTTGCTTGCCAGAGCGTGTCCCCCGACTGCAGGCCCCCCTCCCCTGCAGCGAGGCGGTGGAGGGGAGCAGGGACCGGCCCAGCCTTCTGCAGTAGACAAATGTTTACCCTTGCCCTGCCAAGCACCGGACGAGCCCAAGTCCGGGTCCCGTGCCCAGGCTGTGCTGGGTCACTCCCTGACTGGGCAGACCCTGGGGCCCGGCTGCCTCGGGGCACTGCACCTGGCAAACCCATCTGTGCTCCAACCACAGCCCCGCAGGTTGCCCACGAGGACCAGGACGTCTCTGAACCCATCGCTGCCAGGGCAGGGGTGCCAGGTGGGGCTGGGGCATAGGGTGCCGGGCTGGGAGGCTGAGCGAGGGGCACCCCCCAAGCAGGGACACCATTCTCGGTGTGCATGGGTGCTGTGGAGGTGTGGGACAGCCCGGCTAGGTTGCTGCTGGGTGATGGTTTGTCCCCTTTCCTGCCACCCCCTCGGGATGAGCATGCTGGCTAAGGCTGGTGTGAGGGAGGGGACTCCTAGCACGATCCCGGGAGGGCTCTGGGGTGGAGGGGCTGAGCGGGCGGGGATGGTTCATGCCCAGCAGCGGGGCACTGCGGTCCCCAGGCTGGCTGCAGCTGGCACGCAGCCTCCGGTGCACATCCCTGAGTAACGCCTCCCAGCTGGGGCGGTGGGGGGTCCCGCAGCGCCGGGGGGTCCAGCTCTGCCCGGGGCGGGAGGTGCCTTGCCCCAGCAGAGACCCCCTCACCCTGTTCCTGCGCCGGCTGTGTGGGAGCCGGAGCTGGGGGCCGGGATCCCCCGCGCCCGGGCTGGGCTCTGCGCCCCACTGCCCCCCACTGCCCTGGCCCCCCGCCCCGGGCCGTGCCCCGCCAGCCCCCGGGCCGGCCAGCAGCCCAGGGGTTAAGGGGGCGAGGAGATTCAGGTTACTTCCCTTGGAGCTTTAGGAAGAAAGTTTCCTCCCGCTGGCGGCTGAGCTAGCCGAGCTGAGAAGCTCGAGGGCCGGGGGAGTCTTGGGTGCCTCGATGGGGACAGGGCGGGCGGGAGCCCCGCTGCCCCTCGCTCCCCGCGGCTGAGCGCAGGAAGGTGAGTGGGGGGCGATGCTGCTGCCGGGGCGGAGGGGCAGACCCCGAGCCAGGGGTCCTGAGGGTCCCCACCCTGGGGGATCGTTGGCTTGGGCCAAGCGGGGAAAGGGGCTGTGTGGGTGCATGAAGGGGCCAGCACGGGGCTGTGGGCTTGCATGTTCGGGGCTGCGGGGTTCACGTGCATGGGGGTTATAGCATGCATATGTGATGGGGGGGGCTTTGGGGGGTCAGTCCATGGAAGTGCATGAAGTTATGGAGCGCTCTGGGATGTGTGTGCATGTGAGGTTATGGGGCGTGCAGGGCCAGAGCCTCAAGAGAGCCGTGTGCCCATGTGGGTGACGCCCAACATCTGTGCCCTGGGTGTTGGTGTGTGGGACATGGGACACGCGTGTGTGCTGTCTGCAAGGGCTCCACGGAGGAGGAGGCTTTGCAGTGGGGGGAGCAGTAGACTGCATGCACTGGGGCTGGGAGAGATGGGGTGCATGGGGTGGTGCGGGCAGCTTGGGAAGGGGGCTCAGGGAGGGGCGTGGGGGCCAGCTGGTGTTAATGGGGGAGAAGTGTGTGAGGGGGCCAGCACTGGGGTGAGCCGGGGTGAGTGCCTGCACACTGTGCCCGAAGGGGTGTGTGTGGGGAGGGCCAGAGCTGGGCAGGGACGCAGTGTGTCTATCTGTGCAAGACGGAGGGCATGTGGGGTACCTGGCACCCTCCCGGCTGGCTGTGGCCCCCAGTCCTGGGGCAGCTGTGCCAGCCGGGATTTGGTGTACGCTGTTCCCCAAACCCTGTGCCTTTGGCCAAAGCGAGGGCAGGGACCGGGGCAGAGTGTGCCTGTGCTGCAGCCCCATGCACAGCAGTGGCTGGCCAGGCTGCAGGGATGGCTGGGCTCTGCAGGGCAGAGGTTGCCCAGGAACGCCACAGCATCCCGGGGCTGCTCTACCAGGAACGGTGATGCTGGCGGGTGCAGCTGGGCGCTGTCGAGGACAGGGCATGGTTCCCTGAGGACACGGCTCAGCCTCTTCACAGCTTTCCCCCTTGTTGCAGAGCTGTCTCTCACAGCAGGACGTGCCCATGTCACCCTGCTGGAGAGGTCCGGATCTTGGGAAGAGGAGTTTCTATTCCCGAGGCCAGACACAGTGCCTCCCCTCCCCACCCTGCCCCTCACGGGGACTTTGCTCCGTGGCTTTCTGCTGTGCCCGGTCTGCCACCCCAGCCAGGGAAACCTCTAGCAGAGCTTCTGGGGCTGACCCGCATGGCTTGGGGGGCTCAGGCTGCTCTGCCTTGCCAGGGCAGAGGTCTCATGGAGAAGTGTGTGCCCCCACCCCGCGTGCCAGCGCCCCGAGCCCCGGCATATTTGCATAGCTGCAGCCAGGCCCTGGGCTGCGAGCTCTGCGTCGTGGGGTGCAGGTGAGGCTGTGCCCGTGGGACCCTCCATCTCTCAGCCACATGCTGTGCCAGTTGGGACCCCCAGCTTGCCCGGGTTGTGGCTGGTGGGAGGGCTGACTGTGGCCCGTGGCACGCGCAGGCTGCCGGGTGCCCTGCGGCTGGTGGCAGTGGGCACGTGCCTGCTTGGGCTGGGTTCATGGGGCCTGGAGTTTGACCTCCAGGTGCAAGCCCAGCAATGCAACCCTGGACTTTGAGAGGGCTGCGGGCAGGGCGGGCTCCCCAGCATGGTCCCAGGCTCCACCCGCGCCGCCTGGACCCCTGGGGCTGCACTGTGTGCCCTCCTGCTTTCCCTCTGGTGCATGGGCAGCCCAGCGAGGTGTACCCCTGCCAGGGTGCGGGTGCTGGTCCCCACCCGCCGTGGCCTCAGCCCCAGCAGCAGGTCCCTCTCAGGCACAGGGGCAGCTGGGACCCCCTGACAGCGGCGCAGACCCTGTTACTCGAGGGCAAACAGGGCAACGCTGAACCAGAGGTTGGGCTCGGGTGCCGGGGCTGCCCGCCTTGCCCTGCGGCGAAGCAGGGACGTGGCCGCCAGCTGTGACCACCCGCTCTGTCCCTCCTTTTGCAGGGCCAGGCAGGTGCTTGGGAGGGACCCTGGGAGTCCTGGCCTGCAGCCCGTGCCTGCTCCCACGCTGCCCATCCCTGATGGTGCAATCCCGAGCTATTGGTTTTACCTCCCGCTGCAGTGGCACTGGGTGTTAGTGCTCCTGCAAGGGCAGGAGGCAGGCCGGTGGAAAGCTCATCCCAGGGGCTGTCGCCACCCCGAGCTCATGGTCGTTTAATACTTCACCCATTAACTTGGACTAATAAACCTCGTGGGAGCAAGAGGCTAAAAGCTGTGCCAGCCAGGCAGCTCCTCCTGCGCGAGCACCACTCCCGCAGCCCCACCATGGCGGCCGGCTTCTTCATCAGCAAGAGCGTGGGCATTGTGGCCATCGTGCTGGGCCTGGGGGCCGTGGCCACCATCATTGCGCTCTCAGTGGTGTATGCCCAGGAGAAGAACAAGGTGACAGACCCTGGCACTGCCGCCCCCACCACCACGGCTGTCACGGCTGTCCCTACCACAACGGCTGCCCACAACACCACCGCCGCCCCCAGCAACCCCTGGAACCAGTGGAGGCTGCCAAAGACACTAATGCCAGAGTCCTATGAGGTGACCCTGCAGCCCTTCCTGACGCCGGAAGACAACACCACGTACATCTTCAAGGGCAACAGCAGTGTGATCTTCGTCTGCACACAAGCCACCGACCTCATCCTCATCCACAGCAACAAGCTGAACTACACCCTGCACTCGTTGCAGGCAGTGGATGGTTCCAGTGTGCCTCGCATCTCCAACACCTGGCTGGAGACCCCCACCCAGTACCTGGTGGTGCAGCTGGACGGCCAACTGCAGAAGGACCAGCGCTACCGATTCTCCAGTGTCTTCACGGGGGAGTTGGCTGACGACCTGGCCGGTTTCTATCGCAGCGAATACGTGGATGAGTCGGGCACCACGTAGGTGGAGGATGGGGGGCCAAGAAGCGGGGTGTGGGGCTGGCCTGGGGATGGCAGAGGGCATGGGCCAGGTTTGGGGCTTCTCTCCCACTGGGATGGTGGGATGGGTGTGGGGAAGCCTCTGTGCCCCACTGTGTCCGCACGCCACCCCAGCGAGGAGGCGACTGGGGAGCAGGCAGGGCGCGGGCTTGAGCGGAGGGACCTGGGGGGGTGCTGGCCCCTGCAGAGGCCCCCCGGTGCTGACGGGGTTTGTTTGCAGGAAGGTGCTGGCCACCACTCAGATGCAGGCGGCTGATGCGCGGAAAGCCTTCCCCTGCTTTGATGAGCCGGCCATGAAAGCCAACTTCACGGTGACACTGATCCATCCCTCCAACCACAAAGCCATTTCCAACATGCCTGCCAAGAGTGAGTGGGGCAGGGGGAGCCCCGGCAGGGGGGTCCAGGGGCCTGGCAGGGCTGTGCGGTGAACCCCTACCCTCCACTCCGCACAGGCAGCCGGCAGGAGGTGATCGACGGGAAGAACTGGAACATCACCGAGTTTGAGACCACCCCCAAAATGTCCACCTACCTGCTGGCCTTCATTGTCAGCCAGTTTGACTTCGTGCAGAATACCTCGGAGAATGTGCTGGTAGGCTGGGGCTGGGGGCAACCCTGCCTGCCCAGGGGTCTGAGCCTGGGCAGCAGCTGAGCTCCACATCTCTCCCCTCCAGATCCGCATCTGGGGCCGCCCCAAGGCCATCACTGAGGGCCAGGGAAACTATGCACTCCAGGTGACTGGCCCCATCCTCAAATTCTTTGAGAGGCACTACAACACGTCGTACCCGCTGCCCAAGTCCGGTGGGTTCTGCGGGGTGGTCAGGTCTCCAGGAGGAGCCACCAGCTGGGGGAGGGGGCGGGCAGTCCAGTAACCTGGCAGCAGCGTGCCAACGGGACCTCTCTGTCCCCCAGACCAGGTCGGCCTTCCTGACTTCAATGCAGGCGCGATGGAAAACTGGGGGCTGGTGACCTACCGGGAGAACTCGCTGCTCTTTGACAATGCCTACTCCTCCATTGGCAACAAGGAGCGGGTGGTGACTGTCATCGCCCACGAGCTGGCCCACCAGGTACCTGCCAGGCCCCCTGCCTGCCCCACCAGCTGGCTGGGCCTGGCTAATGGGGTGCTGTGCTCCCCTGGCAGTGGTTCGGGAACCTGGTGACGCTGCGGTGGTGGAACGACCTGTGGCTGAACGAGGGCTTTGCGTCCTACGTAGAGTACCTGGGCGCCAACTCGGCAGAGCCCTCCTGGAACATTGTGAGTGCTGGGGCCAGTGGGCAGGGGGTGTGGGCAGGGGGTGCGGGATGGGAGTGCAGGCACCCCCTCCACCCCTATACCCCCGGGGGCTTCCCCTGCTGCCAGGAGGGTGCACACAGGGCTGAAGCTGCTGCTGGCACTTCCCCCTGCAGAAAGACCTGATGGTGCTGAATGAGGTGTACACGGTGATGGCGACGGATGCCCTGACCACCTCCCACCCGCTTTCCTTCCGCGAGGATGAGATCAACACCCCAGCCCAGATCAGCGAGGTCTTCGACAGCATTGCCTATAGCAAGGTGGGCGTGCGAGCCCCAGGCGCGCAGGGACCAGGCTCAGGGGTCCTGGGGTGGTGGGGTGGGCTGCGGGGTGCTCTGTGCACCCAGGGTCTCTCACCCACCATCTCTGCAGGGAGCGTCGGTGCTGCGGATGCTCTCCGACTTCCTCACTGAGGACGTGTTCAAGGAGGGGCTGCAGGTGAGGCTCTGCTGGTGCCGGCGGACACCAAGCCCCAGTGTGAGGTGGGAGGCCCATGGCAGGGGCCTCCCTGGGTGCTCTGCAGGTGTCCTGCACCCCGGACCTGCCCCTGCTGCTGCCCACCCATCTCTCCTGATGCTCTCCCACAGTCCTACCTCCACACCTTTGCCTATGGAAACACCGTCTACACAGACCTTTGGGTTCATTTGCAAGAGGTAGGAGGGGGATGGCTGCCCCCAGCTGCTCCCCCTGACCCAGCCCCTTCCCTGCTGCTGCCCTGGCTCTGGGTGGCTGCCAGTGGGATGGGGTCCCAGCCACACAGCTCCTGTGCACTGGGTGAGGGGTGCAGTGCTGGCTGAGCCCCGTGCCCCACCCAGACCCCACGGCACCGGTGACCCGTTGCGCTGGCCTCCCCACAGGCTGTCATGAAGAACAATGTCTCGCTGCCCACCTCCATCAGCAACATCATGGACACCTGGACGCTGCAGATGGGCTTCCCTGTGGTGACCGTCAACACTCTCACCGGCACCATCAACCAGAGCCACTTCCTGCTGGACCCCGCCTCCGTGGTGGAGAGACCCTCTGTCTTCAAGTGAGTGAGTGGGGGCTTTCGGTGGTGGGGGGCTGGGGTAGCCAGGGGGCAAGGGATGGTCCCACTGCCTGCTTGTCCCTGGCACAGCTACACCTGGATCGTCCCCATCACCTGGATGACAAATGAGACCACTGGGGACAGGTACTGGCTGACCAAAGTCTCAGGTATGGTGCATCCTGCCTGGGCTGGGAGCGGGTGTCTTGCTGCCACCTACCCTACCCTGATGGAGACTGGGGTCCCCTGGGGGGGCACCCATAGAGGGGGGCTGAGCCTGGCCTCCCTTTTGGGTGGGGGGGTGACTCTGACAGACCCTTCTCTCCACCTCCTAGAAACCAACGACACATTCAAGGTGAGCAGTGGCAGCTGGCTCCTGCTGAACCTGAATGTCAGTGGGTACTTCCGTGTCAACTACAACCCGGAGAACTGGGACCGGCTCCTCACCCAGCTCTCCACCAACCACCAGGTACATGGGGCCAGCCAGGGCTGTGGCGTGGGCTGTGGGTGGGCCCCCACCTCACACGTCCACGCACCCACACACCCCATGCACCCCACTCAGGGCTGCCCTGAGACACTGATTCTGCCCTCTCTCAGGCCATCCCTGTGATCAACCGTGCCCAGATCATTGATGATGCCTTTAACCTGGCCAGGTGAGCCGTGCCGGTTGCCCCGGGTGCCCGCTGGGGTGAGGGGGGCCGGTGGGTGGGTGCCCTGGGAGTGGGCAGCGGCTGTGGGTTCGGAGACCTGACACTGTACTTGCCCCTCACAGGGCCAGGTACGTCAATGTGACCTTGGCCTTGAGGACCACGCGGTTCCTGAGCCAGGAGACGGAGTACATGCCCTGGGAGGCCGCGCTCAACAACCTCCATTACTTCCAGCTGATGTTTGACCGCAGTGAGGTCTTTGGGGTGATGACGGTGAGCAGTGCCACCTGCCCAGCCCCACAGCAGGTTCCGCTGTTTGGCAGAGCCCCGTGCTGGGGAAATGGGGGCAAGGGGCTGGGTCTGCACCCAGAGCTGGGTGGAGGGTTGCTGCCAGTGCCAGCGGGCGCTGACTGTCCTCCTGCCTCCCAGAAATACATACAGAAACAGGTGACACCCCTCTTCAACCACTACAAGAACATCACCAACAACTGGATCACCATCCCCAGTGGCCTGATGGACCAGTGAGTGCCATGGCCCGGGGCTGGGCTGGACCCCTGGGGTCTCCCCGACCACACTGGGACAGTCACCCCAGCGTGTGCTGGGGACAGGGCATGGCCCTGCTTGCAGCTTGGCATCGGCTTGTTGGTGCCCAGCTGCTGCATGCTGGTCCCCAGCCCCA
This sequence comes from Burhinus oedicnemus, assembly GCA_008921705.1. Taxonomy (NCBI): domain Eukaryota; kingdom Metazoa; phylum Chordata; class Aves; order Charadriiformes; family Burhinidae; genus Burhinus; species Burhinus oedicnemus. Next base: position 2,745,285 of record VFFE01007168.1, on the reverse strand, counting down.
CGCGGCCCCTCTCTCCCCAGGTACAATGAGATCAATGCCATCAGCACAGCCTGCTCCTACGGCATCACCGACTGCCAGGACCTGGCCACCAACTACTTCCGCCAGTGGCAGGAAAATGTCACCAAGAACCCGTGAGTCCCCAGGGTGCCCCAGTGCCATGGCAGACAGCCAGGCTGAGCACAACAAGGGGCTCCCAGCTGAGATGGCTCTTCTCTCCCGCAGGATCCCGCCAAACCTGCGCTCCTCCATCTACTGCAGTATGGTGGCCACAGGTGGGGTGAATGCCTGGGACTTCATCTGGAAGAGGTTCCAAGAGGCCACCGTGGTGTCTGAGGCTGACAAGCTCCGCACAGCCCTCTCCTGCAGCCCCCACCCTTGGATCCTCAACCGGTGGGTGCAGGGTCCTGGGCGGGCACCATAGCTCTGCCCCTGCCGGCCCCTCACCTGATGGTGTCCCCCTCCCCAGGTACCTGCAGTACACCCTCGACCCCAAGAAGATCCGGAAGCAGGATGCCACTGCCACCATCAACAGCATCGCCAGCAACGTGGTGGGGCAGCCCTTGGCCTGGGACTTTATCCGCGGCAACTGGAAGACACTCTTCAGCCAGTGAGCAGCGCAGCATCCCCCACCTGCCTGTGCCCCTCTGGCGGAGGGTGGCCCCTGGGGGGTCAGGGCAGCCTTAACCCCTGGTGCTGCTCTACCCAGGGCCCCTGGCTCAGCCATCCCTTTGCTCTCCCAGGTATGGAGGCGGCTCCTTCTCCTTCTCCCGGCTGATTTTATCGGTGACCCAACGGTTTTCCACAGAGTTTGAGCTGCAGCAGGTGAGGCTGGACCCTGGCAGGCTCCATGGGACCAGGCACCAGGGACCCCCAGCCCTGGCAGCAGTGGGGACATAGCTCTGCGCTGCTGGTGCCTTGCAACTTGACCTTTGCCAGCAGCTCCTACCCCTGCCCCTTGCGTGCCATGGGGTCCGGGCAGCCAGGGTGCTGCTAGGGGCTGCCAGGGCGGTGCTGGGGGGCTGTTAGGGGCTGCCGGGGTGCCCCACACCTGCTCCAGCCCCTCTCTTCCCTGGCAGCTGGAGCAGTTCAAGGAGGATAACAAGGACACCGGCTTCGGGTCGGGGACGCGGGCGCTGGAGCAGGCACTGGAGAGGACCCGTGCCAACATCAACTGGGTGAAGGAGAACCAGAATACAGTGCTGGCCTGGTTCCAGGATGAGACTGCCGCCAGCTAAGCCTGCAGCCCCAGCCACTGTGCGCTCTCCTCCTGACCTGGCCGTGGGGCCAGCTGGGCGGGGGGAGGCTGAACTGAAACTCATGGACCCCACTGTCCCACGGCCGGGCTGGACCCTCACCACTCCCCAGCCCGGCTCACTCCATCCCCTCCGTCCCCCAGCCCCAAATGCTCCCTCCCAGTGTCCCCCACGCGTCCCCGTGGGACAGCCCAGCTGGGTCCTTCGCTGCTTGTGAAGGGCAGGGGCCGATGCCCGCAGGCAGGGCCTGGCGCCTGTATGATGGGCAGTGGAGTAGGGATGGGGGGTTTTGGGCTGGTGGGGGGTTCCGCTGCCCTCGGCTGCCCGGAGCGGCACTGGGCTCTGCAGGATCGTGCAAGGGTTGGGTGTGTAAATAAAGGCTTGCATGGCAGCTTTCACCGGTGGCCCCGGATGCTGGGGGGCTTGCCAGCCTGGCGGGCTGTGCTGGGGCCCAGGCAGGAAGTGCCTGGGACCCCGCGGTGGGCATGGGGCGGGGGCTGGGGATGCAGACCCCCCCTCTGGTCGTTAGGAGCCTGGTGCTAAGTGGCTCTGGGGGCTTTGCCGACGCCAGCCCCCTGGCCCCTTCGTCTGACGGCTGGGTGCGAGCTCTCCTGCTGGGCCCCGGCCCCACGCCCTGCACAGGGGTCTGGCGTGCCCAGTCCCTCCCAGGGCTGGGATGCCTCCGCATGGTCCCCTCCGGGGCGGGTGCTGTGAGGCCGGGGCAGGAGGTAACCATGGCTTCCCTGAGCTGCCCCGACAGGAGGGGGTGCCAGCTGCTGGCTCCCCTGGGAACTGTCCCCTGTGGACTACCCACGTCCCCAAAGGGAATGGGTTTGGCACAGGGATGGGTTGGGACCCAGTGCCCTTCCAGTAGCCAGTGGGGCTGGGGAAGCCCCCTAGGTGGGGGTTCCCTCCATCACCTCTGGGAACATCTCCAAGCTGCCGGGTGGGCTAGGAGGGGGCACTGAGCCCCCGGCTCCGAGGCAGTGTGTGGCTGTGTGTGCGTGGGTTCCCAGGGCGCAGCCAGCGGGGTCCCGCAGTAATAAGTCGGGATGCAGCAGTGCATGGCAGCTTTAATGAGGAGCTCTTCCCCAGTGTCGGTCCGGTGTGGCTCTATGGCATGGCCATGCCACCATCTCCTGCACGGCTTCTGTAGCTGGGGGTGCAGGATCAGCTCCACCCCCACCAGTGCCATGCTGGGGTGCAGCTGGGCAGGATGGGGACTGCACAGGAGGGGCTGGGGAGATAAGCCTGACCAGGGCCGGTGGGCTGCTGAGCTGTGCAGAAAGAGCTGTGTCAGGTGAGCGGCTGTGGGGAGGTACCGTGCCCCCCACCCTGCACCCCATGCCCCCCACCCCGCACCTGGGCTGGTTCTCCATCTCAGCATGCATCGTGCTGTGCCCTCCAGCCCAGGCAGACACCCTGGCCACGACGTGCAGGGGGATTTGCTGGTGCAGCCCAGCTCGCACCCTGCGAGGAACATCTACCCCCCGTCCCTGGGATCTCCCCTGGCCCCGCTTCCCCCGAGGGTGGTGGGTGCGGGAGCAGGGGCTGGGCTGGGGAGGGGGCGGTGGGTACCTGGTTGTGCGCAGGCTGCTGGGAGACACGCGTCGGGGTCCCAGGGGGCCCTGTGTCTGTCAGTCCTGCCCCAGGAGGCTGGGGAGGGGCTGCAGGCTCCAAGCAGCAGGAGGAAGCCGTCCTGGTCCCCGTGGCTGTGGTGCATCTCTTGGGGGGCTCCAGCGGGGTCACTGCTCCGAGGCTGCACAGCGGTGATGACCAGGACCCCGAGATAGAGCCAGGGGTCCTGTGCAATTCCAGGGGTGTCCCTGCCACAGGGATGTAGGGGGGCAACCCCCAGGTCTCCATCCCCATGTCGGGAACCACAAGCACCTCTGGGGGGGTCCCTGCAGAAGAGCCACAGTAGGGTGACCCCCAGGCCCCCGTCCTCATGCAGGGAGCCCTATGCAGCTCTGGGGGTGTCCCTGCCATGGGAGGTGACCTCCAGCCCACAGTGCTGGGGGGCGAAGCATCCTGCAGGGATGGGGCTGGTGGGTGCAGGCAGGGGTCCAGGGTCTGGCAGCACCCCAGGCCCTGGGGGCAGAGGGGGCAGTGCCGGGGGGCCGCCCTCCACCGCCGGGCCAGCGTCTCCTCGCTGAGCCCCAGCAGGGCCGAGAGGTGGGCGATATAGCGAATGGCGAGGCGCAGGGTCTCGATCTTGGTCAGGATCTGCCCCTCAGGCACCAGTGCTGGTGGCAGGTAGTGCCGCAGCCGCAACAGTGCCTGCGCCAGCCGCCTCATCCGCAGCTTCTCCCGCTCGCTGGCGCTCTGCCGTGGGCCCCTCGGCCCCCCGTGCCGCCCTGCCTCATCCCCCCCACCCTGCTGCCCCCCAGCTCCCAGCTGCCGGCCCTGTGGGGGACACGGGGATGCGCTGGAGGGCTCTGCAGAAGGGGTTGGGGAGGTGACATTGGCGAGGCCCCCAGCCTGGTCCCAGAGTGGGGCATGGCCCGCTGGAGGCTGGAGGCCCCGGGGCAGGAGTGGGGCTGGGGGTCTGGCCATGGCTGGGGTCTGCTCTGCTGCCCGTGTCTGGGGGTGCCCAGGCAGCCCGGTTTTATGCAGGGCCAGGGTGCGAGGTGACACCTTCGTGACCGCCTGGAGGTGTCAAAATCTACAGAGCCTGGCTGGGGCCAGCCGGGAGCCTGGGAATGCTGGACCCATTTGCAGAGGTGTCAGTTCTGACTCCTCTGGTCCTTAATTGGTGCTGCCCAGCGCTGGGAAGTGTGCAAGGACCAATTCACACGGCTGTGAGAGTTGCTAATGCGCCGACCAGCCCTGCCAGGGCCTGCACTGCCCTGCATGGCGGCTGTGCCGGGATGGCTGTGCTGCCGGGGGCAGCGGGGACTTGACCTTCCAGTGCTGGGACCCTGAGCTGCCAGCCCTGACACCCAGTAGTGTCCCTACACCTCCCTTGCCCTCTGCACAGCTCCCAGCCCGAGGGCTGGGTGTCCTGCGTGTGCTCTCAGCTCCAACCAACCACCCTGAGGGGCAGGGGGATGCAGGAATGCAGCAGCCAGGCTGGTGCACTGGTGGTAGGACCAGTGTGCTCCCTTCCCAGGTGATGTTCCTTCACCTGGCCATACTGTCTGGGTGTCCCTGACCCCATGGGATGCAGCCCCAACTCTCTGAGCTCCTGGTGTGCTCTGGAGAAGCTGGAGTCACAGCTTGAGTGTTTGTGGGGACCCACCGGGCTGTGCTCCCCCTGCATGGATCTGAGGCTCCCTATGCTGCTTGTTCAGCTGCTGCAAACCCCAGATCCTGCGTCAGGGTCCCCGAGGAAGCAGGCAGCACCATGCTGGGGTGCTAAGCTCTGTAGGATGCTCCACGGCAGGAGACCCTGCCAGCATGTGTGGGCTGGGGGACACAGCAGGAGCAGGGGGTAGGCAGCTGCTTGCCTAGCTCTGGAGTGGGCAGTGCTCCCAGCTGCAGAGGGCTGTGTGCCGGGATGCTTTTGCAGCGCGCTCCCCTGGGCTGGGCACAGCCTCCAGGCACCACCCCTGCCAGCCGTCCATGTCCCAGCTGGAGGTACAAGAATGCACAGCCAAGGCCGGGAGTCCTGTGGATGCCTGACCCCCAGGAGATGCTGGAGCATGGATGGCAGGTCTGAGGCAGACAGTTAGGTGTCCTGGGGAAGGCCCCCAGCAGTGCCTGGAGGGACCCCTTCAGTGGGAGGGCTGGCTGCTTCTGGGGGCATGGGTCCGAGCTGGGCACTGACTGCCTGAGGAGGGGTTTGGTCAGCTTTGGCCAGCAGCACCATCAGGAGCCCTGCAGCCCTGGCTGAGCTCCATCCCAGTGCCCTCTCCACATCTGCCCCACAGACCTGTGCCCATGCTCCATCAGTATGGGCTGGAGGGACATGGGGGGACCCCATCTCCCCCGAGGGGTGAGGGACTATGGGATCTCTCCTGGGGGGGGTCTGACCCCATGGCCAGCGCTGTCACAGCCCAGCCGCACTCCAGCACTTGTCTAAACACAGAGGGAGGTGGGAAGTGGCTGCCCAGCAGGGCCACAGAACTCATTACTCAGGAGCTCATCAGCTAATGAGACCCAGGAGGGGGCCTGGGAATGGGGGGGGGAGTGGGGCCAGGGCAGTGCCGAGGGGTGTGCAGAGAGGGGCTCTGCCCCAGTCTGTGCTGTTGGGTGCAGAGCTCCCCACAGAGCACCCTGCTGCGCTCCCAGGGCCAGGCAGCTGCTGTACACTCCCTGCAGCCCTCATCCCTGGAGATGGGCTCTGGGATGGCGTCAGATCTGTCTGTGCACCCCTAGATGTGCTGCAGGCTGGGTTGGCACCGGCACCCTCAGGCCTTGCTCAGGGTAGCGGCATGGCACTTCCTCCAGCGAGAGGGCAGAGGAGATTAATAGCAATTAACTCTGGCATTTTTGTGCCATGTCTGCAATGCCTGTGGGGAGATAACAGCTACTTTAAATGCTGATATCCTCATGGTGTGCGTGCCCAGAGCCAGGCTTGGCCAGGGGCTGGGCTGCAGGGGTGACGCCTCAGGGTGCATGTGGCTCTGAGCAGCACCAGGGCTGGGTGCCATGGCGTGCTTGGTGGCAGGAAGGGACCGTGGCAAGGGAGCACTGGGTCCCTGCAGCCCTTGCACTGCTGGATGCACAGGGACCTGCGACAGCCACACAATGCGGCTTTGAAACACTGGAGATACCGCTGCCCAGGCTCCCCACAAGGCCAGGGCACCTGGGACTGCCATGGGGCTGAGCAGTGTGCCTGGCTCCAGCAAGTGCGGTGAGGACGGCAGGAGCACTTGGCCGGTGGTGAGTGATAAGCTGGATTTATCTCATCACCCCTGCGTCATGGCATTGCCAAGGAAAACTGAACAAACTTCATGTGACCACTGGGAAACACGAGCTGCTGAGCAATGAGGTGCTGGCTCACCTGCCCTATCGCCAGCACTTCCCTCGGGAGGGGCCGGCCCCGCACCCCACTGCTGGCCCAGTGCCCAGCCCTGTGCCCCACAGCTGGCCCTGTGCCCCACAGCCAGCTCTGTACCCCGTGCCCAGCCCTGTGGCCGATACCTGATATTGGGGAAGCCTGTGCAGACCCGCTATTGGGGGAGGGGGTGTGTTGTGCACACCCAGTATGGGGGGTCCCGTGCCCATCGCTGTACCCCCGGGGATGTGCACACCTGGTATGGGGGGGGTTCCGTGCCCACCACCGTACCCCCGGGGCTGTACACAGCGCCGTGTGGGGGTCACGTACCCCTAGGCGCCGCGGGACGGGACGTGCTGCCGGGGGAACCGTGCCGATGGCGGTACCGGTGCCGGGGGTGGTGCTGCAGCTCCCCCGCCCGCTCCCTGATGGATTTTCCTTCCCGCGGCGGGGCCGGGTTTCCCTGGAAACCTTCGCACCCGCCGGCATCGACACCTGCGGGGCCTGGGAACGCGGCGGGGGGGCCCCTCCCAGCCCCTCCCCGCCCGGCCCGGCCCCCCCGGCCCCGCCGTGGGGGTCACCGCGCCCGCGCCGCCCCTCCGCGGCACCCGCCGGCACCGGGCTGCTGCCGCGGGTCCGCGCCGGGGCTCAGCAGGCGGCCGGGCTCATTAAGGGCATCGTGTGAAACGCCATTAGCGGGGGCTGCGGGGAACCTGCCCCGGGCGGGCGGGCCGTGCGCCCCCGGCACTGGGCGCGGGGGTCGGTGCCCTGCGGAGCCATGCTGGGCACCGGGGCTGCCCGGCTGGGGCCACGCTGCGTGGTGGGGGACGTGGGCACCCAGAGCTGGCACTGCTGCAGCTCCCACCCCGCTGCAGACCCCACAGCAGACCCCGATGAAGGCCCTGTTCCAAACCCCACTGCCAACCTCATTGCAGCCCCCGCGTGGGGCCCAAGACCTGCTCAGAACGGTGCCAGGGGGTGAGGGATGCCGGGGGGTGGGCAGCACAGAGCAGCCTCACACTGCTGGGGTAAAATTCGTCACCCGTGTGTTCAAAGCTGGCTGCCCTCGCCCCCCCCACCCCCCAGCCTTTGAAGTGCTGCTGATGCCGGCCACGAAGGTGCCATTTCACACCTCCGGCCCCGCATAAAGCCAGGGCGGCTGGGGGACACCGGCACACGGCCCCACAGCCATGGCCCACTCAGCAGCCCCTGGCCTCCTGCTCCCCGCCACAGCCCTGCTGCAGGACTGGGGCTGCCGCGGACACCCGGACCCCGAGGGCTACAGCAGCAGCTCACCCGCACCCTCGCCTGACTCCTGCGGCCTCTCATCCCCGGCCGCTGCCCGGGGACCCTGCCGCGGCGCTGCCACCCCTCGCCTGCGGGGCGGCCCCGGGGGCAGGAAGGGGGTCCGAGGCTCAGGGCTAGGGGGCCCACGGCAGAGCGCCAGCGAGCGGGAGAAGCTGCGGATGAGGCGGCTGGCGCAGGCACTGCTGCGGCTGCGGCACTACCTGCCGCCCACGCTGGCACCCGCGGGGCAGAGCTTGACCAAGATCGAGACCCTGCGCCTCGCCATTCGCTATATCGCCCACCTCTCGGCCCTGCTGGGGCTCAGCGAGGAGACGCTGGCCCGGCGGCGGGGGGCGGCCCCCCGGCACTGCCCCCTCTGCCCCCAGGGCCTGGGGTGCTGCCAGACCCTGGACCCCTGCCTGCACCCACCAGCCCCATCCCTGCAGGATGCTTCGCCCCCCAGCACTGTGGGCTGGGGGTCACCTCCCATGGCGGGGACAACCCCAGAGCTGCATGGGGCTCCTGGCATGGGGACGGGGGCCTGGGGGTCACCCCACTCTGGCTCTTCTGCAGGGATCCCCTCAGAGGTGCTTGGGGTTCCCGACATGGGGACAGGGGCCTGGGGGTTGCCCCCCTACATCCCTGCAACAGGGACTCCCCTGGAGCTGCGCGGGGCTGTTGCCTCCAACACGTCCTCCTGGCTGTCCTCTCCTCACTGTGCAGGGGCAGGGGCCCCCCCGGACCTCCCCGGCGACCCCCTCCTGGACACAGGGCTGATGCTGCCAGAGTTCGTGGATGCAGGGACAGTCACCCAGGTACGTGCACTGGCAGGGATCGGGATGAGCCCTGGTGGCCCCCAGCATGGAGTTGGCATGGGGCAGAGCTCAACCCCCACGGTGCGCTCAGAGCCCCCTTGGCTTGGGGAAGTGCGGGGACTGGTTTTGGGGTAACAACAGCCTTGTCTGGTGTTGGGAACGGAGAAGTGTCCCCCCTCCTCCCTGCAGTGGGTGCATGTGGATCCCTCAGCCTGCCCCGATCCTCCCCGGTGCCATATTCCCTTGTGTTTGTTGTCGTCCCATCAGCTGGACCATGGTCCTGCTTGTCCCTGACCAGGAGCCCTCCTGGTGGGTGGGCTCTGCCAGCCCCTGTTCCTGCACTCCCTGCGACCCCGGCCCTGCCTGGACCCCTGCCCTGGCCAGTCACCATCTCACCCACCCTCTGCTCCCCCCTAGGACCTCTCCACGGACCTTCTCTCTCTTTTGGAGGCTCTGCTCCCTCCACAGCCCCAGGATTGACCCGGATGAGCCTCCAGCTCCCCAGTGCCAGAGCACCTGCTGCCATGCGGCCCCACAATGCACCGTCTGGATGCCTGCAGCCTGGGGAACGTGTGTCCCCCCTTGGACAGCTGAGAGGTGGGGGGTACGAGCTGCCTCTTGTGTGAGCCTGCAGCTGTGCTGGATGCACTGGGGTGGCTGCGACTGTACATAAATAAACCCTTGTGCCCCTCCGTGTGTCACTGTGTGGCTGTTCCTGTGGCAGGAGCTGGGCATGGGACAGGGTGCAGCATGCCTGGGCCACCGCATTGGCTCCGGGAGTGGGTTTGGGACCAGGAGACAATGGCCGAACTGGTGAAGTGCCTGCTCTGCAGCAGGGGAGACCACGGGCATCCCGCCAGGTGTGGGCAGGGGCTCCGGCATGGATCCGGTGCTGCCTTGCCAGGCTGCAGGGGCTGAGGACTACAGCACACAGCTGCGGGGGGGGCTGGACAGCATCTGGGAAAGAAATTGCAGGGAGGTACTGGGAGAGACACCTCCTGCCCCGGGGCCTGTCCCCTGGCTGGGGAGGGGTGGGGGTCACCAGCACCCTCTGGATCCGGCCCTGGGGCTCGGTGCGAGCTGAGCATTGCCTGCCCCCCTGTGCTGGCGCCTGTGAGAGCCCCCACAGCGCAGGCTTATATGTGGGTATTCGGGGTCCAGCAACAGGGAAAACTGTGGGGCTGGGGTGACCCCATCGGGCTGGAGACCCCGCAGGCAGAGGGGAGTGGGGGGGGGCTGCAGATGGGCCCCCCTCTCCCCCAGTCCTCTCAGTGGTTCCCTGCGGGGTGCGGGGGCCCACGGCTGGCCGGGGTCTGGAGAGTCCATTACAGGGACCCTGGTGGGGTCTGACAGCCGGGTGCTAATGCACCGGGGGCCCTTCTCCGCCCACTGCGGGGGCCCTGGGGCAGGGGGTCTGCAGGGCTAATGAGCCCCACTTATCTGTGAAATGGCTTGCTAATAATGTTAATTCCCTCTGCCAGGGGGGTGAAGCCTTTGAGATGCAAAGCAGCCCCCCCTGCCCTCCCCCAGGCTGCAGCTCCCCCCAGCCAGGGCTCAAGGGACTTGGGGACACACTCTAGCCATAGGGACATGCTCCTGCCATGGGGACAGCCATGGTCTGGGGAAGCAGCAGGCAGAGGCACGGCTGGGATAAGGGGCCTGTGGGTCTCTGGGCACCCCCAAATGATGCACCCCAAAGTGAGGAGCCTTGTGCACCTCGACCCCCGGCCCTGGGGAGGCCAGGCTGCAGCACCCACCCGGGCTGGGTCAGGTCCTTCCACCCGGCTGGGTCACACTCAGGCTGGTGGGCTCCCTCCCACAGCTGCAGGGCATCTCCCTCTGCCCAGCTCCTCTCCCAGCTCCCTGGCCCCACTGCCTTGGGCACCTACTGCCCTGCCCCGGGTAGGGGCTGACCCAGGTGGGTTTCCTGGGGCAAGTAGCCGCACAAGGTGCCAAGCAGGGACCACGCCAGCCCCATGCCATTAGGATGGGATTTGGGATGAGCTGGTGCAGCAGGAGGAGGCAGAGCTGCCTGCCTGCGGGTGGGGAGGCAGAGGGAGTCAGATCTCAGGGCAGAGCTGTGTGAGCACATGTACATGCATGGTGCATCTGTGTGTGCATCAACAGGAATGTGCATGCGAGTCTGTTTGTGTGTGTGTGTGTGTGTGTGTGTGTGTGTGTGTGAGCACTGTGCATGCTTTCATGTGTGTGGGTGGCGCAGGGTGAAGGACCAAGCCGTTCCAAGTGGGCTGGCTGCGTCAAGGAGCAACATGAGCTACCAAGGGCATCCCACCAGCTGCCTGCTGAGCGTGGCCCAGCAGCAGGCACGGAGGTGGCTGCAGGTGCCAGTGCAACAACAGTACCTGCCCCGCTCCCTATCTTTCCCTGGCCCCCGCCGGCTTGCTGCCACTGGGCACGGCTTGGATGCAGGAGCCCTTGGTGCGGAAACCCGGTGGCGTGTGAGCAGCGGCCCTGACATGGCCTGGCTGGGCAGTGCTGGGCAGGACACCCTGGCTGGAGGTGAGCTGGGTGGGGGGAGGAGGGTGCCAGGTCCCCCAGGGGCCCTGGCATTGGACTGGGAGGGTCTCTGTCCCCGTGCAGGACCACGAGGGATGCTCCAGGGTGGGGCATGGATGGGCAGCAGGAATGGCTTGGGGTAGGTGGTGGGTTGGGGTCAGCTGAGACTGTCTCCCTCTGTCCTGCTTGGTGCCAAGGACCCCTGTAGCTCTATGGGTTGCGGGAGGGCTCTGAGGGCTGCTGGGGGCTCTAGAGGGGCAGTGGGGATGCAGAGAGCAGCTGGTGACGGGAACGCAGTGAGCTGGGGTAGGGCTTGTGGTACAGGGCTCCAGGGAATGGGACCTCCTACACTGAGTGTGACCTGTCTCCCCCGGAGCCCCCACCCCAGGGCCCCCTCTGGGCAGGCTGCCGCTGCCTGTCTGCCTGTCACGACAGGAAGGGGCCGTCCAGACCCTGCAGTGGGAAATGCCAGTGCAGACCTCTCCAGCAGCCTGCCCGCCCCCGAGCGGGGCTGTGCCTGGAGCCCCCAGGCTGAGGGTGATGAGGAGCCCCTGCAGTTGCCCACCTTCTCCCCTGCCGCCCAGGCCCGCGTGGCCATCACCTTCGTCGTTTTTGCCCTCTCCGCCGGCTGCAACCTGGCAGTGCTGCAGGCGGCGGGGGGCCGGCGGGGTGGCCAGCGCTCCCACATCCGCCTGCTGCTGCTGCACCTGGCTGCTGCCGACCTGCTGGTGACGGTGGCGGTGATGCCGTTGGATGCCATCTGGAACATCACGCTGCAGTGGCGGGCGGGCGACCTGGCCTGCCGCCTCCTCATGTACCTCCGGCTGCTGGCCATGTACGCCTCTGCCTTCGTCACTGTTGTCATCAGCCTGGACCGGCAGGCTGCCATCCTGCACCCACTGGCCATTGCCCGTGCCCGGAGGAGGAACCGCATCATGCTCTATGTCGCCTGGCTCCTCAGCGCCGGGCTCTCGGTGCCACAGGTACCCATCCAGCGTGCCCCCTCCGCCCAGCTCTGTCCCCTCCCTGCCATGTGCCCTGGCCCCCGGAAAGTGGGGAGCGGAGCTGGCACAGGGGCGACTGTGGATCTCACTCCCGTGGGCAGGGTCTGACCCTGTGGCTCCAGTGGTCCATGGCTTGGGACCCTGATGCCCTGCCTTTGGGATGCATGGGATCCTCCATCGCCCTGCGTACCCAGGGAGTGGGCCGCCATCCCACCTCTGCTCTGTCTCCAGCTGTTCCTGTTCCGCACGGTCACCCTCCACCCCCCGCACAACTTCACACAGTGCACCACGCGGGGCAGCTTCCCCCAGCCCTGGCACGAGACTCTCTACAACATGCTCGGCTTCACCTGCCTCTTCCTGTTGCCGCTGCTCATCATGGTCTGCTGCTACGCACGCATCCTCCTGGAGATCTCCCGGCGCATGGGCTCCAGCATCTGTGAGTGCCCGGGCACTGGGCTGTCATGTCGCCATGCCCAGGGGGCTTTGCAGTGACACTGGGATGGAGGGAGCTGAGGGGAACCCTGGCTGGGGCTGTGCAGGGACCCCCCCAGATGTTGCTCAAGGCATGGGGTCCCTGTCCCAGCCAGGATGCTAAGTGTCCCCCGCTCACGGGCTGTCCCCCACCCCAGTCTCCTCCCAGGATGTGTCGCTGCGGTGCTCCAGGAACAACATCCCGCGGGCACGGCTGCGCATGTTGAAGATGAGCCTGGTCATTGTCTCCTCCTTCATCCTCTGCTGGACCCCCTACTATCTCCTGGGGCTGTGGTACTGGTTCTGCCCACGGGCCATGGAGAAGAGGGTCTCGCCGGCCCTCACCCACATCCTGTTCATCTTCGGCCTCTTCAACGCATGCCTGGACCCCATCACCTACGGGCTCTTCACCATCCCCTTCCGGAGAGGCTGGGGCTGCTCCTGTGGGCACGGCCCCGAGCCCCAGCCGCCCTCCCCGGCCACTGGCTCCTTCCACTGCTCGGCCTCCTCCCTGCCACCCAAGCAGGGCGTCCCAGGGGCACGGAGGCAGCGGGTGCCCTCTGGGCCCGGGCTGCCCGCTGGGGCCAGCTCCTGCCAGAGCAGCTCCCTGTGAGGTGGGCATGGACCCACGCCCATGGGGATGCACCGGGGTGCTCAGCAGGCACCGAGGCTGTGGGTGGGAGGGGACCAGTGGCAGGACAGTGAGGGCAGGACGGGCTTGGCAGGGACCGGGTCACTGCCACTCTTACTCCATGCCCCAAAGTGCCTCTGTGGGCTGCGGGGCTCGTGTAGGTGCCCCCCAGTCCCCTCTCCCCTCTCTGTGCCTGCCAAGCCCTGCACAGCTGCTGGAGCAGAGCCTGGCACAGCAATAAAGTGTCCTGCAGCCACCTCCTGTGCTGCCTGTGTCCCCAGCCGTGAGCTGGGCTGGGGTCCCCAGAGCCAGCGCTGCTGGGGATGGGCTGGGTGGGACACCCAACCCACTGGCCCCGGGGGTGGCTGGCCTGGAGCTGATCCTGGCTGCTCTTGTCTCTGCCATGGGGTGGTCCTAGGGAGGGGCAGCTCCAAGGGCACCCTGCATGTGGGCCACGGCTGGGTGCTGCCGTCTCTGCAGTGGCTGCTGGGGCTATTTGTCTCCTGGGGCTCCTGGCCCCCGTGGGGTGCGGGGCTGGTCCCCGCTGGCGGAGCTGAGCTGGCAGCAGTCCCGGGCGCTGCACTGCCTGCAGCAGCCTTGCACCCGCTGGCAGCTCTGCTCGAAACGGGAGCTCTCAGCTCCTGATGAAGGTCGTTGGGAGGCCTGGCTGCTCCTGGCTGCGCGGCAACTGCCCCAAGGCCAGAGCTGCCACGGGAGCTGGCACAGTCAGCAGGGCCGGGAGAAGCTGGGGAGGTGGGGAAGGGGCTGCAGCCCCAGGCCTCAAGCAGGCGCTGTGGGTGCCTGGGCCCCTCGCTCTCCCCCTGCGCCCCAGAGCAGCCAGTCTAAGCCCTCCCCACGGCACCGGGAGCAATGCCAGGAGTGAGCGATTGCTCATGGGAACTGCCCTGGCATCCCCCGCGGTGGGTGCCGAGCCTGTCTGCAGAGCGCTGGGGGGTCGAGTGCCCAACGAGGCAGGAACAGGCAGGGCCTTTCGCAGGCAAAGCCAGCCAGTTCGGCAGCAGCCGTGGCCACATCTGGCTGTCCATCCTGGGAGTGGCGCCCAATAACAGCAGTGGGAACCATGGTCACAGGGGTTTATTACAAAGTGGCAAAGTAAAACGCCAGTGGTGCTGCTCTGGCTCCAGAGGAGTGATCCTGTGCCCGCTCGAGGGCTGGCGGCAGCAGCCAGTGCTCTGGTCTTCCCAGGGCTCTTGCATGGGCTGGTCTCCCAGGGGCTTCCGGGGGATGGTGTCTCTGTTTTGGAGGGCTCCAGGCTGCGGTCCCAGGGGCGCAGGGGGTCCTCGCTGCTGCTGGGGTGTGGACGGGTCTTCCTCAGCATGGGTTGAGCAGAGCTGTGCCCACTCCCACTGTCTGCTGGGCACAGTGGGACGTGCAGGGGGTGGGACACCCTAGACATGGACTCGTGTAAGCATGAAACTATCATCTTGTATGGGGCATGCTGCTTGCTCCTGCAGCGGAGAAGGGCCTGGGAAACGCTTCGCTGTGAGGATGGGGGCTTGCAAAGCAAAGGAAATCACCCAGCAAAAAGCCCCTGCTGAAACCTCACCTCTGTTTTTGAGCCAGCGACTCCTGGGACACTGCTGCCGGCTTTGGCCCTGCTGCGGGGAGTGCCCTGCCTGCTCCAGGGAAAAAAGGGGAGCTGTGCTCGCCCCTCCTCTGCCTGCAGGCACAGAGCCTGCAGCCTGTAGGGCAGCTCTCCTCTCCGCTAACAGCAGTTGGCTTGGTGCAGGAGTGCTCAGGGGGTGGGTCAGTGTTGCCCCATCCCCTCGCTGGCCTGGGCAGAGCTCCCTGCCCCGTTGGGTGAATGGGCAGCGCGTGGCCTTGCTGGATGCCGGGCTGCACCTTGCAGTCACATCAGGCTCTGAAGGTGCACCAGGCATCGGACAAAGGGCCAGAGTGTTGATGCCAAACCCCAGCGCACTGACCCACTTCCCAGGTGGAGCTGGTGAGCGGAGACAGACCAGTGGGCGAGGGGATGGGGCTGCAAGGCAGGTAAAGGCAAAGCGGAAGGTGATGCTGGGGTTATTGGCCGGGGGATGCATATACTTGGGTGACCATTTTTCCCCTGGCTCAGCAGCATCACATCATCCCCTGCTCCCCTCCAGCCACCTCCCCATGGCAGCACCTCGTGAAAAACAGAGGTTAAGCGTGACCCAGGAGAACGCTGCCTGCCCACCTTCCCCCCGCAGTTTGGGCACAGAACGGATGCAGCTCTAGGTGCTGGCCCCGCTGCTGCTGGGTCTCTTCTCAGTGAAGAAGCTTTTGAGCAGCATTACTTGCCCAATGCTGACCACAAAGAGGATGAGGGTTTCCCCGACCGACCAGTATGAGACTCGGCCGTTGAGGTCTTCGGCTCTGCTCCGGTCCTGCGCTTCCCGCAGGCGGTAGTGAGTCTGGGAGTCGATCACCGTGTTCAGAGCCTCATGGATGGTGACGCAGGCAGACTCCATCTGGGAAGACAAGCATGCTCCATCACCACTGATGCAGCGCAGCACAGCACAGCCCCAGCGCTCATGGACGAGGGAGCCGAGGACTGTGCTGGGGCACCTGAGAGCAGGACAGCAGCGCTCTGTGCTGCTGGTCTCTGCCAGCCCCGACCCAAGAGCAGTTCTGCTCAAAAGGCAACACTGGAGACCAGCTGGTGGAGGGAGCCTGCTGTGAGCACCGGGGCACAACTGAGAGCCCTGCTGAAGCATTGGGGGCCAAGGGCAGGGGCTGGGTCCCAGCCCAGGGTGCAGCCATCCCTGCGGGCTCATGCAGAGGGATGGAAAAGCTTTGCTGCTCTTCCTTTGTGCAGGATGGAAACTGGCTCAGACCAGGGGAGGTCCAGACCCACAACGATCCCCTCAGTCCCTTTCTGCCCATGCTGCTGGGAAGAGGACGTGGCCTGCACACGGCGGGGCAGTTGGCTGGCGGTTGGCACTTCTGCATTTGGCAGAGGGGAAGGTGGATGAGCCCCCAACCGCCATCCTGTGGGGCCGTTTGGCCGCAAGCGGGAGCTGCGGCAGGACCTTCCTCCTGCAGCAGTGTGCAGTGACCCACCTGTGTCAGGGCAGTGACACGGTTGCTCATGTCAGGCAGGATCGGTGGCTCATCGCCCACCTGGAAGTCGAAGTAGACAGTTTTGTGGGAGAAGGTGGAGAACTCATTGCTGAAGCAGAAGGTGTAGACGCCTTTGACTTCGGTGCGGTGTGGGAAGCTGTCATATTGCTTCTTGGTCTCCTTGTAGATCGTCCTGCCATTGGGGTCCTCTACATAGCAGTCCACGTCATAGTGTCCCCCGGTGATCACCTGCGCAAGGAGACACAGGTGGCACCTGCCAAACTACGTGGCGAGAGCCTCCTGCCCTGGAGTGAGCAGCTCTGCCCAGCCCCACACCTGTGTGCACAGCCGTGCCCTCAGCGAGCGGGCACCGTGCCCATGGCTGCCCGCCACGGGACAGGGGCCCAGGCTGGGGGACCCCAGGGGAAGTTGTGCCCCACGGTGCCTGCAGCTCAGGTGGGGTGGCCGGAGCTCAGGTGGAGTGCCTGGACAGGAGGACAGCCCTGATAGCCGGGTCAGGGGCTCCCGTGGTCGCTGTGGGCACATCCATTACTGGCTCTGAGGCGGGCACGGGGCCTGGGCTGGGAAGGTCTCCCGGTGCAGCGCCGGGGGGGGGAGCCAGGGGGTGCAGGGGAGAGGTGCAGCCGCAGCCCTGCCTGGGGCTCCGTGGGGCATGGCAGGGCCGCGGGAACATGGGCAGGGGCACGGGGGTACGGGCAGAGGGCGACGGGCACCGGCAGGGGTACGGGCAGGGGCGCGGGCAGGGCCGTACCTGATAGTCCAGCGTGAACTTGAGGCCGCGCTCCAGCTCCTGGTGGAAGCACTGCTTGTCGCTGTCGGGCAGCTCGAAGGTCAGCTCGGTGCCGCCGGCCCTGCCGGCCCGCAGCGCGCACAGCAGCACCGCCAGCACCAGCGCCCGCATCCCGGCCCGCATCCCGGCCCGCATCCCGCCGCTCCCGCTCCCGCCCCGCCCCGCCTGACGTGGCGCCCGCCCGGCACCGGCGGCGCTTCCGCTGGGGGCGGCCCCGGGCGCGGCCGGGCTGCGGCGCCTCCCCCCGCCGCCGGGGCCGGGCACCCCCGGGCAGCTGGAGCGGAGGATGGCCGGTGCCGCCGGACCCCACGCGGTGGCTCTCAGGCCCACGCCGAGCTCTTTATTAACGTAGTGATAATATAAAAAGTCTATGCCGTCACATGACATCATCCTCCAACACCTGCCCGCTTACACCTATACGCACGCACACTCATTTAAATAAATGCATTAAAATAGTCCCATAGAGAAGCGCTGCTCGTGTTCCCCGGTCCGATGCACAGAATGCAGGAAGCCCCTAACAGGTGACCCGCGTTCTGCAGGCACCCGATCTCCGATTGCTGGCTAAGATGTCAAATGTTGCTTAGAAAAAGACAAACGCAAAATATTGGAATATTTAGAAATGAACGGAAAAGGTGAACTACAGGATTTAAAATTCCACGCTCTAAAATATAAGACAAACGTCACTGTTGTAGGGAAAATATGCCTGAAATTCAATCTATAAGACATTTGACCTACAGGAAGTATAAACTTTAAGGCTGTAAAAATATAAACCCACCTTTGCTCTAAATAGCATATTTAAATCTAAAATGCACTTTCAGAGAACATTCCTGTGCAGTTAAAACCAACCGCAACGCTGCTTTGTGCAGGAACTGTGCAAAGTTTTGCAACAGCCTGGAGAAAGACAGCGAATGCCCTGGGCAAGGAACTGGCTCGTCACCAGCAGTTTTGGACAGACAGACAGAAGCGTGTGCTGGGCTGATTGAGGCGAGGGCAGGATCCGACACCAGCCCCGGTGGGGCGAGACTGCTGCCACTTGCTTGTCAAAGCCACGCTGCAGGTGCAGTGGGCGCCAGGGCACATGAGACTTCATTGAATAAACCCACGGACGTTGTTCTTGCTTGGCCTCGTACAAGTGGCCCAACGTTCGGGGTAGGCTGCAGGTCCGAAACACTCACTGAGTCAGCAGCACAGGGCGCTGGGCTGTTTTCTCTTCGCAGCCAGCTCCGTGCAGTGGGTTTGGACAAGATGGACGGCAGCGACAGTGCACATCCAGCCCACGGTCCCACCTGAGCATGGGGCGAGGAGTGATCCTTCCCACCAGCCGGTGCCTAGCTGGGGCTGGGGCTGTGCGGGTGGGGGGCGGGAGGGGGGTCCGGCAGTGCACGGTCTCGCTGCCCTGATGCTGCAAAGCTGCCACGTGCTGCTGGTACAGTCCCAGTCCCGTGGCAGGGTGCTGCACAGCCCTGTCTGCAGGGCTGGGCACCGGGGTCCCTGTGCACCGGGAAGGAATTGCAGTTGCAGCCCCACTTGCAGCCATGCAGACACGTTTGCTGGCTTGGACTCATGCTGCATCAGGATGGTGCTGTGCAGAGAGATGCTGCGGACACCAACGCCATGCAGACCCGTCCTGCAGCTGCCCCTTCCTCCTGCCTGTGTGCAGCTCAGCTCTGCTTTGGCCCCAAAAGGCTGTTGTTGCAGCCAAGTCAGCAGGAGAGAGGTGTCCTGGCTCTAGTGCTGTGCCTGCAGCTTTCCTCTGCTGGGATGAACCCCTGACACTCGCCACGTGCCATCCTTGGCAACTTGGCATCCTTGCTCTCCCATCCTTGGCAACTTGGCATCCTTGCTCTCCCATCCTCTGCAGAAGCTTCCCATGCAGACAATCTAGGAGTGCTCCCCACCCAGGAATTCTGTGCTTGGAGTTGCTCGGTGTGGTGGGAAATGCCCCTGAACCTTGGTCGCTTCAGAGACAGAGACAAACCCGTTCCCAATCCAGGCACGCTGTGAAGGCACCAGGTTGCAGCAGTAACGGGTTTAGCTCAGCCTCTGGAGTTTCAAAGTGCTTGGAAATCTCTGAGGTGGAGAATTGTCTCCCTCTCCAGCACAGTGAGGGTACCAATACATTCAACTGCTAGGGAGGGGTATTTCTGCTCTTCCAACCTCGTGCAGCATTAAGGTCCTTTCCTTCCTGTTAGGCACTTCACAAACACATCAGCCCCACGGCTCCCTGGTGCAGGGCTCCGGATGGGTTTCTGTGTCAGAACGAGTGGGATGGAAGAAAAGTGGATTGTAAATAATGAAGAATAAGTGAATTGCAGGCAGGAGCCTTCGTGTGAAGCTTGACAATCTCAGGTGGCCTGGGATCAATCTCTCAGGCAGTCGCTCCTGGGGAAAGGTCCAGAAGTGAATGAAGAGTACAAGAGGGACTTCAGCTGTTTGGGCTGGATGCCCGGGCTCTCCTTACAGCTCTGGCAAGTGGGAGCAGAAACCTCCCGACTCACCCCCTGGGCACAGGTCTGGCCCCTACGGCCACCAGCACTTCCCTGGGGCTGAGTGACTGCTCTGTGCGGGACCCGTCACGTTTCTGCAGGGACAGCATTGGTTTGGTAACCTTCCTGGGAAGCAAATGGTGACATGGCTACTGGGCCACTATTTCCTCGAAATCAGAGAGCTGCCGCATCTGCTCCGCTTGCATGGAGTGTCTCCGGAGAAGCTTCCTTTTGGCTCTCAAGTCGCCCCGTCTGGGTGAGCTGGGAGCGATGGGTACCAGGGACTTCAAGCCAGCAGCAAGCGGAGAGGAGGTTTTGCTGTTGGAGCCGATGTCGGGGATCGGGGGGTTGGGGTTCACGTTCAGGGGAGGCAGATATCCCGGCCTTGTGTGGGAGATGTGGTCCAGCAGCAGGGTCCCGGACCCTCGCCTCTCCAGCAAGCCGGGTGGTCGGTGCCGGACAGTCCCGGGTGATGTGCCAGCAATGCTGTCCAGGGACTCCCGCGAGCCGTCCAGCAAGGCCAGGTGGGACCCGCTGAGCTTCCTCCTCTCCGACGGCACCTTCCCCACCTCGGCTGGGCTGAGGATGCCGGAAATCTGGGGGTCGCAGTCGTAGTGCTCGGCACCCAGCCTCCGCCAGTGCAGCGTGTCCATCGCTGCGGCCGAGCCGGCAGCAGCAGAGCTGACGCTCTCCAGCTCTTCGGGGACGGTGCTCCTTCGGGGCAGGCGCTGGTGGGCAGCCTGGCTCTTCTCGTAGGTGGCTTTCCTCGCCAGTGGCCCAGGGGCTGGTGGCGTCCTCAGAGCCTGCTCGTCTACTGGGGGGAAGAGAGAGGGGTCCTTGCTCTTGCTGCTGCCACTTCGGGTGAGGGGAGCCTTTATGGAGAGTGAAAGATCACCAATGCCCATGATCACCTCGTCGTCCGCGCAGACCCGCGTGTCATTGTGGTGTGCGGAGGCTGCCAGCACCGAGGGTGCGACCAGACCCCACGGCTCAGACCGCAGCCGCTTCAGCTGGGGCAGGCGGGCTCTCCTGGCCATGCCAGCTCTCCGGCCTGGGGAAGGGGGCTCTTCGGCAGCCCTGGCAGAGGGGCTGTCACCGGCATGCGATGGGTGCAGGCTGAAAATGCTGCTCTCCTTCTCAGCAGGGGAAGGTGCTGAGACGGGAGTCTTCAGGTGGGTGCTGGAGGGTGCTGTGCATGCCTCGGGGGGGGCCCTCTCCTTGAACTCCAGTGAGGGGGGAACGTTCAGGTACTGCTTGGCGGTCTTGGTGCCAGAGGCCGATTTGTCCATGGTGATAATGATCACCTCCTTCCCTTTGGCTTTGCAGGCATTCAGGAGGTGCTGCAGCACATCCTTGTCATCAGCGTTGATGGCATGGACCAGAGCTGATGCTCCCGAGTGGTCCTCCAGGCTAGGGTCTGCCCCGTTCTCCAGCAGCAGGGACACCACTTCCCCCCCAGCACCGCGGATGCAGGCATGCATGAGGGCTGTTTTCCCAGACTTGTCCTGGATGTTGGGGTCGGCTCTGTTGTCCAGCAGGTACTTCACCATCTTGGCCTTGTTAATGCTCTGCTGGTCGACGTGCTTGGTGATGCAGGCCACCATCAGGGCGGTCTCCCCTTTCTCATTGCTCTCGTTGATGTAAGCCCCCCCTTCCAGCAGCAGCCGGGTCAGCCGGAGCCGGCCAAGCCACACTGCCTTCAGGAGGGAGTTTCCCCCCATCTCCAGCTCTGTCACCTCATCCATGGCACTGGCTGCTGCTTACTGGTGGGCAAAGACAGCATCAGCTGGCAGCTGTGGAAGGAACCGTGAAGGAGAGGTGAGGCTTGCTCCTCAGCCCTGGCTCTCAGCTCTGCCCTGCCTTTCTGGGGGTGCCACGCTCTTGGCACTGCTTCGTGTCCCACTGCCTTTCTGACCCCATCCACCCCACCCTGTGGCTCTAGGACCCCCCCCATAGCCATCCCCCCTGCCCCTGGGCAGCACCACAGCCCCCTGCACACAGGGTCTCCTGCTGCCCGTGGGGGTGCCCGGGGTGCTAGGCAGGTGAGGAGCAGTGGAAGGAAAGGTTTGCTCTCCTCGGGGATGCCCTGGCGAGAAAGAGCTGATCTTTGCCAGCTGGGAGATGCCTCAGCCCTGCCTTCTCACAGCCGTACTGTACATTTACTTTATGACATTGTCCCCTCTCAGGAACCTCATCTCTAGGATGTACTGTATTTTTCTCTATCGGCCGTGGATCCCCTAGCCTTCCTCTGTTCTAGATGTTCCAGAGGACTTGGCTGCCAGAGCCCTGAGTGTACCTTAATTGCCCTGACCAGCCTCAGCTGAGACCCCCACCTACCCACCCTCCCTCTGCCCCTGGGCTGGGGGCTCTATTTAAATGCTGGCCCAGACCCCCAGTCCTGATTTGAGCTATGTAGGTGTCTGAGGCTCCATCCACCCCTGTCAGACCAGACTTGTTCATTGGACTTCCCTCATTGACCTAGGACCTGACTTGCCACCTTGTCTTGGCGTGATGATCACTGTTGATGGGACCTGTTGCTGACTTGTCCCTGCCCTGCAGATGAGGTCTCACCCCCAGCCTATGTGGCGGTCACCCTCAGCTTATGGCTCGTCTCCCCTTGTGGAGCAGCTCTGCTCTTGGTGCTCCCTGGCAATATGTTTCAGTTCATCTTGCCTTGCTCTTTTCCAGCTCTGCTTCCCCAGCACTCATGGCTGACATTTGCCTGGATGCAGCTGATTTCCCCAGGTGCCGAAGAAATCAGAATGGTCCTGACGCTGAGGTGGTTTCCACCGTGTCTTCTAGGTCTCTCAGGCTGTAAGGCAGAGCCCACAGGAGACAGTGTGAGCACCTCCTATGGCTTCTTGGTCTGGAGCCATGATCTTTGCTTCCTCACTGCTGAAGGAAATGCGAAGCAGCTGCGGTCATGCTGTCTGTAACCCCATGCTGCTTAATGGTGGTGTGAGCCACTTGTGTAGGAGAGTGCTGTAAGAGCAGCTCCTACTCACAGCAGTCTCTGCAGCAGGACCGGCTCAGGAGGCTCAACAGGCACCGTCTCTGCTGGCAGGTGCTTCCCTGCCACTGCCTGGCATGGGCTGACCACAGGAAATTCAGCTAGGTAAGGCCCCTGTGTATCGCTCCACAGCCACGACATGCAACCCAAGTGCCTTGTGTCCCCTACTGCCTGTGTCCTTGAGGAACACCACCCGTCCCCTGCAGCTCTGAGACCTATGGGGCTCCATGCACAAAGCAGAGGTAGCTCAGAGCTGTACTGGAGGGACCAGCAGATGCCCAGCACCATGGAAACATCACAAAGGCACAGAAACAGACCTGTAGCCAGTGTGTCCAGGGGCCCTGCTACTTGCTTGCCCCATGCTCTCATTGCCCTTTGCTGCCTGTCCAGCTATGAGCTGCAGTTTCAACCCCTCAGACGGTGCCCAGTCCTTCCCTGGAGCATCCCCACCTGCGAGGGGCCCGCCTGAGCCTGCCCACTTCGCTCCGGAGCTCTTGGCAGCCTGCGCTCATCAGGTCTCTCTGAAAGCCTCCCCCGTGGTGTGTGCACAAGCTGCTCTGCCCTTCCCCACCAGCCCGTGCCCTTCGTGCCCCGGAGGACGTGGGAACCCTGCAGCTCTGGGACCTGCTGTAAGTGCTCGCACCGGGGGCATCACCCCCCGGCCCCCCTCAAAGGCGCAAGCGGTGGCAGCCCCCTCCCCGGAGCCGTATCCGCGAGCTGCCCGCGGCCCCTTCCCCTTGGGGGGCCCACAGGCTCGTGTTAAACTTGCTTCCCTGACGGTTCTCACCTCCGTCTCCTCGCCGGTCGCGTCCCCCGGTCCGCGGTGCCGCCGGAGCGTCCCAGCCCGGGTGCAGCCTCGTCCCTTCCCGCCGGGGTTCCGCCGCCCGGGCACGCTCGGCCCCGGGGCTGCAGAGACACTGAGGGGAGAACGGGGGTCCCGGAGACCTCCGGGGCAGGTGCCCCCGCCGGGGCCGTCCCGCTGTCCGCGGTGCTGATGGGGGGGGGGACGCCCACCGCCCCCGTGCCCGGCCCGCTGCCCGGTTCCCCGCGCCGGCACCCGCTGGTGCTGCCCGGTGCCGCTGTCGGTGCCCGGTGGCGGTGCCGGGCTACCCCTCCGGCCGCCCCGGCGCCCCCGCCCGCATCGTCCCTTATGTGCGCTCCGGGCGGCTGCGTCACCCGCCGCCGCTGCCCGGCCCGCACCGGGGCTGCGCGGGGAGGAGGGCGCGGGGGGGGGGCGGCGCGTCCACCCCCGGGTGGGTGCGGGGAGCGGCGGGGCGGGGGTGTCCGTGTGCCGGGGGGGTGTGGGTCTGTGTCCCTGCCCGCCTGCGGGGGGTGTGTGTGTGTGTGGTGTGTGCGTGGGTGCGTGTGCATGCCGGGCCGTGAGCGTGGGGTATGTGCATGTGTGCGGGAGTGGGAGGTGTGTGAGTATCCATGCCCACCCGTGCGCGGGTGTCTGTGTGCGGGGGTGTGGGTCTGTGGGGGTGAGTTTGTGTGTGCAGGCACTGGGTGCAGGGGGGGTGTGTGTGTGCACACGTCGGAGGAGTCTGTGTCCATGCCGATGTGCAGGAGGGGTGTGTGTGTTTGTCCCCATGCGTGTGCAAGGTGTGTCCCTGTGCATGTGGGTGACAGGCACAGAGCCGTGCGTGCGCCTCCGTGTGTACGCGTGGGTGTGTGCCGGGCACCTGTCTGGGGGGATGTGTTGTGGGTGTGTGTCCCTTTGTGGGTGGCATCCCTGTATGTGTGTGTCCACGTCTGTATGTCCTTGCACATGTCTGTTTGCATGTTTGCCCATGTGCAGGGGGATGCCCCATGTCCCTGTGGGTCTGTGTGCCCACCTGTGGGTGGGGGGAGCTGTGCCACACGTGCTCCCTGGTGCCTGCGTGTGCCCAGGCACCGGGGGTGGACATGTGCTGGTACGTGTGTGCTGCCAGTGCCCTCGTGCCTGCCACGGTGCTGTGTGCCCCGTGGGTGTTACAGTGCCCAGGTGTCACTGCGAGAACATCCAGCACTGGTGTGGGCTCTCCAGAGAAGCTGTGCTGTCTCTGTCAGTGGAGGGTTTCCAGACGCGGTGGGACCCAGCCGTGAGCAAACTGGTCTGAGTCCACAGCTGACCGTGCTTGGAGCAGAGGGGTGGACTAGAGACCCCCTGAGGTCCCCTCCAGTGTTAACAATCCTGTGGTCTGAGTGTGCATCTGGGGTACCCCAGTGCTCTGTGTTGTGCAGGGGGAAGCTGGCGTCCCTGTGTGCTGGTCTCCAGGGCACAAAGCTCCCCTCAATGTTGGTGGGAAGTAACCAGGACCAACGCTCTTCTGCTGTCCCTGGGCAGACCTCTCTGGTCCCTGAATCTCTCATCCAGGCAGAAAACTGCTTTTCTGCAGTCTCCAGCCCATTTTACTCTGTGGCTGCTGAGAAGATTGGCTCCTTAGGACCAGTCCCAGCAGAAACAGGTAATTGGGTAGAAGGTAGGGAAATGGTCATAAATGCACAATAAACACACTATTACACATGGCTCTCTAATTTACTGGACTACTGCTGCCTGTAAAGGTATTTATCATAACACTTTCTTAGATTAGATTAACATTAGGGGGAATTTCTCCTGTGATTACTAAAATATAATCTAAAATTGCAACCTTCTTTGGTAAAAGATGGTAATAACAATAATAATCAGACCTAGCAGAGAAATGAAGTAAGTCTTATTACATTAGCAAACATTTAGGAAAACCTTATGGCAGCTTCTTTGTTAACTCCAGTAACGCAGAGACTTCTCAGTAGCTTGCTAAACTGGCCACAGAAGCCCTGAAAATGTATGTGTTTCTCCATTCATTTTCAGATGCATGCACGTACACCAGATTATTTGTAGAAAAGCTCTACTTATAAAACAAATTTAGAAGCAGACAAGTTGCCTTGGCAGGATGAGCACAGACGCTGCCCGGCAGTGGGGGTTTGTTCTCCAGCACCTGAGAAAGGCACCGCAGCATCCCAGCGCAGAGTGGGTGTGCTTGTGCCCGGTCACGGGGGAAGTTCACACACCTCCCCCAGGGCCTGGGGAGCTGAGGGATGGGTAAGGGACAGCCACAACGAGGGAGGGAGCAGTGGGGAGAGAGGGAAAGTCCTGGGGCATCAGAGATGTCAGGAGTGGGTCTCTGGACTGGATAGCCGTGTGTGCAGGGCTGCTCACTCGTGCCTGCCTGGAGCTACTTCTGGAGTGGAGCTGGTGCTCCTGCCTCACGGCGCTACTTATGGCTTCTCACCAAACATACTTTTGTAATGTGGGATTACATAAATGCTTGGCAATTTATAATTAATTTATGAAATACCAAGAAGCAGTCTATCTGCTCTGCCTTGCCTTTGCCTTGGGGCTTGCAGTTGTGTCATCAGGGACAAAAGCTGCAGCCCCGGTACAGGTGAAGATGACAGAAATGACCCCAAGTAGGTTGAAACCAGCCCCTTGGTTGGGTGCTCAGGGGCCTGGGCTGGAGGGGGCCCATGTCCCACCCATGGGTTCTCCCTGCAGCGCCTGGGCTAGCCACGTCCTGGAGGGCAGGAGATCTGCCAGCAGCTTCAGTGAAAGGTTTGGCAGGGCTGTTTCAAAATGGGGGGGTTGCTTGTTCCCAGCGTGCAGCGTGAGCCGCTGCTGGAAGCAGAGGGCTGCCGAGATGCCGAGAGTCACATGCAACCTTCTCTATAGGCTCCAATTACCCTTCCTAGTAGCTCTCCTCTCAATTAGGAGAGTGTTGGCAACAAGGGAAGGGGAGCCAACACCCCCTGCACCTGCAAGCAACCCTTCCTCATCTGTGTACTTTGCAGTTCCCATTAGTTATCATCCCTCCATCAGAGCCCAGGCCGACTCCCGGCTGCAGTGCTGGGCTCTCCCGCTCTCTGCCGAAGTGGCTGCAGCGCTGCCAGGGCTGGTCCCGGCTGGAGAGTGGGAATAACCTTTCCTTGCACATGTTCAGACCTGAGAGTTTGCTTTCCTGCTCCATCAGCCTGAGCTCACCAGCTTCCAGGTGTCCGTGGGGTGGGAGATGCCCTGGCTCTGCTCCCAGCAGGGAGGGATGACCACGGCGATGTTGGCTCCATCTCCCCATTGCTGCCTGTCCGGAGAGGAGCTGCCATGGCAGGGCTGCCCACAGGCAGGGCTTACTGTGGTTCTCTCCAGAGGCAGGGCTGGATGCGGGCTGCCGTGTGCCCGCTGGGGAGAGCCCTGTCAGGGCTGCACTGCTGGGACCACAGCCCAGGGGTGGCTGTGGAGGGGGCTGAGCGCTGATGATAACCCACCCCCTTTCTACACAAATCGTTGCTGTGTTTGCCTTCTGCTTCCTCTTTTGCTGAATAATTCATAATGAGTGATTAATGGAGATGCCCTCGCCCCCCCTTTCTATTTGCACATGATCACAGGTTGCATTTTTTTCAGAGCTATTAGTTATTCATAATGATTTGCTGAGTAATGTCTGCGCTGCTCCTTGGGCTGCGGTTTACTGCCTGACGATTCGCCGTGGGATCCGGGGGAACCATTCCTGCTCCCTGCGCAGGTACCAGGACTCTGGGCACTGCATGCCTGGTGCCAGCTTGGCAGGCTCCGAGCACAGAGTTCAGTTGCTGTGAAAATGAGATGGGATGCACCTAAAATGGGAGATTTTGGTTAAATGGGTGATGGATTAAATAGATTTGGGCTCAATATCCCTGCTCCTCCCCTGGTTTTCTAGGAGTGCTGAACATGAAGGGGGCTTTGCTGAACCCCGGGACGTGTAGAGACACCTGGGAAATGTCATCTGTGTCAACTCAGCTTTAACCCTGCTGTCCTTCTGGACTGAGCATCTCTACATCACCTCCGCTGTGGGACCAGCATCAGCGTGGCTCACTCTTTGGTCTCTGCTAGCACAGGTGTAAATGTCAGTATTGTCTGAGACCTCCAAAAAATAACCAGACAGGGGAGAGAGGGAGGCAGAGCCAGGAGTGGACCTGGGGGCAGCAGCCCTCAGCTCATTTGCTGTTTATAATCCAGTGCAAGGTGTCTGCAGGTGCTGATTTCTTCCCATGTCCTTGTCAGAGCTGCAGAGAGAGGAGAAGCTCTCCCAGCTGGCATGCCAAGGGACAGGGAGGGCAGTGGTGGAGCCCAGGGCAGGGTGATGCCTGTGCTGTCAAGACCAGCTCAGCACCTCATGTGGTTTCCCGCTGCTGGTGAGGCCAGTGAGCAAAGGGCTCTCCAGGAACCACTGCTGGCAGTTATCCCAGAGAGCTGGGACCTCTGAGAAGGGGAATGGGAACAGCCCCTGCCTGCTGCAGGAGAGCCTCTGGATCTGCCCCATCCCCATCCTGGCTATGCAGAGCCAACGTGTCCACCTACCTTCATCTTCCTCATCTTCCTCACTGGCATCCGTGCCATCCCTGAGGATGCCATGGCAACAGGACTGGCAGGGATGGCTGCGGGAGGAGAAGCTGCAGCGCCAGTGCAAGGGCTCTGAGCCCTCAGTTTGATCCTCAGTGCTGCAGCAGTGCCCTGGGCAGGCTCGGGGGCTGTGGGATGGTGTCCAGACCCAGCCAGTTCGGGGCGAGACTAGGATGGAGGCAGTTTTGCGAGTGCCTGGGCTGCCATCCTGTGCATGCTCTGGGCCCTGCTCTGCTCTGCCCAAGCAGCCCTGGCAGGCTGCGGAGGGCTGGGCACCAACCCGGAGGTGCTGCCAGCGTGCATGGGGCAGCAGCATGGGGAATACTGGTACCCAGAACCCTTACCCCAGCCGAGTGGCTCCTTCTCCCCTCCAGTGCCTTCCTCCTGGGCAAGGCAGAGAGGCAGAGGTGGCACAACTGTGACACCAAAGAGAACAGCAGAGACGTCGAGTGCTTTGTTGGGCCACTCCAGCAATATTTCACCACAGACAAGCTGTCGGGCAGCTCTCATCCGTTTATTACAGCTTTCTGAAGTTATAATTAGAGTTTGGCCCAGCCCAGAGGAGGAGAGCGCTGCTCTCAGCTTCTTGCTGGGACTGTGATGGGCCTGTCTGGTTTGTGTGTGGTGCAGCTGTGATCCCCAGGGGCATTTGAGCAGGGGCTGTAGTGATGCTCCAGGAGGCTGAGGCCATGGGTGAAGGCTCAGGGACAGGGTGACAAGGGGCAATCATGGTGCTTTGTGCTTCTAAAGCCCCAGGAGAAGCTGCAGGAACTCAGCCCATGTTGTCAGAGCCTGGTCCGTCTCCTGGGGAAGGGGCTTCTCCCACAGATTGCCCTGGGAGCAGTGGCTGCCCTGGCAGCGGGGGGGCATGGGGGGGTGTGCATAGACGCAGTGGGATGCGAGCCCAGCCTTCCCGCTCTGGCTGCCTTAGCTAAATAGGGACCGTCTCCCTGGGGGCTGCGTGGCGCTGGTTCTATTTTGGGTGTTTTGCAGAACAGCTGGTGATCATCCCTTACACCACGCGGAGAGGGCTGCGTGCAGCTATTTCTGCCGGCTCATCCACGCACAGACTCTTTTTATAAACACGCTTCCCCGGAGGGATGAGCGCAGGTGATGGGGGCAGCTTTCAGCGCTGGTGTTTTGGAGGGGGCCACCAGTTCTGCTGTGAATGCTGCTGCTGCCCTGCGCCCTGCCTGGGGCATGGCCTGTGTCTCGTGACCCACAGGGCACAGTGGGCCACAGGGGGGGTCTGCGTGCCCAGCACAGGGCAGCCGGGGGTCTCAGCCCTTCAGCGTGCTCATAACTCACAGCAGTCTGTGCTTCAGCCCCATGGTGGGCTTGTCCCATGCCTTGCTGCTCCAGGAGGATGCTGCAGGTGTGTGTTACTAATTAGGACTGGTGACAGGTTTATAAAGTTCAGGGCCAGGCCCTCAGCCCTGCCCGTGCTCCCGGGGTAGGTGCAGCCGCTGGGGCCAGCAGGTCCCTGCCGTGCCATGTCCAGGCCCAGCCATCCTCCTCGTGGGGGTTTTCATGGGTGAGGGGGACCAGCCGTTCCCACGGCATCTGGGTGTTTTCGCCACCGACCTGAGCAGTGCCAAAGCCTGGTGCAGGTTTGCATCTGCTTTAATTTTGACCCTGATTTCTCCTGCTGGAAAAATGAAGCAAGTAAGGACCAGCTCCCATGGTGTAATGGAGATTAATTAGCTAATATCTGTGATGGCCTCTGCTAGTGACAGCCCTCCCCCTAACACTTTGTGTGGTCACGCAGTGCTGCACCCGTGCTGTGTACAGCAGGCTCCACGTTCCCTCCTGTCCCCGGCTTTGGCCAGAGGGTCAAGCTGGCTGTGGTGCCAGGGAAGCAGGGAAGCCGCAGCACAGGGACATCACCCGGGCACAGCTGCACCTCGGCCAGGCTGAGGGGAGGCAGCAGCTTACCCTCGGCTTGGGGGCACTGGGAGCGATGGAGCAGGTGGCTGTTTGCTCCCATGTCCTGTGGCATCACCCCTCGGCAGGGCAGGGGGAACTGGCAAAGTCCTCCAGGGCTGGAGGGGGTGTCCAGGGGGACCTGCAGCCCACTCCTGCTCCAGCACAGCTGTAACCAAGCCTTTCTTGCATCTTCAGAAAGCTGCTACCCCTTTATTTCTGAACGCTGTGGGTATTGCAGGGCTGGCCACAGCCTGGCAGAATGGATGAATCCTGCACGTGTGCTGTCTCATCTCCAGCTCTGTGAACCCCTGGGCCCCAAACCCTTCCTGACATACCCTGTGTTGGACAACCTCAACGTTTCCCTTCTTGCTTTTAAAAGCAGCCCAGGTCTAAGCCTCTCCTGCTTTGGGGATAAAGAGCAGCGGGGCTGGATGGGGAGGGCAGGGTGATGGGCTGCAGGGACAGGCTCCTGCAATGCTGCTGTCCATATCCGCCCGTCGCATCTCCCTCTCTCTGCTGGACCCTTCGGCCTTCCCAGGCCAGGCTGTCCTGCAGGGCTGGGTTATCTCCAGCTACGGTGGGGCTCTACCCAAAATAGTGGCCTCCTGCCCCGCGCATTATGGGAGGCAGGAGGCAGCCGGTGATGCAGCGCTTCCGAAAGAGGCTGCATCACGGCGAGTGGGTCTGACGTCTCTATAGCAACCGCGGGGTAAAAATAGTGCAGCAGCTTTTCGGAGCTGTCAGGTCCCGGCAGGGAGAGCTCCCGGGATGCGGTGCTCGGGGGAGCAGGGCTCGCCGTGCTGCCGGGCGCTGCTGCCCGTGCCAGGGCTGCTCCAGGGCGGCCGAGGGGACGAGGGAGCAGGACGCGAAGGTGGCAGCGCAGAGCCCCGGGCTGCTGTGGCACCGATCCCCTGCCTGTCCCCTCGGCCCCGCAGCGCCCAGGCTCTCCCAGCCCTGGCTCCCGGCCCGAGGCACGGTGACGGGCGCTGGCACACGAGGGGATCTCTCGGTGGACACGCGTAAAGGATCCGCTGTGCCCGCGGCACACGTGTACGGTCACTGCTGTGTTGTCCAGCCCTCCCTGCTGCCGTCCCGTGTTGGATCGGCAGCTCTGCAGTTGCGCCGGCCACCATGGACCGTAGGGGTGGCTGCGCCTTGCTGTCCCCCTCCCCGTGCCTGGGGCTGCCCTGGTTCTGCAGACCGCCGTGCCCCGGCTCTCAGCCGTGTACCCCAGGCGGGGGCTGCGGCTCAGACCCCTCCGGGCCCCGCACCGCGGCGTTTGCTGCCCCGCCGTGCAGAGGTTGGAGGTTTTCAAAGCTCCAGCATCAGGTGAGCACAGAAGCAGCCTAAATCCCACGGGAGGCCCTTGGGGGCGGTGATTTTCAGGGCCAGCCTGAGGGGCCTCGGGGGGTTTAGGTGCTTGTCTCCGAGTGTCAGAGACAGGGATCTTCAGCTATACCAAAGCCAGCTTGGGCTCACCCCAGGTTTGGGACAAGTGGAGTGGGGGGCATTTGTCACCCCCAGTGGTTTGCAGGAGAGGGCACAGGAGATCCAGGGATCCGCTGCTATCCCAGTGGTGCTGCTGTAGTGACAAAGGCAGGGCCGTCCTCAGACAGGGGTGGGCCATGCTTCTTCCCAGGACCACCCACACTTTGGGGACCCTCCGTGGGCTGTTCTCCAGGGACAGGGACACGTGGCAGGCGCAGGCTCTGTCCCTTCCGCACAGACCATTCGCTTCGGTGCCACACACTGCCATGTGCATTGGGGCTGTGGCTGTCCCCGCTGTGGCCCAGCTCCACGCTGCAGCGGGAGTGATGCTCACTGGGACCAGGGCTGGGCAGCTGGGTGCAGCATCCTCTGCAAGGGATCACACCAAGACTTGGGGACCGCAGGGGCATTGGTGGCCTCCTCCATGTGCCATGAGGACAGCCTGGCTGGGGGCCAGCAGCTTCTCGGCATCACTCCCTGCCACAAAGACACGTGGAAATTCACTTGCTCCCCTTTACCAGCGCCTCCCTGGGCCTGGCTCTGCCTGCTTCTCCCTGGCAGGATGACTCTGGCATTACGCGCAAATGAAGCACAAAACAGCACCTGTACAGAGAGAGAACAAGCCTGGGAGCAAGCCCCTGTACAATGCCAGTGCTTTGCCCTGCTCTGGGAACTTCAGTGCCTACCTCCTTCTGATCAACGTCTGAAGTGTGAACAAAGTTTGAAACCTTCCTTTAAGCGGGGAGCATTTGGAGATGGGTGAGATCTGGGTCACTCTCCATCCTCTGCTCAACAGTGTGGTGCATTAATTAGACTTTAATAAGTTGTATTAAGGTCTGAAAATAGAAATGCCACTGCTATGTGTCACTGAACAGTGAGTGCTTTTCATTTTCTAATTACCGGTTGACATTTTGCACAATTAACTCAATGTGCTGGCCCTCAGATAACTGCAATTTCCATGCCTTGGATCCTGACCACTGGGCTCCAGGGAGCCGGGCTGTGGGACCAGGTGGGATGCAGGCTGATGGACTCAGGGGATGCTGCTGTGTTGGGAGTCCTCCTCCCTGGCTCAGAGCAATGCTGGGAGCTTCCCCAGCAGGCAGAGGGGCTGGAGGCAGCCCATCTCCATCCTATCCTCACCTCTGGACTTTCTGGCCCTGCTGTCTCCATCACTGGACCCCCCTGGGCTCCTGAGTCGAAGGGTCACTCCAGAAAAACCTTCCTTTTCCCTCTTCTCTCCTCTCCCTTGTGGGCCACAGGTGGGGTGGGAATGTATTTTGAAAGCAGCTGGAAAAGCATTTGCAAACTTGCTCCTGTCCTTATACAGCTGTGTGCTGGGGAGCTACGTTTCCTCTGGTGAGCCATGTCCATGGTGCAGCATCTCACCCAGCTCCCCTGGGCCACCACCAGCCCCAGGTGCCCCCACTCTCCTCTGCCCCCTCTCCTCGCTCCCCCTCTGTCTCCCTCTCTCATCCCCAGAGTCGGTGGTTGCCTTGGCAACATATCCCTCTCCTTGCACTTTTTCATCCTTTTTCCTTTGTAATCTATACATTCTCACATGTTCACGTTGTGGTTTTTCTCATCTTGGTTGTACTCCAGAGGAGCTACAGAGAAGCCCTTAGGATTGAAAGGCAGGGAAATGCACTCAGTGCCAGGCTGGAAAACCATGGACCCCAGGAGGAGAGAGGCGGTGGTGGAAGACGACGACAGTTGTGTTGCAGCTGAGTGAAGGGACACTGCTCCATCTCACCGTGGTGAATGGTGTCCTGTGTCCTTCTGAAGCCATGGACTGTCACAGCAATGCCACCTGCTACCCGAAGCCATAACCCCCCTGGGATCTCCTGGGGCCGGGGTGGCCGGCAGGTTCCTGCAGCAGGGTTTGGGAGTACGTGGGCAAGCCCAGGGCTGGAGCTTGGAAACGGGCTGAAGCCTGTGATGGAGAGCAGTTTCACATGGGTGCTTTTGAACCCACTAACTCCAGGAGTTAATAGGCAGGCGTAGGAGGAGCTGAGTGGCAATTCAATTTGTAGCGATTATTTGCCAATTAAGATGAGCGCAGGCAGTGTCTGAGACAGGAGAAAAAAGCCGCTTGGTCTGAGGACAGAGGTTGAAAACACAGAGGTGAACCTGGGAGTACAAATGCGACCAGGGGAAGAGACAGGGCTGGTGATGCCGGCACCCCATGCCTGAGACATGGCACGTCTGTAGCAATGTCCAGAGCTCAGGCCCCGTGCTCCATCTTTCGCTGCCTGCTCTGCCTGGGCATGAGCCCACTGGTCGCCTCCTGAGATGCCTGCACGGCGATGGGCGGTCACATTGGGGCTGACAAGGCACTTGGGTGCCCAGGGAGTCAGGGCCTCTCCAGGGAGTGAGCTGTCGTGATGGGCAATAAACTTCACAAGGTTTTGTGAGTCTTTCTGGGGATTTTACCTGTTTCTAACCTGGTGGGTCCCTGCTCTGAGCTGCTGGAATTGATGCTGCAGCTCTGATCCTTGCAGGGTGCGTGCAGTCGCTGAGGCTCAGGAGTGGTCGTTGTTGAGGTGTTTTCTCATGTGTGCTTTGCAGTTTGATGGGAACAGAGAGATGCAGGCAGTCGTTCTCACCCAGTGCTCTTTTTTATTTTATTTAATATTATTAAACTATGTTCATGGCAATGAAGTCAATGCAAAAATATTCCATTCTCTCATTTTGCTGGTTTAATTTTAGAAACTCGTTTTCTCTTGAGAAATCACTACAATGCTCTTTGGGTTGCGTTTCACTTCTAACCCTGTAAGGATCTCCAAACGTAACAGCATGTGGAACAACAAAAGGAAAATGTCAGCGCCTCGTCCTTGGGACTGGCAGAGGTGGCTTCAGACCGAAAGGTGAAATATTGCAATGCACAGGAAAGCGCTTTCTGACAAGAAATGAGAAGACCCCACCGCTATGCTGAGGGTCTGTGCAGGGCCCCTGGAGACTGTGTCTCCACCCACCCCGACTCTCCCTGGGGAGCACCAGCAGGACCTGAGCCGGCAGATGCTGCCTTGGGGTCCACAGGCGCCCAGCTGCACTGGCACCCTGAGGGTTGGTGTACCTCCTGCACCATGACCGGGTGGGGTCTCTTCCCTGGCACCCCTGCTCACCCTCTGCCCCGCCGTGGGAAGCACACGTGATGCAGCTCACCCCCTCTGGCCCTCCCGGCTCTGTCTACCACCTTGAGACTTGGCAACCAGGAGCTGGTGGGTGAATTCTATCAGCGCACGCGTAAGGTATTTCATGGTCCCGTGAGTGCCGGGGCAGCTGTGCCTGAGCTGTGCCGGGGAGAGAGCCCGCAAACTGGGCATCGGTTGCTCCCGGCGCTCCTCTGCCTGGCGGCACTGAGGTTCTGTGCTCCTGACCCAGAAACCTTATTTCACCAGAGCAAAGGGTTAAGAAGATAAACCAGCTTGTTTTAACTTACTATTACAGTAACCACAAAATACAGAAGGATTTTCTCCCCCAGACCAATTTCCTATTTCTCGGAGTGGCAGCCGGCAGCACGGTGGGGCTGCCCTGCCCCGAGGACCTTGCAGAGCACGCGTGTCCAATTTGCCGTGCTTGTGCATTCTTGTCTGTGGGGACTGAGGCCATGAGCTGGCATCCACATTTCGTCAGTGTCCTCTGCTGAATTCCCATTCCAGACATTTTTTGTGCTCCAGGTGGGTTGGGTAAATACTGGTCCTGCCGTTCCGGCACTCCTGCCTTATCCATGTAGTGCTGAGACCCATCATGGCAAACAGATTCTCATCTAAAAATCATCTTGATTTAAGCTCGTTTATATAGAAAGTAATTTTGTTTTGACCTCATACCAGTTCTGCCTGATGAAACACTAATTTTCTTGATTGTCTGGGCAAGGGCAGCTGATGGGTTGGGGGGATGGGGGTTAATACTTTAGTTCACAGGCAGGGTAGAGGTGCAGGATGGTGAGCAGCCAGTCGTCCTGTGCTCCTGCCTCAGCTCTGTCACTTGCTGGATCAGGGCCTCTCCGTTATCCACTGCCAATGAAGAACAGCTGCGACTGTGCCAGGGCTGCAGGTGTCCCACAGAGCAAGATAAAAGATTTTGGAGGGTTTTGGGGTCTTGTGTGCCACACGCCATACAAGTGTCACTAGTAAGGATTTCTCTTCCTATTTCTCTTTCCTGGAGCTCATGTCCTTGTCTCTTGAAAGCACATGGCACTAATGCTGCTTGCCCCTCTCCAGACGATGTGTGCTGCCGAGCTGGGAACAGACAGCTCCGGGGGGCTCAATGTTGCATGTGGCAGGAGCCCCCCCAGCCGGCAGGGCAGACGTGGCTGACACAGGGTGAGACGCTGGGCACGCTGGGCCAGAGCATCAGCCCTTGACCTGGACACGCTGGGCCAGAGCATCAGCCCTTGACGGGACAGGGCTCGCCAAAGGGACCGGGCTGACAGAGCGTTGCTCTGACCCGAGTGTCTGAACCCCACCCAAGGGTGGAGGCACCCGAGGGCGAGCGGCTGGGTGGGTGCCTGGCAGCCAGCCAAGGTCAACCTGCTGCATGCGGGAAGTCCATCAGCACAAAGGCATGCTAGTTTTGGAGACAAAGCCCAGGATTTGGGCAGTTGGTTTCTGCCTTTGCCAAGGCTGAGGCCATTTGGGATGAAATTTTCTCTTGTTGCCTCAAAGACAGCCGTGGCACCACGTCCTGGCCAGGTGGGTGGAGCCTGGGGGAGCACCCAGTGGGGGGGACAGGACAGATGGACCCATCCTTGGCCTTGGCTTTTCAGGACTCCGACTTTTTACTCTCATTGCTACGCGTGTGTAATTACAGTGACAACTGCTTTGGCCTTTGCTGTGGTGGAACGGGGGCAGAGCCACAGTGGATAAACACAGCGCATGGTTAACGTCCAGTTTTTTCTTAAAACCATGTAAATAAAAGAATTATTGGGGCAGCTGTAACGAAACATCTCACAGCCAGGGACGCGAGCAGCACCTGAAGGTGGACGCCTGGGGAAGGGACGGCGCTGCTGCAGCACCTTATCTCTGCACTTCACAGGCTAAACTTCAAATGGAAAGCAGCAGGGATTCTGCAAGAAGGCAATAAAATAACAATTTAGTTGTTTAGCTTGGGTGATACAGCCAGGAGAGCTTTGTGAAGACTGCAGGCTGAATTACCTACTGAAAATACACGGTGGGAGAGGCACAACTTTCCCCTCCCTAAGAATCACCCACAGGCTGATCCTATGGACAAATGTACTCCGGGTCTGGAAAATAACTTTGTGGTTTGAGGTGTCTGTGTCCATGGTGTGTCCAACATACATCGCACCCTCTGCCACCACCATGACACGATCCACATTGCGTCCTCTGCCACGGCTTTGACACGATGCACATTGCACCCTCTGCTGCCGCCATGACTTGCCATGGCTCCTGGCAGGTGAGGAGAG
Source organism: Burhinus oedicnemus (assembly GCA_008921705.1). Taxonomy (NCBI): domain Eukaryota; kingdom Metazoa; phylum Chordata; class Aves; order Charadriiformes; family Burhinidae; genus Burhinus; species Burhinus oedicnemus. The sequence continues at coordinate 2,708,770 of VFFE01007168.1, read as the reverse complement.
GTGCTCTGTGGAGGAGGGAGATGATTTGAGTTTGCATTACACAGAATGCTTGTCGGAAGAGAAGTGATCCGTATTTAACAACAGAGCAGTGTAATAACCTGCAATTACCTCTGCACGGTGCCTGTGGGGGCGGCTCTTTCCCTGGCAGAGTGAGGGGTTGAGCGTTTCTGCGCTGCACATGCTGCCAGGATGGACGTGGCTGCTCCCAGCACATGTCCTCCCTCCTCGGTGCTGTGCTCTTGGGGCCTGGCGCAGGGCACCGTGCTCAGTGTGCACCAACCGTGGCCAAGTGCCAGGACCGCTGGGCACCAGGACGGGCTGTGAGAGCTGCTGGCTGGCAGGGCCGGGGTTGGCAGGGCCAGGGCCGGTGGGCTGCACCGCTGGCAGGGCAGGACAGCTCTGGCACGGGCATGGAGCGGGTTGCAGAGGAGCAGCCACAGCCCCAGGCAGCTGCAGTCTGACCTCTGTGCCTGGTCCTGCAGGCACCTGTCACCCATCCCCAGGGGTGGCATCCCCCCATGGCCCAGGTGAAGCCAGTCGCAGGAGCCCATCCTGGCATGGGGGGGGGGGGGCTTGGTGGCTGTTGCTTTTGCTTTTCATGCCCATAGGGTCCCCCGAGCCCCTCACCTGCGTGCCCTGGCTGTGGTGATGGAGCTCGTGCCTGCATGGCTGTCACTTGTCTTCTTCCTTCCAGGACAGCACTGGCCCAGCCCTCTCCAAGCCAGTGGAGTTTTCCAAAAGGGAGGTTCTTGGCCTCTTGGCCATCAAAGGGACATTTTGTGACCGGTGGGTGGAGGTGGGCTGGGTGCTGGGCACAAGGAGTGCTGGGGAGCCCTAGTGCAAACCTCCATGAGGCTCTGCCTCCTCCCGAGCATCCCACAGGCTGCCGGCTCTGCATGCTCCGGGTGGGAGCAGAGCATGGTGCAAACACAGGTCCCGCAGCCAGCACCTGCAGGCACCGCAGTGCAGCCTCAGCAGTGCCAGGGCAGCCACCCACATCTCCCGCTGCTCCCACAACTGTCTGCGGACGTGCCGCGACATGGGAAAGCGTGAGTGATTATCACGATCCCCCATCCCGCCTCCCCTGCCGCCAGAGCACTGGGATGGGAAAGCTGGCAGGCTTTGTTCTGGAAAGCTTGTGGTTTGTGAGCAGCGGGGGACAATGAGGGCACCGGTGCACCTCCAGCGCTGGCTCCACTCCAGCCACGCAAGGGACAATCTTTTTGCCTGTCTCAGCACCAGAGCGGTCCCATGGCGCTGGGAAGATGTGGGGCTGGTGTGGGGCAGTGTGGGGCATGGCAGAGCAGCCGACGGCAGAGCTCTGCCCTCCTGGCCAGGGCAGCATGCTGGGCTCTGCCACCAGCCCGGGGCTCTCCTGCAGGCACCCGCCAGCTGCACCTCCGACCAGCAGCATGTTCTCCATGACAGGCTGATGCTCACCTCCCTGCCTCACCTCTACCTGCTCCATCACCCTGTGCCGCAGCAGCACACTGCATTTCTGCTCTCTTCCCCGCAGCTCTGTTGGGAAAAGCCTCTTGGCCACTTTGGTCCCTGCCCTCACAGCCTGTTACCTCCATGGTCAGGGCTCAGACGGGCAGCGGTTGTGCAGCACACATAGCTGATGCCGGCAGCGGCGTGCGGGGAGGGTCTGTGCTGCCCACAGCAGGCTCGGTGCAGGCAGCCCGGCAGCACCAGCCTCGCTTTTGCAGCTGGGAATGCCATGGGTGGAAGGCGATGCTTTCCCGTGGGAGCTCTCCCAGAGCTGCAGCCCGGCACTGCTAAATCTGGGGTCACCCATTGCAGAGAAAATAGCGGCTGTGGCCTGCTGGGGCCTGGCAGGGAGGAGGGACGTGAGGGATGGTGAAACATGCAGCTGCCACGGCCGAGGAGCCATGGCACGCATGTCCCTGCAGCCAGCCCTCGCGCTGTGCCGGGCCCTGGGTGCATGCCGTGGGTGCTTTGCTGCGGCTGGCTGAAGGTCTATGGCAATTTTAATATTGCTGCTGAGTGAAATTTCCTGATTCGGCTTTCATGTCCGCTGGGACACTTATGAAATATCCGGACTCTGTTTTTTTCTGAAGAAGTGGAATTTCCTATTTATGGATTTAATATAAGGGCTACGTGCTCTGGGAGGGAAGCGGCTGCACAGCGGCAGTGCTGGTGCTGGCTCAGCCATCTCTCTCCCCCTGCTCTGACACCCCCTGGCCATGGGTCCCCCAGCTTGGCTCCCCATCACTAGGGCTGGGGCCGGTAAAGGGAATTCGGCTGCCTCAGTATTTTTCCAGCCCGCACTAAGCCTGCTTTTCATGGCTAATCACACCACCTGCCATGGGTGAAATCCAAATGCACACTGACAATTTGCTGGCGGCTCTGTTTGGAGAGGGATCAGATGAGGTCCCGTCCCGCCGCTGAACCCCTCATGCAGAAGCAGCCATGGGAATGCAGACACTCATGCCCAGCCGGTTTGTGGCTCATGGCAGCTTTCGGCTCTCACCGCACCGCTGACACTTCCCCAGGAAAACCTCGGCACTGCTGGCCACCAAGTCAAGGCCAAGGGATGGTGGGAGCATCCTGGGTTTGATTCCCTGGACTGGCTCATGGGGGGAAGCTAAGGAGGAACCTCCGCTCCTCCCACTTTGTTTTTGGGGCTCACTGCCACCTTCCCACCTCCCTGGGTGATGGGAGCAGCCCTGCCCCACTGAGAAGCTGGAGGGGCCGTTTGTAGAGCAGCGTGCTGCCCCTCCTGCTCCCTGGTGGGTGGGTGGGCTGAGGGGATGTCCTGGGACCCCTGAGTGCTCTGTGCCTGCTGGTGCCAGCCTGCTCGGGATGTCTGCTCACTACCATCCCCACAAACCCGTCCCCTGCTCTGCAGAGCCGTGCTGTGGCGCAAGGAGGGGCCCAATCCTGCCACCCTTTGCCCAGGTTCTGGGTCAGCGGGGGGGTTGTGCTCCAAGGTTATCATCTCGTGTCTCTGGCTGGCAAAGACAAAAGCAAGGAGTGACAGAGCCTGTCACAAATATTGACACTTCCCTCTCTGCTCTGAGGGGGCACCTGAATTTCACGGGAAGGGCTGGCTGCCACAGGAGCACAAGCCAGCGGCGATGCCCCGTCCCCCCAGCTGCGACGGGGGCAGCCGTTGTGCTGCCTGCAATCAGGGGAGAGCACCCAGGGTGCAGCCTGGTGCTCCCCAAACAACTGCAGTGGGTGCAGAGAGCTGCTGCCCCTCCTGGCCACGGGAGAATGAGCCCAGGGGGCCAAACCCCCCACACTGGTGCTGTGCCTCCGACTCACTGTCTGGGGCCGGGCCAGGTCTAAGGGGTCAGGATCGGGCCCAGGCTGTGGCAGAGGGAAGCTGTGGGCAGGAGGGTGCCTGCAGGCAGCACCTGCGTTTGGGGGGGGTGCATCCCCTCCCTAGGCCATCCGGTGATTGCGATTGCGGTGCCTGACTTGGAACTGCCTTGTCTACATCGGTCCCTGCCCCCATGCCTGTGCCCCAAATCCCCCCTGTGCCTGGAAACCGAGGGGATTTGGGGCACCCACCCAGGGTGGCTCCAGGACCCCCCTGGAGCCTCTGTCCAGCTGAGGGGCATGCAGGGAGTTCTGGGCAGGGGCTGCCCACGCCGGTGTTGCCCCTTCCCCAACGTCTTGGTCCTGGGGGGATGGCGATGCCTCCGGGAGCCCTGTGGGACCACAGTGGTCTGTGGCTGTGGGGGGCCAGGGCAGCCCTGGGGCGAGGGCTGTGCGGCCGATGGGTTTCAGCCAGGCCAGGCTGTCTCCCCCCTGCAAAGAAACCTCTCCCTGGTGCCGGCTCCTTCCTCTCCGGCTGCCCCTGCGGCCGTGGGGCGAGCACCTGGGAACGCTGGCGTGCCGGCATGGGCTCTACATCACGGCACAGCCCTTTCCCGTGCCCGCTTGTGCAAAGCATTTCAGGGTAGAGAGGGAAGATCTGACAGACCGGTATAGCTGGAAAACTGGAAAAAAGAGGCTGGAAATGTGAAGCAAACCCCCAGTGCTTTAGAGCAGTGGTTTGTGAGACGGAGGCAGTCCCCATAGGAGCCCCAGCGTCACCAGCTTGGTGGGGACGTGGACAAATACCCCCTTACCTCACGCTTTGGTTTGCTTCCCTAAATCCTGGCTTTGTTCCTCTGACTCACGGGGATATTTGCTTTCCTGGCAATGCAGTTCCTTTCATCAGCTGCAGTTCAAGCCGTATGGCGAGCACTCACCTTTAAAATCATACAAACATTTGGAATAAATAACTTTTAATGTAAACAATTCCAGACACATATAAAGCACAGGAGTTTTACACTTACGCAACACTTATTTCTTACTATTGTAATTACTCTTTATACCGATTCCAAAGAATTTCAAGCCAAATCCACTGAAACACAAGCAAACGGTACTGTGCTAAAACAGCATTTCAGGACCCCTTGTACAAACAGTATTTCAAGACCTTTTTGAAAAAAACACATTTTCCTGCAGGAGACCTGTTGTAGATGCTGAAAAAGCCAGGAACGACAGAACTTGCCAGCTCTTAGGGGAAAAAATAATGTTTCTTTAACCCTTGAGTTTGCTTTGCAGCTGGTTTTACTTAGAGCCAACATCTGCAGCAGAGCAAGCAAGCACGCCTGCCGCATCCCAGCGCGCGCGGGCTGCACCACAGCCAGGGACAGCCCCGGGACCGTCGGGGGCCGTCGTGCCGAGACAGTTGCTCATGTCACTCGCATACCCTTATCAGTTCTCCGTCCAACAGTTACAGTGAAGAAGCTGGGCTGGAAAAGTGATAAGGAGATGAGAATGGCCTCAGGAGACGTCTCCCCCGTAAAACTTCAGAATATAAAATGCAAAAAGCAAGCTAGACCGGTAATGCGTGAAATAAAGTTTAGGACATCACCGGTTGCCTCTTCCCTCCGGTCGGCATCGTCTGTCAGACGCGGGAAGGCGACGGGGTTTTGTGCCGGCGCAGGCGGGAGGTGCGGCGCTGGGTCCCCGGGGTGCGAGTCGCCTCTGCCTGCGCCGCAGCCCCAGCCTGCCTGCGCTGCCCGCAGCGAGTGCCCAGCGCCCTGTGGGCTCCCTCTGCTCCAGCCCCCCAGACACTCCCCATTCACAAATTTCATAACCTCAGTCCCCTCCCTGTGGGGTGGGACCGTCCCCCTCGGCCCCGCGCCCGCCAGGGCTCAGCCCAGCACCCCGGCCCGGCCGGGTGCGGGTGGGGACCTGCCCGCCGCTGGATTAAGCTGTATAAATCGCGGGGTTTCAGCCGGGTGGATTCGTCTGACGCTGCAGAAAGGCACCGGCAGCCGCCGCCCTCCCCAGCCTGCTGCCGTGGCGGTGCCGGGGGGACCGGGGCTGGCGGTGCCCCACTTGCAACAGGCAAGAAAACCCTATTGCGGGCATCTGGGAAAGGTCCCTGCGCACTGGACTGTCTGCCCATGGTGTCACCACATCCCGTGCCCCAAAGTAGCTCGCCATGTCACTGTGTCCCCACGCTGTCCTCCACTTCTCCTCTCGTGATTCCTCCCCCTCAGCACACTCGAGGGCAATGGTGCAAGGAGAGCGGCCAGGCCTGGTCCACCCTGGTGGGGTCAGTCCGCCATGGCCACCCACCTGCTCTGCATGGGGAGGCATGGGGGAGGCGAGCGCTGGCCGCTGCTTGCTGGGGCTGAACCTGCTGGGATGGCTGGGGTCCATGACCGGCCCTGGCTGCTGGCGCCTTTGCCCCGGAGCACCCCAAGCCTCCTGATTTCAGCTCCAGTGCAGCCGAGGCTGGAGCTGAGGAATCTGGATCTCCACTCCCCAGCTCGGGCGTGTGCGAGCTTGTCACAGCCATCGAGTCACTCCACTCAGGCATTAGGGAGCTCCCCGGGAACGGTCCTGCACCAGGCGCATGAGGGGATGCTTGGGTTAAACCGCAGATCCGCTCCTGGCACAAGTCAGCAGCAAACGAACCCCTAGGACTCCTCCACAGCTGCAGGCGGGGTGATGCCAAGCTGGTGCTCCTGGCTTGACCACCCCACAGTCAGGGTCTTCTCTGGGGATCCCCGAGGTGGGAGTGATGCTCCCCAGGGTGGGGACCACTCCACATGGCTGGGTCTGGCCCTGGCAATCACCAAGGCTCAGCGGTGACGGCAAGCCAGTGAATTTGGTCCAGTAGGCGGCAGCGGCCACAGCCCTCATCTGCCCAGCACTGGGCTGGATTGTGGGGATTCACCACAGGTACTTTGGGGCTGAAATGAGGGGCTGGCCCTAATGGCCCCCACCACTGTCCCCTGGAGGCAGCCTCGCCCCCGCCCAGGCACACGGCTGGGGGTGGGTGGCAGAGCCCTTGCTGGGTGCTCTGGGGCTGGCACGGCCCCTGCTCCTGCAGCTGGCCTCACAGCCCACACAGCTAATGTAAACTGGACTGGAAAGCAGCGATGAGGAAGGTTTGCAGGGAAGGGTGGAGTCAATAAAGCAGCTATTGATAGCCGTGCCCCGTGTTGTCCCTTCGGATCACTGTGTGTGTGTGTCCCCCCCGACCTCTCGCTTCCCCCTCACCCACTGCTTTCCTAGGGGCTTTGTCACCCTTTCCCAGGCCATGTGCAAGCATGGAGGGAGCACAGGGCAACCTTTCAGATGGAAATAACCCTTTTTTCAAGACTAAAACTTTTGCCTCATTCCTCTGTTGGAAAACAGTGAGCTGTGGGAGCTGCAACACAGGCTGGCAGCACGGACCCCAAAGCCTGTGCTCCCCCGTCAGCGTGAGCTCAGGGCAGCTGTGTTTTCAATTCACTCTTTTCTCAGCCCAGGTTTATTTGCTACCGTAACGGCAAGAGATGGCGACAGTGCTGGCAAGCTTGATGTGCCGCCCCTCGCTGCCCCCTCGGTCTCTCTGCACTTTGTGGGGGGTTCGGCTGAGCCCGTCACCTCGGGGAGCAGTGGCTGTCCCATAGGAAGGGTGTGGGAACTCTGGCTCAGCTCGCTCAGGAATAGTGTCTGCTGAAGCGCCCGGGGCCGCATTAAGCCCTTTTGCATCTGCCACTTGCCGCGGGCTCTCAGCATCCAGCGCAGGCACGCTCAGGAACCCGCACGTCCCGCTGACTCAGGAGCCTGCCCCGGCATTCCAGCCTCCTTCTGCATGGAAAACACAGCTGGGGAATGTTTCCACTGACTGGAGTTAACAAAAGCCTGCCAGGGACCGGTAACACACGCACGGAGACTCTTGCTGCCAGCTGGGAGCACACCGGGAGCGTGCTGGGAGCGCGCAGCTCCCCAGGGCCTCGGGCAGGTGACAGCGAAAGGTGCCGTGGCTTCCCCAGCTCCGAGCTGTGCAGAGCTGGGGGTTCGGGCTGTCGGACGAGGCCACGTTCAGTGTCTGACTTTGCTGGAAAGTACAAACGGTCCCATTTAAAACATCTGCAAAGAGAGGAGGAGGGAGAGGAGACAGATGTTTCCCTGCATCATGCTATGTAAGCGGCACTGCGTGCTGCCAGAGATGCCGGGGAGAAGCAGCCTCTGCCCGTGCACCTCAACCGCTTCGGTCAGGGACACGTCCCAGTGCCGATTGTGTCCCGCTGCTGTCCAAGTCCCACAAGATGGTCACGGCTCAGCACACGTGGGGACGGCTGTTGGGGTACAGAGTGGGACCGGGGGGCCCTGTGAGGCTGGACCAGGTTCAACTGGATCAACAGAACCTCCACAGGCATCCATGTGTGGGTGTAAGGGTCTGTGCCCATGAGCACAAATGTCTGGGGTGACACCCCGTCCCCACAGTGTCCCCGGGGTATTTCCTGGACGAAAAAGGGCTTGTGGGCTTGTGAGAAGCTGTCCCAATGCCAACCCTACCCTGGAACCAGCTGTGGGCAGTGTGCTCCCCATGTCCTCCCAGGGCTGGGACCCCATCCCTTGTCCCTTGCCCTGGCTTTGTGGTGTGCCCCCCTCCAGAGCCACCCATGTGACAATCATGTCCCCACTGCTTTGGATGGTGGGAGAGAAGTGGGGGGGTACAACAAACGCATGGCAACACCAAAGGGCCGTATGAGCATCCCGCTAGCACAAGCGCCCTGTGCCCTGTGAGCACCCCTTGCCCAAGGCAGAGCACAACCCGCAGCTTTTCCTCCTGGCTGTGAGAGATCTCAGGCTGCTTTGGAAGAGCCTCATGTTTCAGGGTTAGCAGGAGGCTTGAGCCCCGTGCAAGAGCAGCTCGAGTCCTGCAGCATCGCTGGGTGCACTGGTGGCTCTCATGGTGCTCCCACCTGTCCTGGTGCTGCCATGCCTTGACTGGGTGCCACCGCCCCAGAACGGTGGGAAAGCACGGCAGGCTCAGCCAGACAAAGCCCGCGGGACTGGCTGTGGCTGGCCGGAGCCAAGCCTTTTATCTTTGTGAGCGGCCAGTGGACAAGTACAAAAAGAAAGAGCAGCCCTGGGTCCCGTGTTGGTTTTGATGATTATGTAGCTGAGTAGCTCCAAGGGATGTGAACATTTGTTTCAGAGTAAACAAGGCTTGCTCCCAAAATGAATTTCTTTGCAGAAGCTGCTCATTCACGATGCCGATGTGATGGCAGTGGGGCTGATGTCCCAAAAGGAGGGGCAGAAATGGGGCTGTGGTGCTGAGCAGCACCGGGAGGGAGGTGGCATCAAGGGACCTGCTGTCCCCCAGCCACACTGAGGTGGATGTGCCTGGGGTGAGCACAGCCTTGGGCAGGACAGCAAGGGGGCCTCTGGCAGTGTTTGCTGAGATGTCATGTGAATTCAGACAGGCCAGTGCTGACACACCGGTTCCTGCAGCTGCCACCGGCCAAGCAAAAGGCTGGTCTGCTTGTGGGGCTGGGGTGTCCCATCGGATCTCAGCTCTGCTGGGCTGGGGTGTCCTGTCCGGGTCCTGGCTTTGCAGGACTGGGGTGTCCCATTGGGTCTCCACGCTGCTAGGCTGGGGTGTCCTGTCCAGGTTGCATTTGGTGCTGGATGATGCCTGCTGCCAGTGGGGCAAATCCCCTTTGGCAGCGGGACAGGAGAGCTCAGGACACACTCGCCAGGAGCGGGACCCAGGCTACCATGGGGCCAAGGTGTGGGAGCCATGAGAGTCTGTGGTAGGGCTCCCGGCAAGGCCCTGGGGACAAGGTGAGCTCCCTTCACTGGTGCTCCCATCTGCAGATTTATTTGTGCTTACTAGCCTCCCCCCACATACTTCTGTTATTAAAGTAGCTCTTGGAGGGAGACAAAAAGTGAGCTTTCTCCTGCTGCCCTCTGGAGAGAGGAGAGAAAATCCCCCTGGGGTGGGAGGAAATTGCAAATACCTCCTAATGCCCCCCCTTCCCAGAGGCTCCCTTCTCCTGAGCAGCTGGACTCTTTGGCTACCTGGGGTCGAGGAGGCCCTGGCACGTCCAGCCAGCAGGAGACTGGAGACTGCGGCAGCCTCGTGCCCAGCGCGTACCTCGGGGTGATGTGCCAGGACTGGCAGCAGACCAAACATCCTGAAGCTCCAGTTTAGAGTTGTCTTCCAACTGGTTTTCACTGATCCTGACCTGGCATGGACATCCCACTTTTCCCCGGATCAGAAGCACCTACTGGTGCACAGGGGGCTCCCAGACTCCCGTGCAAACACCAGATCCTGGAGGAGCAGAGGGAGGCACGGCCAAGCACCCAGGGTCTCCCTCTCGGGCTGGGCCCATGTGGGTCTCTCGTCCCTGTGCTCCCCCAGCAGCAGTGTCATGGCTCTGCCGGGCGCTGCTGGATCTCGGAAGAGCTCTCCCGGCAGCTACTGCGTCCCAGCAGGAGCACAGCCCTGCCGAGGGGGATGCGCAGGGTGCCAGCCTGTGTGCGGCACCTCGGGGGAAGCTCGCCAGCAGCAGCAGCAGGGCATGGTCCGGGCTGAGCCGGGGTTTTGCAGACTTCAGCCCCTCTCCCACCGTGCCCTGCCCCAGCGCGGCGCAGGGCTCGGCCACACGCCGCGAGGCTGCGGGGAGGCAGAGGCGACGCTCAGAGGGCCGGGCAGCTCCCGGCGAGCGAGTCCTTCGGCTCCCCCGACATCCGCACGACCCTTCGAGCAGAGCGGGGTCCGGCATCACCCAGGCTTGCTCCGAGCCGCTGAGCCCCACGAGGCGCTGGGGGCCGGCGGCCGCACGCCCCGGCGCGGGTGCCGGTGTGCGGGGTGCCCGCGGTGGCGGAGGGGCTGCATTGCCGCCCCGCAGCCGCTGGATGTCACCTGCAATATGGGCTGTGCGCGGCCGGCTCCGCACGGCTCCTCGCACGGCTCCCGCCCCGGCCCGGGCTGCGGGGGCGATGGAGGCCGCCAGCAGCTCTGCCCCGGCACCACCCTGGGATGGAGAAGGGCTCTTGTGCGAGCGGAGGAGGCAAAGCCGGCAAATCCACCTGTGCTGCACCCACACCTCCGCGTTCAGGGCTGGGACACTCAAAGCCACCGTCCTCTGGCATCCCGGAGGGCGGCACCCAGGGTCTTGGTGTGACACCTCACATCTCATCAATCCTTATAAATACTTAAAGGGAGGGTGCCAGGAGGATGGGACCAGTCTTTTTTCAGTGGTGCCCAGTGATACGACGAGAGGGAACGGGCACAAACTTGAACGTAGGAAGTTCCATCTAAACATGAGGAGGAACTTCTTGACTTGGAAGGTGGCAGAGCCCTGGCACAGGCTGCCCAGAGAGGTGGTGGAGTCTCCTTCTCTAGAGACATTCCAAGCCCGCCTGAACGCCATCCTGTGCAACCTGCTGTGGGTGACCCTGCTCTGGCAGACGGGTTGGATTAGATGATCACCACAGGTCTCTTCCAACCCCTGTGATTCTGTGATTCTATGATTCTGTGACATCCCTGATATGTCCTGACATCAGGGCGCTCCTGGGGACAGACAGCCTGGGCAAGACATTCAAACATGATTGCAGAGCCCGATCGTGGAGCCTGTGCCCAGCTTGCTGCCAGCACGGTGGGTGCTGGTTATTCACCAGAAAAATCGCTGCAGTATTCCAACATGCCAGCGCAGGCCCTGCCAGCCCCTTGCCCGCAGCCTGCAGCACATGGCGCAGGTCCCCGCTTGGCTGGCCACACACAGCCTGGCCATGGCGAGGGTGAAGAGCAGAGCTGCTCAGGCTACTCCGGGCAGAGCTGGAGGAGCTGCAGACTGGCAGGCTGACATGGCTTTCCTTGTGCCACCGAGGTGGGGAGGCTGAGGGTGATAGATGGGACCTTCCCACCTGGAGTCCTGGCTCGGGGAGGGTTGAGCCTTGACCAGGGTGGGACCATGGCTCCCATGGGATGTGCCAGGCTGGTTTTGTTGTGACACATCTCTCCGCTCCGCTCTTTGCCTGGAGCTACCCCAGCCTCATTCTGCCCCATGGGCAGCCAGGGGTTGGGAGTCCGGGTGCATGGCCCAGCTCACCCCAGGCAAGAGATCCCTATTACATATTAACGCATGACCAAAGCCTAATGAAGACATTTGTGGTGGATGCAACTCTCATTAGCATGATTTATCAATTTAAATGATGTGGCACAAAGTGAGCCTTTTCTCGCCTGGCTGCCCGTGCACTCCTTGTGTGCAGGGCACTTGGCTGTGGGCAGCCAGCGGGGTCCTGTGGGAACCCGGCAGGGATGGCTGCAGGGCACCCCGTGGAGCCGCATCGGGGCTTTGGGTGCTACCCTGGCCCGTCACTGCGGGGTTAAATGTTTTGGCATCAGATGGCTCCCAGCAGCCAAAGCCACTCATGCTGCCAGCCAGGGGGTCCTGGAACCACCAGCATCCCTATCCCCATCCCCATCGCTGTCCCTAGGCAGGGCCCCCCTCCACCAGCTCGGTGGTCTGTAGATGGCAGCCTTGTCCTGCTCCTGGGCTTGCCTGAGCCCCCACTTCTGCCTGGCAGTGCCTGGAGTCTGGGGTCTCCCCTCGGGTGTCCCAGCAGGATGCCCGGGCCAGGCAGCACTGTGCGGCAGCAGCAGGCAGGGACTCGCCACCAGCCCAGACAGGGCAGCCCTGGGATGCTCTGCGTGGCTGCTCTGCATGTCGACACCCCGAGTGCCAGATGCGTGTCTAGCACCTGCACAGCCCATCCCGAGCATGGCCTGTGCCGCTCAGGGCGCTGGGCAGAGGTGCAGCTTTCCCTCCGCCCCGGGAGCACCAACCTCCTCCAGCACAGCAGCTTTCCCATGCTCCGAGGTCTCCCTCCTGTTTTCCCGCCCATGCTCCGCTCAGCTCCAACATGCAGAAGCAGCACAGCCCACGCCGGGTGTCTTCCCTCGCAGCCCCCTCAGACACCCCAAAGAGCCGTGGTTGTGTCGCCAGCTCTGGCCCCAGCACTCTCCTGCTCTGAGTCTTGGTCTCCCCCGGGTGCTGCTGCGGCACGTGCAGACCTGTGCGCCACTCTGCACCCGTCCAAGGCTGATGCCTCCCCTGCAGCGGGCGCGAGCTGGCCTGTGAAGGCAAACCCTTCTCTGGGAATAAACGACCTGGGAAGAGCCCCAGCATGGCCGTGCTGGCGAGTGCATTTACCCCAGCCGGCACCACCAGCGCCTGTGGAGCACATTGGGCAGAACCACCACCTCGCGACCCTACATCAGCTCTGTTGGGGTCTGAGTGGTGCTGCTGCCACCTGCCCTGCTGCAGGGGTGTCACCATCTGCACCCACACCTCAGCTGAGGTTTCAGGGGTGGAAAGAGCCTGTGCAGGATGTAAGCAGGTACCCACTCTTCAGGGCATGTCTGCCAACACCCTCACAGGAGCGTGGGGGTCCCTCTGCCTTCACCCCACTTCCTGGTGAGCAAAGTTACAGCGAGCCAGGCTGGGCTAGCAGGAGGGCGTGGAGGCCCCTCTCAAATCTTTGAGCCCCTAGCCCAGCCTTGTGTCCCTGCCCTGTGCCCGCCGCTGGCCGGCCCCAGGCCCTCGCACTGATGGATCTGTGAACCGCTGAGCACAGGGCCAGGGTGGGAGACGCTGGTGTGGGACAGAGACCGGCAAACCTGCACGTGGTGCTACAAGTGCCCAGTGCCTCCACCATGCCCCGGTGCCTCCTCGCAGCGGGCAGGCGTGCAGGGGATGTGCCAGGACGGGTCTGGGTTTGGCCGCAGCAGCAAGCAGGTGCTGCAGCCTCACGGGTGGGTGTAAGTATTCCAACATTTCTCCTTAAAAAAGAAGAGCCCAAGAAGACAGGTCTATGAGCTCCTGACCCTGCTCAGCCCCGTGCAGGGGTCAGCTCTGCGGGTGCTTATTTCAGTGTGCAAATACCCACCCTGCTCACCCGCCGGTGCAGAAGCAGCCTTGTGCTTGTGCACCTCCCCTGCCTGTGGTGCTGCCAGAGCCACTGACCACCCGGCCGAGACCCCTGTGAGCGCCAGCCCGGTCCAAGGGTCCCACAGAGCAACTCTGGGTGTGGGAGCTGAGCCCTCCCTTCTGCCTGTGTTCCCCCCTGCAATGTGCAGCGAGTTGCAATAACCACTGTGCACGGGGGAAAAAAAAAGTCAGAAAAGGAAAAAACCCAGGCAAGCAAAAGCTAAGGATTTGCTCAGCTCTTACCCGTCCCCAAAGCCTGGCTCTGCCGCGCCGTTCCCAGGCTGCTGTTTCCTCTCTGCTGCTGTTGACACCTCCACACTCAGCTTCCCAAGGCTTGGCTCCCTTTCTGCTGCTCCCGGCTCATTATTCCCGCTCTGCTCCTGTTGACACATTTGCATTTGATCTACTGTTTGGGATTCCCGATGCCTCTCTGCCAGGCCCTGGAGCAGGGAAGTTGCGGTCCCGAGGGCTCTGCCCCGGCAGGCTCGGGAAGCCTTCCCAGGCGCTGGCGGGGAGGCTGCTCAGGAGTGCTATTTTCATGAGGGGTTGGTAAGAACCACAAAATTACTACATCTGTAATGACATGACTGCAAGTACAATATACTTCCATTTGGCATTTTTTTCCCCTAGAGAGCAAATTATTCATTATTAAGTTTCATTTTCCCATCCACATTGTTCTGCTGTTGTGGGATACATCCTTTTAATATTTGAGATTAGTAATTGAAAGAGCTGCATGCAAAACTGTTTTCAGCGTGGCTTCTGTACCAAGGTGCTTTGGTAAAGCACCCAAACCCAGAGTGCATTTTATTGCACAGCTGTTGAGAAAGGGCCAGATCCTCCAGGTGCTGAGTCTCCTCTCCCACCCGGCAGCAGTGGCGCAGGAGGATGCAAGGCTGGTCCTAATTTTGCATTAGTGCTTTATTTCCCCAAGTGCTATTAATTCGTGGCGGCGGGGCCAGCTGCAGTCCCACTGCAGAGCACTGCCAGCAGCATCTGCCTGATGCTGAACTGGTGCTTTTTGGGGGAGGCCACTGCTGCAGCCAGTGCTCCAACCACCTGCCCACAGCCACCTGTCCCCAGGACTCTTCCCTCCTGCACCCCCTCTCCTCCCCGCCAGTCAGGGCTCTTCCTTCTTGCTGGGTGTTGGATGCCCGGGCCTGGTGCTGGGTGCTGGGGCTGCGTGTACCTCACTGTCTGGCACACGGGAAAGCCATCTCGGCTGCGTGGCACATCAGTCCCCATGATGGGCTGCTGCCTGACCCAGGGACGAGATGGGCAGGTCCCAGCTCACCACCCAGGAGAACTTCCCTGTTCTTCCTGCAGTTGCCACCAGCCGCCTTGGCTACCTGTTGCTCGCTGCACCTCCCTGGGGTACCTGGAAGGTTCCCTGGGGGCTGTGGCTTTGCCAGCCTCATCTGCCAGCACCCGTTCCTGCCAGCGTCAGCCACAATCGCTCCTTTCTTGCTGGGTCCTGCTCTCTCTGTGAGCTGCGGGTAACACAAGAAAGTGGCGTGCACCGCTGGTTGATCCGTGCAAACCCCAGCACGGCCGAAGGGCTTTGCTCCCACTGGTTGGTGACCACAGCTGCGGCACTGCCTGCTCGGTGCAGCAGCTGCCTGCCCAGGGCGGCAGCAGGGATCCCACTGGACCTGCTCGTACCCGAGTTGGTGTCAGCCCTGGGGGTCATAGGATCCTCGAATGGTTTGGGTTGGAAGGGACCTTAAAGACCATCTCGTTCCAACCTCCCTGCCATGGGCAGGGACACCTCCCACTAGACCAGGTTGCTCAAAGCCCCGTCCAACCTGGTCTCGAACACCTCCAGGGATGGGTTGCCCCAGCCAGATGCCAACCAGCCTCACAGGGCAGAGTTAATGCACCCCCCGACAGCAGATGCACACACCATTGCCTCTGCTTGGGTTTCAGGAGCGACTGAGTTTCTCGGGCCAATTCTGTCTCCCAGCATCAGCTCCCTCATTCCTCGTCCCTAGAGAAGGCAGCAGCCACATCTTTACCCTCAGTACAAATCCAGCCTTTTCCCATAAAGCCCACACTCTGCTGGCATGCACCTGCGTAGGCATCTGTTTGGGAATTAGCCCCCTAAAAGCAATTCAACATAAATAAGCAGGAACAAAGCTGCGCTCCTGAAAGGTTTCCAACACGACCAAGGAAAATGCTGATTAAACACAGCTGGGGATTTTCTGCAGCACAGCGCAAGCCTGCGGTTTCGTCTAGCTGGGTCCCAGGCAGCCCTGGGCCGGTGGTGCCGCGGTGAGGGGGCAGCAGCGGCGGCACAGCCGGCGGCGCAGGAAACCCTGCTGCTGCGGCACGCGGGGAGCCCCTCTCAAAGGCTCTTTGCGCAGTAGATTTAAAACCCCGTGCACGATGCAAGGGAGCGGTGCATGAAGCCGGCACTGCAGCCGTATTCCCACCTTGGGAACACGCGTGTGTGAGAGAGAAAATCGGTGCTGGGCCGACCCTGACTGCCGGGGAGCGTGCTGAGCTGCGCAGTGAGATGCAGGTGGAGCCAGAGCCAAGTGCTGCAGCGGAAAGTGCCGGGGATTTGGGAAAACATGTTTTTTCCATCACCTCCTACTCAGCTGTTTTAGGAGGAGAGTGCCGAGCTGCAGCTTGCCGCTTCCTCCCCCTAACACCAGCGAGCAGAGAGCCCAGCCTGCCCTCTGCAGCAGAGGGAGGCCGCCGAGGGGAGATGCTTCGCTCACTTATCAGCCAGAGAGTGGTGGCTGCAGGGGGGTCGGCTCCTGCAAAGTCCAGAAAACATGAAATAATTGGCCCTGTGCTCTTGAGCCCCCTCCCTGCTCAGCCCTGTTGTTATTTTTTACAGCACCGTCATCATTTGCAGCCTCCTCCCTGATGGGGAGCATCAGGGCATCCTTTTTGTCTCTTAGTTTTCCAGAAGAATGAAAATTGAATAAAAGATCAAAGTTCAGTGAACAAGAGAGCAGAATATTTCTGGAAAGCCCGCGAGCAGTGATTGCTTACAGCCCGGCGCACATCGTGGGTGACGGTGCTGGCTGGGTGCAGCCCGACAGGCAGCAGGAGGGGAGACGTGGGGCTGCCCCACGCAGCAGCGGGCGACCCAACCTGACTGGCGACGGTGCTTATGGGGGCAGACCTGCATCACGCAGGGATCATCCCAGACCTTGGGTGGTCTTTTAGAAAGCAGGATATGATAACAGATTTGGGTATCGCTGTGCGGTGGAAAGGAAGTTTTTCACAGATGTAAGAACCTGGTCCCAAAGCTCCTCGCTGTGAGAGCCCACCCCGGCCAAAGTGTCCATCGGAGGGACCCACGGCAGATGGAGATGTCCCCAGCTCAGGAGCTGCTCCCAGGCTGTTGCAGCAGCAATGGCGGGGTCGGGGTCGCAGGTGTCCCCACAGGCGCAGGCGCCACTGAAAAGGTGCTCAGACCCCATGCAGCCACTGAAGCAGCTCTGCAGGGACAGCCGTCGCCGCAGGGAGGCTTAAAATAGGCTGCTCTTAGATGATGGACGGCTCCCAACGAGCCACTTCTCCAGAGACCATCGACCCTGGAAGTGCTGCAAGAGCTGGGCACAGCCACCTCCCGGCAGATGACATGGGGCAGAGGGTGAGGGCGGGGGGGCGAGAGGGCAGGGGAACGGCTGTTTTCCAAAGAGCCTGCTGCGCCAAAGTGGCTTCTTAGGATCTTAGACAAGAATTTGCTATTTTAAACTGGGATATAGCGGGGCTGTTCATTTTTATCCCTTCACGAGAGCTCATCCTATTTACAAAAAGCAGAGCAAATGTGCAGTAAGCTCTGCAGGTCTGTCTCTCTGGAGAGGGAGACGAGCGAGCGCTCCCTGCACTTTTCTTATTACAAACTGATTTACAGTGGGGTCTAATATTTTATAGGGTAAAAGAACATCTTCGCAATAGATCAAAATTATGAGAACCCGATGCACTCAGATGGTCCCTCTGGTGACTTAGCATTTCAGAGATAGACTTCTTCCTTGGCTCACATGTCATTTTGACTTAATTTCCTGGTCAAAAGCATCCTTGCCACCCTCTGCCCTACGGGGTAAACACGGCCCATCCCTCCGACCACGGCCCTTCCGTTTCACACGGTGCATGAACGATGCCGCTCCCCACTCGGCTGCTCTGGCTGTGGATAGCATCGGTGTGTGATACCCCACGGAGAGCTCTGCCTGCCCTCCAGCTGCCAGAGGAGGGGGTAAAGCCATCTGGGATGGGATGCGCAGACTGAACAACTGCAGCATGTTGGGCAACGGCGGGGGGGGTTAAGCAGCTCTTCCAATAAAGCCCTGTGGGCAGAGCAAGGCTGCCCTGCCACTGCCAATTGCTGATGTGCTGCCGGAGGAGCAGTGCCCGGCTGCGGGCTCCAGCAGGACGCTGATTGCTCCCGCACCGGGAGGGCTCCGGCCGTGCCGGCGGTCGCGGGCCACCTGCCTTCACAGGCAGGACAGGCTGCTGCCTGCGCGGCACAGGACGTTGCAGAGGCACTGGGCACAGGCACGGGATTCGGCAGGTGATGCCGTGCAGGATGAGGCGACCGTGGAGCCAGCCCCCACAGGGTGACCCCCACGACAACCCCTTTCACCCCTTGGCCCCAAAGGCACCCGGGGGGCACCCGCTGCCGAGCGGGCTCAGCCCACGGGCACTTCTCGGCAGCTATGGTGGGGATGGGCACCTCCTCTTTCCTCTTTCCTCATTCCCATTTATTTTTGGCTCTCAAGTTGTCATAAATGATTTGAGCTCAACAGTTTTTAAAATCTGAACTCCAAACATCTATTTAAAGCCTTGACAGGATGCAAGAGTGTATTAAAAGCTTATTTTTAGACCCTTTCTTAGCGCGAGAGGCTTGTTCGGCGGCAGTTCAGTCCCCCCTGCTTCCCACTGACTGCCTGAGACAAACCTGGAAATCCCACCAGGAGCCGCCAGGCACGGGGCTGCGAGGGTGCGGTGTCCCGGGCGGGGGGCACAGCGGGGCCCCCCGTTTCTCAGCACCGATGGCTCCATTCCCACAGAGCGGGAGGAGCTGAGCGGGTGCAGAACTACCGTCTTCTTTGGGGTCAGTTGTTGCAAAGCAAAATAGATTTGTTTCAAAGAGGTTTTGAATCTGCCAGTGTTCAAAGTTCTAGTGATTAATATATAAATTAATTAGCATGTTGCAGATTAAAATGATTCTGTTAATTAGAGGTTCATGTTGCTAAGTATCCCAATGCTTCGGGATGGAGGAAGCTTTCTGAGCAGCACACTGCTTCTTTCCACGTACTGTACAATTAAAACCTCGTACGGGTGTATTCACCTCCCCGTGTCCAGGCGTGCTGTTGGCCTCACATATTTTATTCTCCACAGTGGATGACTGTAGTTCTGATTTGGGATATTTTTTGGCCTGCATTTAATTAATCATAATTCAGACGTTTTCGTAAGTCGCATACTACACATGCTTAAGTGATAATGAGGTATTTCCACGCTGAATCACCAACTAATGATTTACAACGATGATTTTGTTATTAAATCTGCAACCCCTGGCTCTGGAGAGCAGCGCTTGGGAGCAGCCTGTTTGCTAATACGTGGAGACAGTGGAATGCAAGCAGAAAATATTATGAACTCGTCATCCGAGCGCTGACATATTGATGTGGCACCTGCACCTGCCTGCAGGGTTTTCCAAAAAACGCTCGGGAACGAGCCTGACAGATTGGTTATTTTCAAATTCAGGCTGCCTGTTTAACGCACCGCAGCCAAGCTCGTGCGCAGCCCGTTTAAGCAGCTAACACAAGGAAAACACGCCGGCTGTGAAAGCAGGAAGGGCACAGCGGGTGCTCGCTGCCTGCCCAGCCCGACACCCCGGTCCCAAGCCCTGACCCACGAGGAAAAGGGGCTTCGCAGGGGCTGGGCTCGGGGCTGGGTCAGGGCTGTGCTCTGCACCATCCTTGCTCGCTGCAGTGGGATTTCCAAGCACAGTGGTACCCGAGCGCATCCCGCCCGGGGACGGGGACCAGCCTGTCCTGCAGCCCCATGCCGGGGCGGCTGTAGCTTATGACACGTGTGCTGGGCTGCCCGTCCTGGCCGAGGGGACGGGGGCAAAACTCTCCCACCAGGTTTTGATCTGCACCGGGGTAGCCAGTGCATCACGGCGGGAATGGGGTGAGGGGTGGGGGCTCAGCCAGGACAGTGGGGTGGGAATGGGGGTTCCTGCTGCCCCTGGCTGGGGCTGCTGCCCAGCCCGTGGCCTGCGGAGGTGAGCGATGCTTTCTGGTGCCTTACGGATGCCACCGTGGGGGAGCGGAGTGCTGCCCACAGGAGGCGGGAGCAGCATCTCAGAAGCTGGGGGTTATTTCCCGCTAGCGACAGCACAGAAACGATGCCACTTGTCTTCTCATCTTTTTCCTGTCGTTCATGCTCCTTTCACGGTTTAAGGCAGAGATCTGCTCCCAGGATGGAGAGCTGGGAGACAAAATGATTTTGCAGGCTTCAGCAAAACTGATGCCTTGGTGAAACGAGCTGAGTTCTCCCCTTGAAAAGGTGAGCGAGATGGGATTTTTAAAAAATTCAGTAGATTGTACTCACATGCAGCAGCCCAGCGGTTTCTGTTTGTGGAAACATCTCCGCGGGGGATCAGGGAAGTGATGCATTTAGAGGGTTTCTAGCAAGAAATTGCAAAAATGCTTCCCCAGGGGCCAGCATAAACCGTGCTGTTAGTGGTTGTGTTTATTCATGAGCAAAACTGGCCACGAAACAATTGCTCTTTGCAAATGCTCTGGGAGCAGAGCAGTGGTTTGTACATCCATTTGTCTCCCTGCTTGGCCTCTACTGGCCGCTCCTCTGCACAGGGGGGCAGGTCCCTTCCCACAGAGCTGGGGAAGGTGAAGAGATTTCCTTGGAATAAGGTTTGGGGATGCGAGGGCTTCAACCAGCCAGATATTTTGGTTGTAGCAAGAATCCATGTGTGGCCAGGGAACTCTGCAAATGGATAGACACAAAAGTTATTAATTAAAGACCCATATTCAGAGTCAGCTGTTCTAGATGGTTCAAGGGAATTGTTTTTGTAAATTAACAGTGCTTTCTGGTTTGAGCGAAAGAGGAAAGATGCCACAGATCCCTGTCACGGTCCTTGGTGTGCAGCTGCAAAGTGTGCTCTGAGGGTGAATAAATGAGCAAGGGATGGCTGTGTGAGTCGATGTCCTGCTGCTCCTCCTCGGCTGTGCCCGGGTGCGCAGGCACCGTGACGCTGCCTGATCCTGCCTGCACGGGCCAATGGCGTAACCCAAATCCCTGGAGCAGACTGGGGAGCACTTGGCGAGGGTCAGGGTGCAGCGCAGTGGAGGGTGTTCCTGTGCATGGGCATGGACGTGGCTTGCATGTCGCCATAGCTGGAACTCTGCACTCCCGGGTCACCCCTGCCCACCCCCAGTCCATCAGCAGTGGGTCTGCAAGTGGTCCGAGCTGCAGCTCCGCGTTTTCAGTGCAGTATTTGTTGCCCGAAGACTGCCTGATACGGAGAAGCTTTCACCCACTCGTGCCCCCTTCGGCACACATGCAGGGGTGTGGAGCTCGGCTGGGTGCTCCGTGCCCTGGGTGCTGTGCACTGCGCTCGTCCCACCTGCCCTGGGAGCCCAGAGCCCTCCCAGCCTGGGCACCTTGGCTTTGCCTGGCATTCAGCCACCCTGGCCAGGTTCCCCGGGCCCAGGAAAATTGGAGAGCACCACTTCCCACAGGGAAAAATGGCTGTTTAAAAGGCGGTTGTACAGCTGTAATTTCTCAAGCACCCAACAGCCGTTTCCATTCCTGCGCATGGCACGGCTCAGCCTCCCAAGCTGAGAGGGCAACAGCACCAGTGAGTGGGAGGAGATGGCTCCGGAAGTGTGGCAGGGGAATTTCTCACCCTACACAGGTTTTGGTACAGCCTCATTTTACCTGCTGTACCTCTTCCTGAAGTTTGGCCCCTGCATGGGATTTTGGGTTGATTCCTAAAGCAAAGACACATGGTGCCAGTTGCAGAAGGAGCCTTTCTCCCTGTGCTGGCCGTGCCCACCTGCGGGGTGCCGAGAGCCCCGGGATGACAGGGGGTGGCAGGTCCAACACCAGCGGAGCTGCAAGCAGAGGGGGAGCCCAGAGACCTGGCCGTGCCTTGGAGAAATCCCTGGAGCCGAGGGGAAGAGCTACCACATCCCTGGGTCTGGCATCCACGCCCAGAACACGGCCAGCTGGGCAGACCCTACACAGGCTGCTGCTCAGCGCTAACGACCCCCAGCCTTTATATCAGCCAGGCTGGGTCAGCAGTGGCTGCACTGGGGGTTGTTGGCTGCACCCTCTGCTTTAGGGCATGAACAAGGTGCCTTGAGGCTTTTGGTGTGCAGCCAGGGCGGTGGATCGTGCATTCCCTGAGGACGTGTTGCCTCAAGCATCTAAGCAGTTGATGATTTGGCTTGGGCTCTTCGTGTTATTTTTTCCTGCAGAGGGGTGTCCATCGGGGTCACCGCTGCTCTGGCTGTCCTGGACCTTCTGCTTCGTACCACTGCCAGCCAGCTCTGAACATGGGTGCTTGCCAGGTGGACCTGCTGGTGCTATTGATGTACTTTAAAAAGGTAAAATTCATTTTTTAAAAGGTAGAATGTATGCTAGAAGGTAGAATTTCTCACTAAGCAGGAGCAAAAAGCTGTAAAAAGGTTGCAAGGCCTTGTGAAACAGGACACTATAAACAATGCATGCCCTGCTAATGAAAGTACCCTTGAATAAGAACAGAAGATTGATAACAAGGGAACATCCCTATACAGAAAGCGCTGAAACCGGCTGAAAACCAGACAGCTGCTGGAAGAGGCCCAAAGTCAACAAAGATTTGCAGTGACTGGGGAAAAGGTAAAGGTGGCAGTGGGAGATCATGACCACCAACTCAATTAGAGACTGGACAGACCTACCCCCCCACTGCCCTGGAGCATGCACACAGTAATTAAAGGACATTGTAGCTTTAAATGAAAGCGAGAGACTGTACTAACCAGTAGAAATTGTCAAGATAAGGTACTAACCAATAATTCTAATTAAGGGTGTGTATTTCTGTATTTTGAAACGTATAAATATTCCAAAGAGTTTGTAGGCTGCTGTGCTGGCTTTGTAGGTTACCACGTAGCACCCAGCTCTGCGCAGAAATGATTTAAATAAATACCTCTGCTCTGTGTGTACACTGGCGTCTTGCACACCGGGTAAACGACCCCACTTTGGGACAACACTATTAATGAGGCTCGCAGCCTGGCGCCCAGGAGGTGTTGCTGACAGCTGCTTCTGGGGGGGTTCTGGGGGTTTGCTGCCTTCTGCGCCTGCCCTGTGAGCCAGACCTGTGGGGCTGCTGCCCCAACAGAGTCAGTGCTTGGTTTGCAGCTCTGCAGTGAAGCGTATTTTTAGCAAGAAGAGTTTGTAGAAGGTTGCTCACCCCTAAACTCTAGTGAGCTCTTCTTGCAAAGTAGCGCTGGGCTGAGGCAGGCTGGGGATGGGGGCCAGGGTGGCTTGTCCCACACGGTTCCCCGCGAACCCTGCTCCTGGTTCCCACCTGTCCAAAGCAGCTACCGCCAGTGACGCACTGGAGAGGCTGTTCCTCTGAGACTCCCAGCACGGGCACTGGTGCCTCCTCGTGCGGCAGGGCTGGGAGCTGGAGGTGCCCGCTGGGATGGTGCCTGGCCAGTAGTCCCTAGCCCTGGTTGCCATGGCAGCTGGATGCAGCTGCAGGTGAGTCTGGGTGAGTGGAGCCCGTCAGAGATGTGTCATCTGAATGGATCCTTGGCAGTGCCATACAGAGACAGGGAGCATGAAAGGGCATTTGTGCTGCTTGAAAAATAGCTGATGTCAATTAGCAAAATTTTAATGGGATTAAAATACATGCTGCTGCTTGCGTTACCAGCATCTGACGTCCCAAAGCCAGGGCTGGGGCACTTCTCCCTCCCGAGCGGGGCCAGCACCAGGCTGTGTCTGAGCTGAACTTTCCCTCCACAGCACGGGTGAGGGGAAGCAGGAGCCGGGTTTAGCGCTGGAGCTTGTGGGGCTGGGCTGGCCCTTACTGAAGGGTTGTGCTGAAGGCGAATGGGGACCACCCCGAGGTGTGACTGCTGGTCCTGACCCTCACAGCAGGGCAGGAATTGGGCATCCATAGGTCTGGCTGCTCTCTGCCCACTTTGGTTACGGGTTAATTGGCACTTTACTGGAAAGTGCAGAAGCTTTTCCAGTGTCCAGTGACCAACTGAGACGCGCTGGATACGTGCAGCCCTGGCTTGGGGCTCTCGGAAGCACTTGTGTACCATGGCGAAAGGTGGCTTTCTGCGATGGCTCCTGGGGAGAGCTCAGTCCAAGTTCCCGTTCTCCAGCTGTGCTCACACTCTGTGCCTTTCTTAATTACAACTGTTCAGCCTTTATGCTGCCAGTGGGGATCAGCCGTACCGCAAAAAAAGATACCCTCCTGCCATGCAAGCAGCAGCCACCCTTGCATTTTTTAAAAAGGAGTGGGAGACTTTCTAAACGGGACGTGATAATATGTCGGTATGTGATGGGGGAGGATTGGACTGTTGTCCAGCAGCCACTTTCCAGCCGCATGGTAACAGCAATAACAGTCTCGCTGCAACCTGAGGATTAAACTCTTGTGGGCAGGAATGAGACACCACCAAAGCCAGATCACAGCTTGAATTTCAGAGAGCAAATGCCTTGAGGTAGCTGGTTATGGGCACTCTGCGGACAGGCAGCTTGTCACAGTGGTTGATGCAAAGCTCTGAATACCAGCTGTGTCCGGGAAGGATGTGGGAGTGTGTGAGCGCTCCCAGTCAGAGACCCAGGTGCTCCCAGGGCGTGTGCTGGTGCTGCTGGGATGGGATCTTGGCATGGTCCGTCCTGCTCCGCCAATCTCCACAGAGGGGATGAGTACCTGCAGTAATCTTCAGCTGGTAGATGACACTTGCCCATGAGATGCAAACAGGAGCTGCAATACAACAGACAAAACATTTGCGGGGAAGCTGCTAATAGCTGGCCGAGGAGCTGTAGGGGAGACAAGCGGGCTCCCCGTAGCCACCTCAGCTTGCCGTGCAGAGCAGAGACTCCTTGGCACCCGCCCGGGTGATGCTGCTGCCCCCCAGGCCATCAATGTTTGGAGAGTGGACAGCTGTGGCTGATGTACCCCGCGCTGGTACCCAGCTCTTCCCCTGTGCCCTGAGCAGCTCTGTTCCTGTGCCGTCACCTCCAGCTGCGCACTCGCCTTCTCCTGCTTCAGGACAACTTTTTGTCTCTTTGCTGCTGCCCTGCTGCCGCTGCGACCCGAGGGATTTTCTGACACCTCCCAGACCTGGGAGCGCACTGTCAAAGCTGGGTGTAAGCACCACAGGACGCTGCTCCCAGCAGTGTGGCCTCCTCACCACCCGCACAGGGACAGCCCGGGGACACCGGCACAGGGCAGCCTGTCCCTGCCGTGCAGGGGGTGCCCGCCTTGGTTGGATCCTGTGCAGTGGTGTGGTTTGGTCTCCTTTGTGACCCTGAAGGATGGAGAAGCCCCAGAAGTGGGGGGCAGAAGCAGCTGTGTGCACAGCTTCACCTCCTGGGACGTTAGCAGAAGGGCTGTGTGCCAGCAGAGCATCTTCCTCGTGCAAACCCTGATGAGACAGAGTGGGATGGGAGGGTGCTGGCACTGGGCGTTGGGGCTTGCGCTTGGAAAGAAAGGAGGCATGAATTAGGCAGTCTCATTTTAAAAAGCAGCCTGGGTGTGCTTTGCAAACTGTGCCAGCGAGGGGTGGTGGCAGGCAGTTTCTGGGAACAATTTGGAGTCAGAGGGTGGATGCAGCGGGAGGGGAGAGCAGGCTTGGGGGCAGAGCCCGAGCTCGGGGCAGGGTGCAGACCATGGTAAGCAGCAGCTGGCAGAGGGTATGAGGAGCATGGTCTGGGCAGGCTGGAGAGGAGAGGGCAGGCAAAAGCTGGGGAGAGCTTGGGAATCCATCACAAGCCACGTTTCCAAACATGACTCTGGAAGTAGTGCTCATGATGAGCAGGGCTGCAGTTTCCGTCTGATCTTGCAGCACCTGCTAAGAGCATAAACACTTGATCAGAGACTCTTGTGCAATGCCTAATGCATCCAAAAACTCATACGGAGATGACCCTTGGGTAGATTAGTGGTGTAGCAGCATCGAGGAACGCATTGTGACGTGCTCCTAGTCAGCCTGTTTAAAAATGTTGTGGTAGCTTTGGCCTAGCTGGCTTTCTCATTTCCAAAATACCCTGTAATAAAGGCTGGTTTGTACCTGCTGAGGTGTCTGTTCTGATCTGGAGGTACTGTGGCAAGCAGCCAAATAACATGCTGTACCTGTAATGCAGGTAATAACCAAGTATACGAGCTGTAGCCCCCCCCCCCCCTTCCCAAGACCAATTTTTCCCCCAATAATGGTGCCGAACACTGTGAGCTTCAAAGCAGGAGATGCGGCCCCCAACCCCTCATGGCTTCCCCATGAGCCCGTGGTGGCTGTCACCATCTGGTCCCTGCTGTTGTGTGGCTTCTCCTGTGCCAGCTGCCAGGGACCGGGATACCAGCTCAAGCAGCTGGGGGGAAAAGTGCCTGGCGCGTTGCAAACGGTGTGGACTACGGCAGCTGGCTGCAGGCTGAGGCAGCGGTTCAGTGTCACCTGGAGATGCTGCGAGTGGCGGTGATGTCTGCATTTCCTGGCAAAACATATTGGTGGTTGCTGGCTGCCTCCCTGGAGGTATCCAGCCGTGGTGGAACCCTAAGTGAGCAGCAGTGGCTTTTGGGGATGGTGCTCCCCCAACTTGGGATGCATTAACTCTTTCACAGCAGCCTCTGAGGCGGGGCTGCGCTGGCACCCTGTGTGCGCTGCCAGATAGGGCTGCTGCGGCAGGGCATGCGGAAAGCATACCAGGAATGCGTAATGAGATTAGATTTAACAGCCCATCTTCCTGGGAACATCTCTGTAATCTGCAATAAAATGAGATCAGCCAGCTGGAATTGCCACTCAGCTACTGCTAAATCAAAGAGCATTTCTCATGCTGGACGAGTCCTCCCCAGTTCACCCTGCAAACGCGTCGGGGGTCGCTGGCTGCCGGCACCCCATGCGCGAGCAGGACAGTGTGCCTTCCCTCCCTGCGACTGAGGGCAAAAGGCTGATAACGCTCCCTGGTTGATGCTCCAAAATCTCGGTGCAGTGGTGTTCCTGTAGTGCGCGGGGCTGCAGTCGGGCTCGGTTCTGGTTCCCTGTACCTGCAAAAGCAGGTCGGTTTGTGCCCAAGAGCGAAGGGTTGAGCCGATACTGCACAAACAGGTCTCACGGTCTCCTGGGTCTGTTGCTCCCCTGGGGTCACTCTGCAGAGACGAGCTCGAAGTGTTCCAGGCGAGCCCTGCCTGCCCCGCTGCCTGCCCGGGTTCCTGGGTGGCTGGCAGGGCACCCGGCGGTGGGTGGATCCGCCTGGGTTTTTTGGGTTCGGGCTCCTGATCTCCGGCCCTGGGCGCATCTCCAGGGGCTTCAGCACCAGATGTCGGGGCTGCCGGGGGGACAGGCAGGCAGCGGGGCAGGCAGCGGGGCTGGCTCTGCCTGCAGGGCTGTGCTGGCAGGAAGCGTTCCCAAGTGGCACTGGGCTTCTCCGTGCGTGATCCTGTCGCATCAGGGACAAACCTGGCCCTGGAGCCTGGGCACTGTCCCAGGTGATCTGCTCATGGCTCGGCTCTGCAGTCACTTGTGCTTTGTGGGTTTTTTGAGAGGTGGGACCATTTTGGCTGAGTAGAAAATCAAAATACAGAGGCTGTAAGGATGTTTTAGTGAGGACAGGCAGTGGGGGATGACCTGGATGTGTTCTCAGTGGTGTTTGCTCCATATCCTGTTTCCCTGAAGAGTATTTCCCTACTTTTGTGTTCTGTGGGGTTTTTAGCCAGGTTTCCTAGGGAAAGGTGGCACACGTAATGGCAGTCCATCTGTCTGCCTCCCCGTGGGGGCACCAAAGGTGCTGGTGGCTGGCAGGGTGTGTGGGAGGTGGCAGGGGGATGGGGTGGGGGTTGCAGAGGGATGGGGGTTGCAGGGGTACAGCCAGCCCAGCTCCTTCTGCAGCCTGTGGAACGATTCCTCGTTTTCTCCGGAGGCGCAGACCTGCTGTCCAGCAGAGACCGGCAGCAGCACAGCCCACAAAGGGTTACCAGGTTTCTTTAAGGATATTCCATTTTCTAACTCTCTGTCTCCTACTGTGTTCAATGAGAAATGCAATGCTTTGGCAAATTTGCATTGCTTTATATTTTGCTGTATCTTTTAAAAACTTTATCTGACGCCTAAAGGGTACAATTAAATTCCTGTCTGAGCTGCAGCTCCTGCAGCACATGGAGGTACTAGATTTACTGTAGATGCTGGTTTATGTCCTACTTGTTAGTGCTAATTTTGTCAGCAGAAACAATGCCTCCTTGAACGCTCCAAGGCCGTGTATGTACCCGTTAATGAGCCAGGGAAAATACAGCACTGTAGGTATACCTGAAACAGGCTGGTCCTGTGCTTCCACTCTAACTGTGCATTGGAAACATAATAAAATACCCTGGAAAACAGTGGCTGCCTGGAAAAAAATATCTCAAGTGCTACTAAACGTGAGGCAGCAAGTGCTTTCCAATCTGTGGTTGTGTTGCGAAGGGTTTGTGTGAACCGCTGGGCTTTTCCACACAACCCTGGGTTATGCAGGCAGAATGAGGACCCCAGGCACGCAGGGTGCTGGTCCAGCCTGGCCGGGATCCCGTCTCTAGCAGGGCCGGGAGCGGGTGCCAAAGGAAGAGAAAGACCAGGGCAGGCTTAGAATGTGCCGTCCCAGTCCCGTCCGTCCCCCTCGGGGTGTAATCCTGGAGCGGGGCTGTGTTGGGGCGTCTTTGGGGTCCTGCCCCCCCGGCTGGGGGTGAAGCTGTTGCCTCAGTCCCCCCCGGCTGTCGGTGCCTTTCTGTCACACAGGGCGCCTGGGCAGGGAGCCGTAGCTCCCCACACCTGCAAAAATGGGGGCTTAAAGTCTGTGTGTTGAACTCGGCAATGGAAGTACAAAGCCTTTTCTTTGCTTCCAGCTGCTCTTGAGAGCAGGTCACTTATTTAGGCAGCAAACTATGAATTTGAGGTTGGTTGTTGTTTTTTTAGTTTTTGGGTTTTTTTAAGGCATATTCCTGAAAAACTGGCCCTTGTGCAGGAGGTGTGTGCTACCTGTCCCTAGGGTGTGGGCAAAGGGGAGGTTGGAGCGGAATGTGTGAGAGTGACGGCGACTGAGCAGGGTTCGCCACCATCACCTACTGGTGATGTGAACCAGGGACACAGTCCTCGGTGGCTGCAAGTTATTTTCAATCCAAGAGCATTATTTGAAGATCCAGCGCTCCTCAAACTGCGGAGAACCCAGCTATGACACGTTGTACATGACAAGCTGGGCTGGATGGCGAACATCAACCCTCGCTCTGCTGTCGGGCGCAATCCGGCATCTCAGTTGCGTGGCTTCCACTGACCCACCTCCGATCTGCTCCTGGCTGCCTGTCCCTCTGCCCATTCCTGCCTGTGCGGACGGGGTGATGGCTCTGCTCTGCCTGTGGTGTGGTGCATGCTTGGGTGTGATGGGGACACGTCACCCAGAGTAGATCACCTTCATGCTCTTCATGGGTCAGGCACGAAGGGCAGGGATGCTTCCCGGAGCACCAGCGCTGGAGCCTCAGGGGGCAGAAAGGCTGGGGAAGCAGCTGGAGGATGAAAGCAATTGCTTGTCACACTGGGCTACCACGGATTGCTGGCAGGAATATGATGGAGCCTTTGTGGGCCATTAACGTGAGGTGAGACACTTGGTGGAAGCAGAAAGCAGCCTGGGGAAGGGGGCACGAGGGGGCTGTGTCTGTGCTGAGCCCCGTTTCTCAGAGGCATTGCATGAAGATGCAGATGTCAGTTTCTGGTTTGTCTGCATCGGCTGCACTCTGGGAATCCAGTGGCTGGCAAAGAAGGCACAAAACAGGGGGACAAAGGCAGTGCGGGAGAAGGTGACAGGGCTGCACCCATGACCCCTGCGAACTGACTGCAAAGCAGCCCGTGGACCTGAGTCACTGCTGGGAAGCTTTGGTGGCATGTCTTGGTGCCAGGGACAGGGCTGAGTGGTGCAGCCGCATGTTCGGCAGCCCTGGGGCTGGGGGGTCCCTGCGCCCTGCCGGACCCTGCTGTGGCTGTCAGGTACCAGGACCCACAGCCAGCTCTCAGGAGAAAAGGATTCACGGAACAGCTGGGAGGCTAACGTGAGTTGCCATGGCAACTGGGTATGGAAACATCATCAAAATGTGTCAAACGAGGGGAATTAAAAAAAAATAAAAATACAGTCTGGTGTCAATAAACATTTTAGTTTAACATTGCTGCTCTTGACAACATTTCAGCTGCATCCTCATGTCGCTTGGCGTGTGGCTCCTGTCCTGGAGCTCCCTTGGGGGGCCCGAGGCAGAGCCACCCCCGGCCCTGTCCTGTTCCTCAGTGAGGAAAGTTACTGTGAAAAGTTTTGGTTTTTAGAGGTGTCGGCGCTCCCGTGGCCACCAGCGGGTCAGTCCTGCCCCGTGCCCCGGCTGCATCCTCCGTGCTGAGCCCTGGGTGGGGAAGCAGCTCCCGGCACTCCCTCCCCGAGGGTCCCCATGCTGCCACCGCCACCCCGGGGGATGCAGCCCTGGGGTGGGGGGACGCAGTGGGCCAGGGATGTTGCACTCCCAAATTACCCATCATCAGTGTGAGGCTGGACCTGCCCGGTGCAGCCGGGGGCTGATGTGGTGCCATGGTTGGGTGTGAGTTACAGACTTGCTTGGGGTGTTTTGTGCCCCCCCGGGAGCGCTGGGGAGCGAAGCCCCGCTGGGCTGCTCAGCCTCTCAGTTCCCTCCGGCTCACCCGGACGGTCACTGGCTCCTGCAGCTTCACCTGCAGCATGACCACATATCTCGGATTTACGGCTCCAGTAAACAACCAGCCACACACAAACAGGTACATCATCTCAGCAGCCCGTGCTGTTGTAACCTTTGTGCGAGATCTTTCCTCTCTGAGTAATTAATTTTTAATAATATGCAGCATGCTTGTTTTCAAAAAAAGTAAATTAATTTGTAAACCATTTGTGCTATTTTATCTGTCACTTAAGCTTCTGGGATTTGCAATTTTAATGCATTACATCAGTTAATCAAAATTCTCTTCCAGCAACAGTTTTAATTAAACCCACTTTCACTCTTTTTTTCGCTAATTCAATGCTGTAGCTGAAGGCTGCTAATTAGATCGTGATTTTTATTTTTTTTTTTTTGTTTTACATTCACCACTTCCATTACAAAGCTGCAAAAAGGAGTGGAGATGGCAGCAGGAGTCATACTGCATAGCCGGGGCTGCCCGTCCTGGTATTGCAGCCCCTGCCTGCGGAGCGATGGCATCGCGGCGGGTGGCTTCACCGGGGTGTTCCCGCGAGGTGTCGGGCACTGCCCTGCCCTAGGCTGTGCCGAGCTCTCTCCTCCGCTGTGGGGGTTTTGGGAGAAGGGCCCTGTGGCCAGTGCTCAGAAGGTCTCTCACCTGAGGAGAGATGTTTCCAGAAGCCGTGGGACATTGGCTAAAGACCCGCAGGGTCTGTGGGTCCCCCTGCTGCAGGTGCCCAGGGCAAGTCAGTCCCCACTGCCGGAGGTAAGTCCCTGCCTATGGTCTGCAGGGAGGATTTGGTGCGTTTTCCTGTCTTCTTCCTTGGCACACATCTCTCGCAGGTAGAGATGAGGTTTTGCCTATGGAATACGTGAGAGGCTAAGCGACAGCATGGGGGAGGAAGGTTTCTCCTGGTGAACCCAGCTCTGCGTCTCGGCAGGGCACTGCCGAGAAGACCCACCCCATGCACAGGTGCTGCCTCTGCTGTCACTGCACTGAGGCGGCTCGGTGATTTAATTTAATTTAATTTTCCTGCTTCTATGTGCTTGGGACAGAAGTAACAGCCCCCTGGTTTGTTGCACACCCGCGGGGTCCTGTGACCTTGCGTTTCAAGGGGGCACGTGTAACCCAGCCCGTGCATTGCCCCCTCTGCTGCCCCGCTTCACCACTGCCCTCGGTGCGGGGTGTGAGTGTGCCCGGAGGGGTCTGCTCCCCACCGGTCTCTGGCAGAGAGCACATCTTTTGCTATGTATTTTTCTGTTACCAACGTAACCTATGGAGGTTGCAGAGGACCACAGCAGTGCCTGTATGGCCATGTGGAGGGGAGGAGGGGAAAGTCCCGGCCCTGCAACCGCAGGCTGCTCTCCCTCGGGATGCCATGGATGTGGGAAGCATCCAGTGGCCTCCCACCAGCCTGGGCAGATGGGCTGGGCCCTTGAAGCCATGCTGGCTTTGGGGTTTTCTCCAGCATGGGGCCCTTCTTCCAAGGAGTGGGAGCAGCCTGTGAGCTGGCCATGCTGGGGGTCCATGCCGGCTGCGCCGATAGCCCTGGGCAGTGTTGAGTTGCGTGGGGGGTCGCAGCCCAGCCAGGGTCACAGCCCGCTGTGAGTGACTGGGATGGGCTCCTGGTCCAGCTGGAGCCACCTGGACTGGGCTTGTCCTTTCTCTTCCATCAGCACATCTTCACCTCCCTGCCCTCCTCCCCCGGTACAGGCAGCTGCCAGCTCCCTCCCGCCCACGTGCCAATCTCGGCGAGGCCCTGGGAAATGTTACCGCACTGAATCATGTTGGTCTGACTTCGAGCCAAGTCCCGCAACGGCTGTGCTGCTCCTCAGGAAGAGAGGAGTTGGGGCTGGATCCGTCCCAGGGGCTGTGTGGGTCTGAGGTGGGGGGTCAGGACTGCAGGAGATGGGGCCGGGGGGGCTCCTGCCCTCCCACCTGGGTCTCACCTGCACTCCTGCTCATGGCAGGTCAGAGCAGGCGGCTGCAAATCCCTGGAGAGGAGCAGGGATGCTCCTGGGTGCTGTGCTCGCCCCAGAGAACACCGGTTGTCGTGGCCGTGCAGTCCTCGCCTGTCCCAGCGCCTGTGCTGGGCGGTTTGGTTTCTACCTCCCGTGGAAGAAGCATTTCCCTACATCGTTTCTGTGTTCCCCTGCCCCAGGACTGCGCCTTGTCCCCCCGCTGCAGACAAGGGGGGCTGGCCCCCCCGATCTCCCAGGCGCTTCTCTCCCACCACTGGTGCTCACACTGCCATCACGCCTCCCCTCTGTCACCCTCCTGCTGTCCCCTCTCCTCGCTGGGGAGGTTTCTGAGGCACTGGTGGCTTTTTCCCAGCTCTGGCTCTGCAACAGGCGCTCTGGCTGCTGCAGCCCATCCTGGGAGCTCTGTGCCGGGGACTCCTGAAGAAATACCCATCCAAGGTGTCAGCAGCACAATGAGGCATGTTGCTGAGCTTTGCTCACTGCCTGTGGGAGACAGAGACTCCCGACCCCACCGCAGGCAGCAACCCCCAGCTGTGGTCGATGCCGGCACTGCCGTCCCCTGCCCACGCCGGGGCAGCCCATGCTCCGTGCGGGTGGGAAGAGCCCAGAGTTTTCCAGTTCTTTTCTAACTAAGCATCCAGCAGAGATCCAGGAGCAATCTGCTGTTTTGGAGTACTGTTGCCATGGATGAAGGTATTTCACGTAACTACGAAAGCAGGAGCAGCTTTGTCAAATTATGTGCTGTAATTACAAAAACCTCATGGAGAGCTGACATCATACAATTCTTATTACAGACACGGCTCCTTCTTTTTCAGCTGAATTTCTAAATCCATCCCCAAAACAAACAGCTCCGCAGCAATTGACACCTGATCTGTTATTCAGATTCACCAGCGATATCTGCTCTGACAACTTGCTAACAAGCTTCCACGCCAACAGTCAACAGTCAGAGATAAATGGCTCTGACAGGCCTTTGCTAAATTAGCAAACGTAAATGCAATCCAAACCGCCGCTCTGGATCTATGGCAGTCTTTTTGTGGCGGAGACAAGCTAAATATATTATTGCCTTTGCAAGCAACACCGTGTATTTGCACCATCTTTGGTGCTCTCCAATCCGCCACGTACCAGATCCCCAGGGTTGCTGTGTCCCTGCGTGTTCCTGCTGCTCCTCCTGGAGTGGCTGTGGCATGGCTGGGTATCCTGGACCGCAGCTCCCCGTGGGTCAGAGGGGCCGGTGCCGCCCGCCCTGGCGAGGCCGGGTCAGTGCCGAACCCCGGGGCTGTGCCCAGCTCAGCCCCCAGCCCCCCGCTCTCGGTATGGAGCCGCTGGGCTGAACCCAGAGCAGATCTACCAGCAGATCAGACCGTGTCCTGCCCCAGGTGTGCAGTGAAGGCTGTGCAGGGCTGCCCCGTCACCTGGCCACCCCGTGCGGGTGTCGAGAGAGGGTCTCGCCTTCCAAGAAGAACATCCTGGCCCGACTGCCCTTCCCAGAGGCTGCTGTGGGGCAGGCAGGGTCTGGCTCCCCAGGGGTGGCTCCTTCGAGCCCCACGCAGAGCCCGGTGTCTCTCCCTCTGTGTTTAGGACCACAAAGGCACTCACTGTCCTGCAATGACCAGGGATGATGGGCAGCCCCGTGTCTGTACCCCAGCACATCTGTGGAAGTGCAGCAGCAGCATCCTGGGGGTACAAATGGCTCCTGGGAGCATCCTCTTACTGCAGGAGCTGGGGCTGCCCCATCTGGCATGTGCAAATTCAGGATGTTTTGGGGTCCTTTCACCCTGTGCTTGCTGGCAATGCAATTGACTGGGCAGCTGGCCCTTGTCTCAAACCTGGTTTCCCAGTAGGTGTGTTCTTTGTTCAACTCCTGGCCAATCAATTTGGGGTTTTTTTTGAAAAATTTTTTTTCTAAAATGCATTTTAATTAGCCATGGTGCAGAAATGCAGAGGTCATATTTACACCTCCCCCAGTCCTGTTGTTCCTGCTAATTGTGTGTACACACAGAGATTGGTCCAATGGGTGGCATTTGGCATCCAGAAGATTTTTAACTTAGAAAATGGAAAAAAACCTAAAATGATGACAAGCTTATTTATTTTTGCAGCCAATGCTGCCAATTGCTGTATTTTAGTGGCATTTTTTTGCCATTTACTGAAGTCAGTTGGAACAGAGAGACAAAATCCAACGTTTGTGACATCTCAGACAGCTTGGAAGGGCTCCTTCGAATGCAGCAAAACTCAGCAGGCTTGACATTTGAAACTCACTTATTTCACTGCCAGGCAAAACCTTATGCCTTTATACTGTATTTTTCCTGCTGTTCCTCAGTGCAGGAATTCCTACTTTTTCTGATTTCATACCAGTATGAACAGACCAGCTCGGGAAAAAAAAAAAAATCTCTCTGCTGTAATAATAAAATTGGCTTTGAAATAGCAGAAATCTGGCTTGTCCGTGTGGTTCCAGGCTCAGGGGGAGCTCTTGGATACCCACACGCCTGCTTTATTCCTCACCTGTATTCACCAGCAACGGGGGTGTGTGCAGTCATTGTATCACTGTTCTAAACACCTAAAACACGTGAAATGTGAAATTTTAAAAGATTGTTTGATGTTTGGCTTTTTAGAATTAATTCATGTACTAAATAATAATCTCTGAAGTGCTGCCATATGCATACATGGAAAATCTTTCCCCTGGCGTGACGAAAAGCTGTACCTTAAATGTTCATGGCCTCGTGCACTGCTGCTATCCAAAATCTTCCATCTAAGGGAACTGAGCTTTATTTTCACAGTCACACAGAATCACAGAATGGCAGGGCTTGGAAGGGACCTTTGGAGATCATCCAGTCCAACCCCCCTGCCAAAGCAGGGTCACCCAGAGCAGGTTGGACAGGATTGCATCCAGGTGGGTTTGGAATCTCTGCAGAGGAGACTCCACAGCCTCTCTGGGCAGCCTGTTCCCGTGCTCCGGCACCCTCAAAGTAAAGAATTTTTCCTCACGTTGAGATAGAATTTCCTGTGTTTCCTCCCCTCACACCTTCAACTGAGCGGCCCAGGAGCACTTGCTCATCCTGGGTCTGTTCCGCCTTGCACAAAAGTGGCCCTCATAGGTTCAGCCTGGAGCCGATGGCACAGCCGGCATTCACCGCTGCAGCAGGAGGGATGAAGCAGGCACCCTGTGTCCCTGCCTCCGGCACGCTGCCCTGTCAGGGCTCTGCTCTCCAGCTGCTGCCCGACTTTCTCCTCCTGAGACTGAAGAGATGGACCCTGCTAGAGCAGCCCAAGGGCCTGGCCCGTCCCCCTGCTGCCTGCCCTGAGATGTGTTTCAAGAGCAAGAGAGATGCTGGGAGCAGCCTGTAACCCAACCATCAGCGCCTCCTCCATCCCGCCTCTGCTTCATCCTTTCTTTTCCTTTGCTTTCCACTCGCGGCATCACCTTCCCCTGCCCCTTATCCCATGCTCTTTGCTATCCCGGTAATAAAGCAAAAGACAAAACGAGCAGCAACCCATCCAAAACACTGCCTGTAAACAGAGACCAAAACAGGGCGGGTTCCACCGACCCCCAGCATTGCTCCACCCGTGCTCCATATGAGACTGTATGGTGCTGGTGGGAATAACGCTGCCCTCGCCTCCCCCAGCCTAGGGCTCCTCTCCAACGGCTGGGAGCAGCCGGCAAATCCCGGGACACCTCGTAGGAGGTGCTGCTCTCACTGGGAATGGTTTCTGAGCTATTTCAGAAGCGGTGCCGGAGTTGCGCTGTCTCCTCACTCATGCCGTTATCCCCACCGTGGCCGGGGGAGCGTGCCGGGAGGTTTTACCACTGTCGCCAGCGTGGAGGTGGCCAAAACAATCCGCTGGCTTCAGGCAGCCGCTCGCAGCATGGATGGGGGCTGAAGGAGCATGTGGCGGGCCAGATCCTGCACCCCTCGGCTAGTGGGACCTGCCTCTGCCCAGGGGCTCCTGTCTGCCGGGAGCACCCGGGTTAACACCTACCTGCATGTGAACGCCTGCTCTTGGCCTGGGTTATGTCGACATCTACCAGCGGGCAAATGCCCATCCTTGGCCAGGGCTATTGAAAACAATGGCAAAACCGTCGGGGAAGGCAGCTGCCTGCCCTCCTGCCCGTCCCTAGGAAGAGTTTCAGGTTAATGAGTTTGCACAGGTGATGAGCCAAGAGCCCAAGGAGCAGAAGCGGGGCTGAGCCAGCTTTACCGTGGGAGCTCCCAGTCCTTAGGAAAAGCCCAGATCCCCAGGGGTGCTCTGCAGGCACCCCGACAGCGGTGCAGTGTGTCTGGCTCTCCGCAGGGAGCAGCCAGGGCTGAGCACAGGGAAAAAACGGGAAACCCCCCGGGTTAGGGGGTAAAGCAGCTCTAAGCAGCTCCTTGGGAAGCCGCAGGGTGGGAGCTGGAGGCTAATTAGCCCTCATTAGCAATCAACCACCAGGTGCATTGAGTGACACAAAAGGAAGGCACAGGCAGCTGGTACGGGCGTTTCTGGGTCGTTTTCAGAAAGAAAGGGGGCAAACGCTGCTGCTCCGTTTGTGCTAGTGGGGTTTTTGTGGGTCCTGTATCGTGTGTGTGGGGCTGTGCAGGGACCACCCAGGCCAAGTGCTGGTAATTCCCGTGGGAATCTATCTCTGCAGCTCCAGCTTTGTACGCAAGATGAACAGGCAAAATAGTGACTTTTTCTGTGAGGCAGTCTCTGCTCCCCGTCTCCCGACGCAGCCTCCCCAGAGCTGGGCGGTCACAGT
Organism: Burhinus oedicnemus; assembly: GCA_008921705.1. Classification (NCBI taxonomy): domain Eukaryota; kingdom Metazoa; phylum Chordata; class Aves; order Charadriiformes; family Burhinidae; genus Burhinus; species Burhinus oedicnemus. The sequence continues at coordinate 2,671,923 of VFFE01007168.1, read as the reverse complement.
GCTGCGTGTGCCTGCAGAGGATGCTCCTGCTGGGAAAGGCTGATGCATTAGGGCAGGCTGAAATGTGCTACCTGCTACAGGCAGCGCCAGCCAGGAGCGATGGCCCGGAGGCAGCATCTGCTGCGGAGAGCGGCCAGGTTCAATTTTTTTTTTTTAATGTTTTTTTTATATGAGCAATTTAGAGGGAAACAAATCATTGCTGCCGAGGTTCCCAGGTTATGTAAACGCTGGTGGGGTGACCCACGTTGCACAATAGCCAGGCTTGTTTGAACATATGCTTTGACTCGGAGAAGTACAAAGGCAGGCACCAGGAAACGAAGCCGCCTCGGCAGTGGGCTGTTTTGGAAAGCAGCCCTTAGCAGGGAGTCGGGGGCTGTGGGGAATGGTAAAGTTGGTATCGCTCTGGATAACGTGGTTGATAAGAGCTAATACAGCCCTGCCTTGTGCAAGGAGTGGCAATGTGGAAAGGGCTGGGGGAGGATCTGGCCTTTGAGCTGTTACTGGAAAGCAGGTCGGATTTTGTGTGCCTCTGTCTCGGAAAGCATGCTCGTGATTGGGAAGGGGTTTGGGATAGACCTCCTGAAGTCAGAACGCCCCCGAGCCAGGGTTCAGCCTGGGCAGTCCAGCAAAGGGCCAGCAGCAGTGCTGTGTTCCCACGTCCTGCCCTGGGGACAAGCATCAGGGCAGAAGCAGACTCTGCAGCTCCGTGAAGAAGGCAGAAAGCATCTCACCCCGGAACTGGGAACCTGCCCCGTCTTAGGCAGGCAGAGTGGTTTGCTAGAGTGGATCCAGCACCTCCAGCTGGGAATGCATGGGTGCTGCTGCCTCCTGTGGTGGGAGATGAACCCTGGGCTCCCACGGGGCTGGCTGTGGGTCCTGGGGGAGGGAGGGATGCCTCGTCTCTGTTGGATATGAGACAGACTTCACTTGTCTCCCAGAGCTGCATCTTGCTGCTGTTGCTGCTAACTAGGTCATGCAGGACGAGCCATACCTGTCCCTGCGGCAGGGCTCGGCTATGCCAAGGGCAGGGAACCGGTGACTCACGTGAGCCGGATCATCTGCGAGGACACTGGCAGAGAGAGTCTGGGAGGGTGGGGGGTGGCTGCCTGTGCTGGGGGCAATGCTCCACGTGGGCTCCACCTCACACACGTAGCAAAGCCGGCAAGGATGTCCGCTCACCCTGACATGGCAGACCCCTGGGGACCCTTGGCAAAGCCTTTGGTCACAGGAGGCTGGGATGGCGACAAACAGCCCTGAGCCCATGTCTGGATCTGAGATGCCGCAGCAATTACTGTGGCAGCACTCCTGAGCAGAGGGTTCTGTGCTTTTTGCTAGCTGGTGGTGTGGTATCACGCCTCATCAAACGGCACTTGTGATCATGGGCAAGAGAATCACCCAGTGTGGGAGCCATCTCTGGAGGTCTCCTGTCCATCCCCAGCCACTGTTCAAAGCGGGACAGCTCCAGGTTAGATCCAGCTCCAGGTTAGATCCAGCTCCAGGCTCAGGTCAGGTTTCACTGGGCCTCCTGTGGCTGAGCTTTGAGCACCCCCAAGGTGGGATGGGGCTCCCCCACCTCCCCATCACCCCGGCCGCGTCCCAGCTCCTGACCACCCCACAGCAGCACTTCTCCCTGACGTCTAGTCGGGATTGCTCCTGCAGTGCCTGCTGTCCCTTGTCCCCTACTGTGTGTGCCTCCGTGAAGAGCCTTTGTTGCGCCCACCTGTGTGGCAGGTAAGACAGCACGCAGATCCCCTTCAGCTGTCTCCTCTTAGGGATGAGCAATATTTTTGCTAAAAAGAGGAATTCAACTATTTCAAATGCCAGCATGCTGTATGATCCAACGTCTGCTCAGGCAGATGGGAGGTAATAAGAATGCTGGTATTCAGGCCTTATTCTAGGGAGAAAACCTCTTCCCTCAGTGCTGCGCCTCCTCTAGCGAGAGCGATGCAGTGATCCTGCAGACCCCAGGGGACACGGGGCTGGCGAGGGGCAGGGTTGGGCAGCTCCTCCTGAGCCGGGGTCCAACCCGGGTCTGAGAGGGACCAGTGTGCTGGGGAGAGGAAAAGATGGCTTTGGACCCTGGTAGAATAAGAGCTGATGGACCAGAGGAGACCTCAGCCCCACGGCAGTATCACCTTTCCAAACTTCCTTGGCCAATGGCCCATCTGTCTGCAAAGCCTCTGGTGTCCCTGCAGCTCTGAAAGCCTTCCGTACCTTCGGAGCTGCGTCTCTCTTGCTGTGTTTTCATCCTGTTGCTGCTTGTCCTCCCCTTGTGTTTTCTGTGCATGCTTGTCCGGCTGGGGAGGTGAAGGTGCCTGGGAACCCGCAGCGAGGTGCTCCAGTCCCTGGCCCCCTCACTCTGTGTCCTGGGGAAAAAACATCGCTCCAGCTGCCGCCAGAGCTCCCGCGTGGTTAAAGCCACCGGGAGCAGTAGGATTTAGTAGAAAATTCCCTCTTTCAGATGCAATTGATTTGGGTTCCCCTGCGGTCCTGGTTTCCAGGCACCAGCGGCTGCTGGAAATGCTCTCCTGGCGACAGAAAATCTATGGGAAAGCAGGCAGCCTGATGAAGTATTCATGGGGATTTTTATCACTGGTTTTCACCCGCTGCAAAAAAAGTGATCTTTATTTTTAGTGAGCTATGGATACAGCAGTAATGTAGGCAAAATGCTCTATTTCTCTTTGAGCCTGCACATGCGACAATACGGGGCTGTGGGACGCGTTGGAGAGGGCTGATTTTGGAGGGCGGTGAGTGAGTGGGGTGTGTGCTGGGCACCGGGCATCCTCACCCCACTGACAGCGGAGATGTGCCACAGTGTCCCTGCGGGACCTGGCTGTGCAGGGACAGAAACCCCCCGGGAGGGCAGAGTGGCACCAGGCTCTGTCAGGCGGTTTCTTGCGGAGTGCTGGGTTATCAAAGTGCATCGGTGTGACGCAGATGTTTCAGTCCTTGGCTCAAGACAGTGGAAATTATGTCACTAAAAGCACTTTTCAAGCATATATATTTGAGTTAACTTTTTGGCAATGTTCAGAAGTTGCTATGGGACCACTAGGCACTGTCCCCTGGGTGTTCCTGGGTGCTTGGGGTATGGGGGACATACGCCTGGGACCGGTGAGGGGGATATCGATGCCATGTGCTTGTGGTGGAGAAGTAAAAGTGGCCACAGGGGTTAAAAGAGCTGGGTGAATGAAATGTGTGGATACTTTGAATAATTGATTGGAGAAAAATGTTAAAATTAATTAGACACCTTCTTTGTTAAGAGAGATGAGAGCTGTGCTAGTGCCAAATGGTGCCAGCTTGGCACAGGACCCAGTGTGCCCTGTGGTGCTGCCACCCGGCTTGGCTGAAGACGGGGCTTTGGCAAGTGATGGGCTTTGCACTGGCATCGGGCAGCGAGCTCAGAGAGTATCAGTCTGGAAAAGAAACCTGGTTGTCTGAAACCCAAAACGCTCCCTGCCTCTTCCGTACCTGCCTCTCCCAGGGCAGTAGAAGGGGACACATGTCAGCATCAGCTCCCGAGCTGGGCGTCAATGCCTCATTAATCTTGAAAGACAGAAGCTGGACAAGGTTATTCAGGCTGTAATGAACGATATTACTCTCGAGTGGTTCATTAATCCATTTGTCTTTATGGGTGAGGAGACGCCCTCGTTAGCGCTGGCAGGGGCTGGGCAGGTGAGGAGGCAGAGGAGGGCAGCAGAGGTGCGGGCAGCAGAGGAGCAGGCAGCGTCCTGGAGCTGGAGGCAGGCAGCTGGAGGCACAGAGATGCTGGTGGAGGCTGTCACTGGTGACAAACCCGCTCCCTGTGTCCTGCTCAGCCGTGCCCTGCGGGGGTCATGGCCCCTGGTCCCTGCATAAAAGGTGCTCTGTTTTGGTTTGTGTTTTTTTCTTTTTTTTAAGGATTTAAAAATGCAGGTGATTCACTTTCTGTGAGACACCAGTGTGATGCATTTCACTGGGATTTCGATCGCTGGAGCGATGCAGTCAGGACAGGCTGACCTGCTGGAAAACAGCTTTTTATGTTTTTTGGGGGTTTTTTTGGTTTTTTTGTTTGTTTGTTTTTTGTTTTTGTTTTAGCTGGCTTATCCCTCTGGCAGGCCACCTCCTTGGGTCGCTGCAGTGGGAGCAGAGGAGGGGAGCGGGGCTGGAGGAACCCCCTGCACCCCCAGCTGTGCCAGAGGGCAGCCCCATGGAAAGCAGTGGATGGGCCCCCCAGGGAGCTGCACCCTGAGCCACGGCAGGGCCGGCGGTGAGGTGTGCTCAGCACCCGTGCGTGGCACAGCAATGGTAGCAAAAGCCAAGTCTGGCCAGGCTGCCTGCACTGCCATCAATAGCTGGTACCAGACTCCATTAATCAAGAATTAAAAATGGGTGATTAAGGTCAATGGAGTTCCTTTTCTGGTAGGGCTGGTGATGGTTGTGGCGGGGGTGAGAGCCCGAGCTGGCACAGTGGCAGTGCTGCTGCTGTAGTCTCTGGTATGGCAGTCAGCAGTTTGGGTACCTGGGATGATGCAGTCGCCAGCGTGTACATTAAATGGCTTAAAGTGACTGGTGGGTCAGCCTTGAAACGTGACTGGAACTGAGAAACCCACTGGAACGGGGCAGTGGGGCCTCTGAGGATGAGGCTTTGGACTGGCATTGTCAAACACGTTTTGCCAATGACCTGAAAGAAGATATAAAATCGTTACAAAGTGTTTGCAGGTGACATGACACACAGGTTTAAGGAGTGGAAAAGCAGGTTCAATCAAACCCTTTACACTTAGGTTGTGCAAATATCAGCTCCTGCATCTGCCGACAGAGAACAGAGAGGAGCTGCTTACCTGGGCTGGGTCCCCATCCCGTGCGTGGTGCCTCAGAGAGGAGCTGAGGCTCATAGGGGACGGCAGCAGAGGTGGGAGCCCAAGGCATGGCCATGTCCTACAGAGCTGAAGTGGCCTTTGTATGTGTGACGGCAGAACACAGGATGCCATGAAGACTGTACCGCTTACATCCACCGCTGCAAGCCCTGTTGGACCAGCATCTCTTTCCAGGGTCTGTATGTGATATTGAAAACTTGGAGACTTGATATTGAAAACTAGAGAAGAGGTTTGAGTCTAACTTAAAGGACGGAATCCGGAGGCTTGGATCTATTTACTTTCACAGAGACAACAGTGGGTTGAACTGATCAGAGAAAATATTGGCAGTGGGCACCTCTTTGCCAGAGCCGGCAAGGACAGGAGAGGAACGGTGCCTGGAAACGGGAATTAAACAAACCGACTCCTAAGTATTTCTTAGTTAATTTTGGATTCATTAGGACAACTAAACAAGCCCATAATTGATTCTCTGCTGCCAGTGACGCTTGAATTGGCCCTCAGTGCTGCAGCCCAGCCGCTCCTGCCAGACCCGAGGTAGGAGAGCCTTTGGGTGGCTCAGATTCACATGATCGCAGTGTTCAGAGGTTCACTAATCCCCCAATCTGCCTCTGTCCTGCAGAGAAAGCACAAGAATGAATCACATCTGATTAATTTGCCTTATCCAGAAGAATCTCCCTGCATTAGCAAATGTTTTGTTTTATTTGTTTCTATAACTAACATGAAAACATCCTACAGAGCCCAGCATCTGCATCCGTGGTGGTGCCAGCCTGTGGCAGCCTGCCTGGAGTGCGCCGCAGTGCGCTGCAGCGAGCGGGACCTGGGGGAGCCCAGCGTTGGCCGAGCCCTGATGGGATACTCTCACATCTGGCTTAAAATGGTTTTAAAACATATTTATGAGCCAGCCGAGTTCGATTGCTGCCTTCCCTGGTCTTTTCCTGCTACATTTCCCCTGTGGGCACTGCTCACTGGAAAGTCTGCCCAGACTGCGCAGAGATGTGCTCTGTCAGCAGCAGATGCTTAATCTGATTAAAAATAAATCTGTCACTCTTCTGTGACTGATGGGAATCTGTTACAGCAAATCCCATTGTAATGTGGAACTGAGCAGCGTGTGCCGAACTTTGGCGCTTTCTCCCTGTCGAGCTCCAGGGAAGGTTTTGGGTCCCTTGGCTGCAGGTCTTGGGGCAGCTCATTGTTCTCTGCATGCGTTAATACCCATTTACTGACACAGCTGCAGATACCGTCCAGCGAGGACGAGGAGACCTGGGGCCTCTCCTCACTCTGCCTGTGACTCCCTGTAGGACCTTGGGCAAATCACTTGGCTTTCTATGCACCTTCAGTGCAAGGTGAGGATGATGCTCTACATGTGCCTACAAACACCGGACAAACACGGCCGCAAGTGAATCAGTTCCATCCAGCAGCCAAAAAAAAAAAAAAAAAAAGGCAAACCCAACAAAGTTGCTGAGGGACTGTAACAGCAAGTGAAATTTTACTCCTGTTGAAACAAGGGCCAGTGGCCAGGAGTTGTGGCTTGGATGTGAGGAAGGTGGTGCAGCCTAGATCAGGGTGGTGGGGGACGTGGGCACTGGTGCAAAGGCACCGCAGATGTGGGTCATGTCTCTGTGGGACGGCCCCAAAGCAGGGATGCTGCTACGGGCAGGCTCGGAGCCCTGCCTGCACCCAGGGGCTTTGCATGGCCCTTGGTGCTGGTGAGTGGGATTGCCAGGGCAGGAGGTGGGAGCTGGGAAACAGTGGGGCTTTGCCAGGCGCTGTAAGGGCAAAATCCTCCTGCTAACGACAGGCAGCTAATGAGGCTGGAGGCCTGACACAGCGCTTTCTTCCTGGGAAGGTGAACTAGGGTGCAGAGGGGGTCTCTGCCCTCCATCTAGTAGGTAACAAGCTAATTAAACCCCTAAATGATGGAGATGCATTTGGGGTTGTTTCCGTTCCAGGAAACGGGAGCAGTGAAAGGCCTTGGTTCGGGGGAAAGCACAGCGAAGCCTCCATCCCTGCTGCAGCGCCTTTGGAGGGGCGACCTCGGGGGTCCTGCCTGCTGGGAGGTGGGGTCCCCTCCCTCCCTCCAAACTGGGTCAGGGCAAGGCTGGCATATTCCTGCGTTGGGAATCTGGTGGGTTCCTGAAAACACTCAAATTCTTCTTCCCAGCACAGTGGTGAATCCCCACACTCCTGCAAACAGGAGCGGTCCTTGCCTCTGCTGGTGCAGCAGCCCCGAGCGCTGGTGCCGGTGCAGGGGCAGTGAGACCTAGAGGTGCCAGGGCCAGTGGCTGCTGCGGCGTCACTGGGCTCATGAACCCGTCCCTGCATGCACTTCTGGGAGAGGAGGAACAGACACGGCGTGTCGCTGATGCATCGCAGAGACAGGTACGGCCGGCGGCAGTGCGCTGCCTTGGGCGAACGCCAGCATGGGTCAGCGGGGCTCGTCTCACCCGGCCCTGGGCAGTTCCTCTGCCCTCAGGGCTGGCTGTCCTGGCTGGACAAGGGGAGCCGCCCAGCGGGCGAGGGTGCCTGGGGATGCGGGTGCCTTTCACTGTGTCATCTGTGGCTGCTGCACCGCGTGCTCAGGGAAGGACTGCGGGGAGGAGAGCTGGTGCTGTGGGCTTGGGATGAACGAGCAGCACCCTGGGGTCTGCTGCCCCAAGCCCCTGGGGCTGAGTGGCACCAGGCTTGCCCCCACTGGCCAAAGGGGATCCTGGCTGGGCAGGGGCCATGACCTTGTATGGGAAAGCTGAATTACTCCGTCCCTGCAGCATGAAGGAGCGGGACTTCCTGCACCCTGCCGGGCTCCCCCCCTGCTACGGATGAGGAGGGTGGTGCTGCCTGATCTTGGGATGCTTCCGTGGCTGCCCTGAACCTCCATATCTGGAGCTGCAGCTCCTGCAGGAGTGGGAGCAATTCCTGTCCCCCCGGATCTCCCCCTGCCACTGGCTGCTGTGTGTCCCAGGGCTGCACAAGGTGCCTGGAAGGAATCCAGCCCTGGCTGCTGGACTTCTCCATCCTGGGGCCATTTGTGCCCCTGCACCAGCATCCTTCTGTCAGGGATGATCTGTCCTTCCAGCCTACCTGGGCAGCCGAGAGCTCACCCAGCTTCCCTTCCTGAGTATGGCCGGGGTGCTGCAGGAAAGCCCGTTGGCAGCACTAATCAGGCAGTGGTGTAATTACCCTGGCCGGCTGCTTGTGTGTGGTGCTGGTGGAAGTGGGGCGCTCTGCCTGACAAACAGCAGGTGTGTGCAGACAACCAGCTTCATCGGGCTGTTGTTCCTGTTTGCGGAGCCCTGGCTGCAGCGCGGCGTTGCGAGGGGTGCGGGAGGACCACGTCGTGGCTGTGGGCATCCCCACCGTGCCCTTGGTGCGGATAATCCCACCCGCCCACATAAGCAGCTAATGCGGAGCTGATCGGTGGGTGTTTGCCACGCGGCAAGCAGGGAACTAACTGGTTTAGTGAATGACACCCGTGTCCTGCCCACAGCCGCCTGCGTCGTCTGGCGTATTTATAGCATTGTTTGCTATCAGAGCTCGTTTCACCCACTCAAACCAAGTCCTATGGCTCCTGCATCTCCTTAAACCATTGCCTCTTAGCAGATACAGGAGTGCTTTGTCGTCTTCCAAACCTGTTGGGAGAAAAAGAGGGAGAAACAGTTTCTCCATGACAAGAAGTAATTAATTGCTTCCAGAGATTGGGTTATTAAATTCTTAATTACAGATGGGCTAAAGTGTACGACATTAGACAGAAGCTCCCCCTGGCAGGGCTGTTTCCAGGAGCACCTGCAGCAGCAGCAGTGTGCTGGCCTTGCTTCCCTGGGCTAATCCTGCTGGCCCTGGGGATTACATGCCCGGGCACGGCATGTGCAGTCCCAGGACGGATTGTCCAAGGTGATCCAGCCATGCTGCCCAGCACCTTCTGCACCAGCACACACATATGCCGAGCTCAGAGTGACCTGGCTCAATGGCTGCTGTCCTCAAAGCTTCTCCCTGGTACCACCCGTCTGCCAAAATCTCTTGCGGCATTAATGCAGCTTGTCTGTCCCTGGCTTGGATGGGGCTGAAGAACCCTAGTCTTAATTTTCAGGTGTCTGAATGAGAGCAGTTTCACTACACTGAGTGTGCAGAGCTGCCCTCCAAACTGGTTGCACCAGGGGGTTTACAGCAGCCTTGAAACACTGCCTGTCCCAGGTCAGGCTGCGAAAATGGCGTTAGGCGGGAGCCCAGACCCAAAGTCCTGGCTGCTGCCCTTCCATGTGCATCCGTGGCTTCGGGCTCAGCCAGCCGACTGCAGGCTCCGAGCCCCAGCTCTCCCCTTTGGGCATGTCCCAAGGAAGGATGCTCGGGATCTGCTTTTGCACCTCATCCCTCTCCCCCGTGCCCTGTGGGGAGCCAGCAGCGCCTTGGAGCATCCCAAGTCCTCCAGAGCAGGACTGTCTGGCATGCAGGCGTATTCCAGGCAGAGCTTTGCCGTTTTCTTTCCTCCCTGCTCTGAGAGCAGAGCTCGGTTTTTGAAAGTGTCCATGGGGATGTCAAAAATAGACTTTGCCAGATCTGCTTTTAGTGTAGCTGAATAAAGGTCTGGTGTGCTCTTGAGAGACGGGTGGAAGGATTGGAGCCCTCTTCAGCCTTTTGTGAATGCAGTGAATCGGGAAAAAGAGCCCTTTTACATACATATATATAAATATCTTGTTTTGAGGATGTGTGTGAGCCTGCTGGGATTGGAAGGATGCTGTTTGCCAGAGATGTGCCAGATCTGCCCCCACCTGGGGCAGCTCCACCTTTTCTGAGTGCTGGTCAGATCAGGCCGCGGGCTTTCCACACGCACACCCACACGTGTGCATGTACACGTGTGCACACACACCACCCCCCTCTCGGGGGCTGCCCCACTGTCTGCCCTGCCACGGCCTCCCCGCTGACAGAGCCTGGCTCTTTTATTCAGCTCCTTCCCTGTTCCTGCCGGTGTCACATTTAACACCTCATCAAGTCTTTAATTGTTTGTTTACTCGTTCTTCACTAGAAAGATGCAATATTAGTTTAATTAGAGAACAGAAAGTAGCACACTCCTCCTTTGGAGACCCAGGTTCAGGAAAGGGTTTAAAGCTGGGTTTATTCCCTGCGCTCCCGCCTCAGCTGGCCCTCGCTACATGGGAGATGCTCGGGACCGGGATCCCTGGCTGTGAGTCAGGGGACCAGGGAGAGTGGCTCCGCTTTACATTTCAGCTTAGGGAAAGTAATTTTATGTCCCTGTGGCAGCAGTTTGGAGTAGCATGAGCCCTTCCCCTTCACCCCAGTGTGGTGTTGACTCTGAAGCCTAATAAGGGAAAATGTGCAGAGCTGTTCCATCTGAAAATGTCACCATGCTTCGTGTTCAGGGGGGTAAAGGGGCAGCTTTACCTCCATCTGCAGGATGGCAAGAGCTGCCATGCATGCACCCACGGGGAGATGGGGAATCCTGCTGGGAATGGCCTCCCACACTGCTGAGAGCAGCGGCAGCCAGGCAGGCACAAAGGAGGTGCACAGGCACCTTGAAAAGGACTAAGCTCTGGGTTTTTGCAGGAGCCTGATGTCGCTGGGGCATTACCTGCTTGTTTGCTAAGATCTGTCTTTTCCTGCAGCAAATGTCCAAGCATCTAGAATACTCCATCACGCTGCTGACAAAATTGAGATACAAAAGTATGATTTTAGCCCTCCTGCTCATGAAATGTACCCACGAGTAACTAACACTTCACTGACTGTGCTGGCAGTGCCCATGGATTTTCTGAATACTCCACAGAATCAGAAATGGGGATTTCTGCTCGCAACTGTCCTATCGCTGCTGGGGAGTCCAGAGCTGGCGCTAGAAGCCAGGGAAGATGCTCCACTGCTCCTTGCGCTGTGCACATGTGGCCTGGTTCTGTCCTGCCAGCAGAGGACGAGGTGGGGCAGTGAAGCTGCATGGCTGGGTTTGCTCCCAAAGCAGCCAGCGATGCTTATGGGTGCTGTTCCAACCTGAGATATTCTATGATTCTATGTGGTTCATGACAGTGGCGGCCAGTTCGTTACTGATGGACTGAACGTGGGGTTTGACTTGTCAGCTGTGCTGCAGCAGTGTCTCCCTGCCCTGAAGTTTAACCAATAAATATGATGTTTCACCTAACACTGCTGTCGGTGCTGCGGGGCTGTGCGGTCCCGTGAGAGCGTCCTCTGTCCCCGCTTGCTGTGGATGCTCTGCGAAGAAGCTGTGCCCGCAGCATCAACATCAACCTTTCGTGCCACAGCCTTACAGTGGGGCCATCAAACAGGCTGTCCCTGATCCCAGCCCAACGCACTCAGCCAGCACACTGAGGTGTTATGTCCATGGGAACCTGGGACCCCTGCCCCGTCCCTGAGTGCCTCTGCACCCACGAGGCAGGGCAGAGGGTGGCTCTCAGAAACCTCGGCTCCAGCGCAAATATCCTCCCAGGGACATCGCAAATGGGCCAGTTATTAGGATTTTTTCCATCTTGGCTTAGGACTATGACAGTGTTTCGCTACTAGTGGTGCAAGCAAAGCAGCCCACTAAGAGCCTGGTTTTGGCTGCGCACCCAGGGACCCCTCGCAGGGGCCAGGGACAGCCTGGGGTGCCACTGCTGTGTCCCCACCCGTGGGGCTGCTGGGCAGAAACGGCAAGGAATGACAAACGTGCCCTCGCTGCTCCCAAATACTGATGGTACCTACGTATGTGAAGGGAAAAAATGAACCCTAACCAGGACGTTTGTAGTAAGTATTAAGTTCTTCGATTTATTCTGTCCATTGTCCACCCTGGGACAATGCCCAGTTCAGCCCACAGCTCAGGGTTGCCCGTTTTCCTTCCAGCTCCCATCTGCCTCTCCAGCTGGTCCTTACGGGCTCTGATACGCAAAGGAGCCTGTAGACTCCTGCAAATGATGCAACTCTGTAATATCTAATCCTCTGCCTGCGGGAGGTTTAACAGAGGCTCAGCGCTGCCAGCAGCACCCGGATGGGCCGGGAGGGTGGGAGGACAATGCTGAGGAGGTCGCTGCAAGGCATCCCCCTCCCTGGCCATAACGGGGGGGTCGAGGTTTGCCCGCTTTGTCCCCCTGCTCTGTGCCACATCTTGCTCTGGGGGCGCTGAGCCACTGGCACCGCAGCCCTCCCCACCATGCCAGTGCACACCAGAGCTCAGAAGAGCTTTAGCACAAGGTGGTGCGAGGCTCTTCACCCACCCCGGCATGAGCCTGTGCCATGCTCGCCCCGGGTGGGCAGCTGCCTGCAAAAGCTGCCACCACCACCCACCACTCGTTCCCGGGGCCAGAGGGACCCATGTCCCTCCTTCCCGGTCCCCAAAGCCGTGGCCAGGGCTGCTCTCTGCCCATCCACCCCAGGCTGCCACATGCTGGGATGCTCCCCTGGGACGTGAGGTGCTCCCCTGGGATGTGTGGTGCTTTCCTGGGGATGCGGGGTGTTTCCCTGGGGACACGGGGTGTTTCCCTGGGGACGCGGGGTTCTCCCCAAGGGATGCGAGGTGCTTTCCTAGGGGTTGGGGCTGCTCCCCCAGGGATATGGGGTGCTTTCCTGGGGATGCCCAGGGCACTGGTGCGGGGCTGGGGGTGCTGCGCACGGGGCTGGGCACCCACGGCACAGCCCAGCTCCTGCTCTGGCCGGCTGGCAGTGCTGTGAGCTGCAGTGTGGAAACTGCCAGTCAAACGCAGAGCGATAGAGTCAGGCACAGGGTGAGTGGGGATGTTTGTAGCTGAAAATACTTTGTACCTGTAGGGACAGGAAATGTTTTTAAAAGTCTGCAGCTGTGATTTTCAGGGGAGGTTTCAGTGTTGTTGTGTCTATCATGCAGCAAATATTGTATGTAACAGCAGGGACCCCTGGCCTGTGAAGTACAGGATCACACAAATATATAAAATACATTTTAGCTGTAATACATTGAGAGGCTTGTAAAACACTCCAGTTTGTCTCAGAAATGCCTAAAAATAACGTTTGGTTACCAAATCACTGCTGTATCTGCAATAAGTGAGCTTTCCTGCGGCAGCTCGGGAAGCCCAGCGTAAGGCTGCTCTTGACACAAATTACCAGCAGCGGCAGAGCTCCCCTCCCCGTAACAGCTCCCTGGTGCGCCTGGGTGCCCGGCACACGGTGCCGGCAGCGGCTGTGTGTGTGTGGCAGCCCTGGCCCCCGTGCAGGATGCGGCCCCCGCTGCGGCGTCTGCACGCTCCCCGGGGAGTTCTCCATGGAGATACTAATCACATTTATGTGATCGCACACACTGAACGCGGGGCCCGGCTGCGAGCGATGCACATTCTCCTCCAGCCCAAGGGGCAGCAGCCTGGGGTGCTGCAGTGGCTTGGGGTGCGGCAGCGGGATGCTCAGTGCCTTCCCTTCTGCCTGACCCTGCCATGAGACAGGGACAACTTTTGTCTGTGCCCGGGTACCTGGTGCTCTTGCTGGGCTGGGCAGACACCGTGTCATTGTCCTAGCGGAGCAAGGTGACACTGGGGATGGCTGAGGCTGGCTGGGACACACATACCTGGTGCGGACCCACAGCACCGCGGAGCAGCGGGATGCACTGCCGGGCTGGTGTCCCCAGGGGACAGCAGGGGAGCGGCTGCACCCGCAGTAACAGGAGCTGCCCATCACGGCCAGGGCTGCCGGGAGATGTGCTGCCGGCCTTGAAGCACCGGGCAGGCGGGGATCATCCCAACGTCATGGTGGCCCCAGCGAGCATGGTGGGCATTGCATCACCCAGCCATGCTTCAGCTGGGACCACGCTGGGCTGCTTGTGGTTACCCAAAAGAGACTGTAGCTTTCCGGAGCAGCAAAATGATTTGTGGCGAAAACAAATCCACGAGCTCTTGGGCTGGGAGACGAGGCAGTCAGCCCAACAACCTGGTTATTGGTGCCCTTGCCAGCTCCCATCAGCACTGAGGGGCTGCCCACCCCCCAGCACAGCTCAGTGGCATCGAGGAAGCCTGGGGGCACCCCAAACCGGGCCTGAGCACTGGGAGGGGAGATCTCCCCAGCCCCTGCTCTCCCGTTTGTCCTGCCAGCAGTGTGCCCACAGTGCTGCAATCCCTGCTGCTGAGCCGTCATTCCTGGAACTCCTGCCTGGGCTGTGCGGCCTCCCCCGTAGAAAGCTGGCATGTCTTGTCCAGGCTGTGCCGTTATCCTCGCTGGCTTCTTCATCTGCTGCAGGGCTCGAGGGGCTGCCAGGGTTTGGTGGCCTCAGAGCTGCTCCCTGCAAATGCAGGTCTCCAGTACCTAAAATGCTGCCATGCCTCACACTGCTCCGCACCCCTTCCAGGATGGGAAGAACCCGAGCAAGCCACGACTTGATGAAATGTGGGAAGGCAATGCTTTTCCCCCCTGTATCTCAGGTGAAGAAGCTGGCACCCAAGCACTGTGTGACGAGGAGCACAGAGCTGTGCCAGCAGCCCTCTCTGTGGGCTCAAGAGTGAGCGAGAGCTGCTGGCATAAATTACCACGTTGTCAACCCCGGCGCTGAGATTCCCAGAGAATAGCTTAGCAGTTCAAAGGGTTGCTGAAATAATTTTGCACAGCATAATAACAGTCCTTAAGTTTTCCATTTAAAAAATGTCAACAAATACATGATTTCTGAAGCGTGGCTGACTTGCTGGCACCCGGGGGTCAGACACAGCCAGTCCCTTCCTGACACCCAGCGCCGAGAGTTTAGTTCTAAGAGACAAATTAGCCTAATGAACTTGCAGCATCTTTGTGCTGGTGAGGAGCCCTGATTTATACAGCTCTCTCCCCCCACAGCACTTCATGTAAATGTCAGTCCTCTGTCTGCTCAGCTCCAGCGCTGGTGGCCGGGTGCTGGCGGGGAAGCGGGGTGAGATGAGAAGGGACATTCATGCTGGTGGCGGGGCCAGTGGTACTCACCCTGCCCAGCACGGACGCTGCCTGGTGAGGATGCAGCCCGGTAACCCCAGCGAGTGCTCCTCACCCTGCCCAGGCTGCATCAACGATTTTTATTTTAGCCACTAGATGGGAGAACACTTTGCAGCGGGGATGCAGATCCTCCAGCCACAGCACCTCTTGGAGCATCCTGAATTCCCTCCTCCGACAAGTTATTTCAGACTCCTGGCTGATGAAAGCCCTTCGCCCTCGGAGCCATGTGCACACAAAGCCCGTTTTCTGCATGTGTCCCTGAGCGGGTTCCAAGATGACGATGCCACCCCAGGCGCCGGCTGCAGGCGGGTCCTTGGCACCAGGAGCCATCACTTGTGTGGGCAGGAGGGAAGTCTCTGTTTCGTGGTGATGTGGGAGAAGCAGGCACGTAGCCAGGGAAGGGCAGTGCCTGCACTGCAGCCTGCGCTTGCTGCCTGTCCCCTCCCCAGGAGGTGGCTGGAGAAGGGCTCGGGTGGGCGGTGGGGCTGGGGCAGAGCTCTGTCCCCCACTGGTGGGCAGGCTCCAGCCCCGCAGCTCAGCAGGCATTCCTGCTTCTGGCCAAGCTACAGCTCCCACCATCAGTCAGCCACGGGGTGCGTGGGGCACCTCGTGCCTCCTGGTGTCCAGCACCTTCCCAGAGTGACAGCATGGTGTCCCCAAGGCACAGGAGCCACCCCAGTGCCAGGACACCATATGCTATGCATTACTCTAGGACAAGAGGAAATGGCCTCAAGTTGCGCCAGGGGAGGTTTAGATTGGACTTTAGGAAAAACTTCTTCATGAAAAGGGTTATCAAACATTGGAACAGGCTGCCCAGGGAAGTGGTGGAATCACCATCCCTGGAGGTATTTAAAAGACAGGTAGACGTGGTGCTGAGGGACATGGTTTAGTGGTGAACTTGGCAGTGTTAGGTTTATGGACTTGATGATCTTAAAGGTCCCTTCCAACCTAGGCGATTCTGTGATTCTACTCTGATGCGAGAGGGCTCCAGGCTGGCAGGATTTGGCCAGGGAGAGCTGCAGCTTCACTGGCTCAGCTCAGGGAGGGAAACATGAACGCAGAACCTGGGAACAGGAGGAAGAGGTTACGGCTGCAGGCTCTGGGATCACAGATCTCCCGAGTCCCTTTCCCTCATCTCCCCACTCCCTTAGGCAACTGGGACCAGAGGGGCTCAGTCTGAGAGAAGTGTCTCTGCTCCCCGGTGAGCCCCACACACCACGGGCACCAGCACCGTGCCCTAGCCAGGGCTGTCCCCAGGCTGTAGGTTTGTGCCACCTCCCTGGCACCTCTCCTGTCCCTGTCCCTGTCCCTCTCCTGCCTGGCACGCATAAAGCACTAATACATGCTCCACCGCCGTCCCTGAGCTCACACTCCAGGAGGGCAATGAGTTCCAAATTCCTCACGGGCTCCTTCAGCCGAGGAGTCGATGGGCAGCTCTTAGCAGCGTTTAAGTTTTGCAAACTCTCCAAGTGCTCACGAGTAGCGAGGGAAATTACCATGGTTTGTCTGGATTGCCCTCCTGGCACACTGTTCGTTAGCGCGGCGCAGCACAGCCCTGGCGTTAAGGGCCCTTTACGGCCGCTGAGCACACATCGCGCTGCAAACGCTTGTAAACCAAACTGCTTGTGCCTGTGATTCACACATCCAGGAGCAACGGGTTATTCCTCACTGGAGCTCTGTTCTGGGCACTTACAGCTCTGCAGCTTCGCATGGACATTATTTGCATTTTTACATAATATTATGAGTTGCCTTGCGAAAGAGGGAGGAGGTTGCTTCTAACTCCATCATGTTTGTGGAGAACCTCTCTCTGCAGGGCTTGTTTTCTGGTTTCACCAGCCATTGAATTAGTGAAATTCAAAGTAGATGAAGTGCCTGGCAGGTTTCCAGAACCATTTGCTTGTGAAACCAGTTACTACTCTGGGATTTATAATATGGTTGGAGAAGATGCTTTTCCCACGTAAACCGCTCAGCAAATCTGTGTTCATCCTATTGTTTATTCCCAGGCGTGCTGCATGTTACAAATTGAAGATCAGCATGGGGCAGTGCCAGGAGTGCCCTGTCCTGGAGCCTGGTCAGTGGCCACTGCCTGAAGAAACCAAACGTGGCAATGCCATGGGTGACACAGCAGCCGCGTTGCCAAAGCAGGAGGGAAACATGTGTGCAAGGAGGGTGGGCGGCTGCACAGAGCTGCAGCACGCTGACGCTTCAATTTGGTGTTTCCACAAGTATTCCCTACCAGCCCCTTTGCGAGGAGGCTGCCGACCTCTGCAGATCAATGCCACCAGGAAGCCATGGCGGCCCATCTGTATGTCTGCAGACCTGGTGGAACGGCACTGGAGAACCCCCTATGGCAGCGTGTCACCAGCCCAGCGACACCCAGAGCCCAAAGGCATCCTGCGCCGCAGGGACCTGGCTACGGCCCTTCCCTCTGCAATGGCAAGCGGTGGCAGGAGACCACCCAGCAGCCAGCCGATCGCCGGCAACACTGCGGTGCTGCTGCTCTTGGATTGTGGGGTCTGGGCTCCCGCTTTTCTGCTTCCCGGCCTCAAATCAGGTTCTTGTGAGGGTCTGCAGGGGCACCGAGAGCAGAGGACCCGCACCGGCCCCAGGCTTCTCAGCACCCACTGGCTCGGGCAGGGCAGGGCAGCCCCTCAGCACCAGACCTTTGCTCCGAGCATCTGGAGGAGAGGGAACCGCACTGACCCACAGCAGCACAGCTGGTTCTCAGCCAGGAGGAGCAGCCCCAGGAGGAGCAATGGAGCTGCTCTGGGCAGAAAGCGAAGGTTGGAGATGCTGAAGTGTAGGTGGAGAGAGCAGCTCTGCCCCGGCTCGCAGCAGGAGGAGCTGCTGGCTGCAGATTTGTGCTCGCAGGTTGTCCCCAGGAGCCAGGTTTTGTCTCTCCCCTAGAGACTCCTCTGTCAGGGAAGGTTAAATGTGTGATGGTAGTGAAAGGAACCTGGTCTGCCAAAATCAAACACTGTTTGGAGCCAATTAGCAGAGAACTGTCTGTGCAATAAAGTGCTGAGTCCAAGTGTCCTGGTGCTGGTGCATCAGAGAGGGCGTTGCTTACCAGGCTGTAGCACTGACATTTTGTGTGAACATAACAGATACCTACTTGTGCTTTGAAAATGTCTTCTCTGTCCTGCCAGTGCCCTAGCAATATTTCTGAGAACACAAAGGAGAGAGCACTGGAGCACTGCTGGGGAATTGGATAAAGATCAAGGGTGCACTTGAGAGCAGCTCTAAATGAGGGTGCCTTTCGAATCAGGTTACTTTGTCCTGTCCACGGATGATCCGGTACACCACCAACTCTGTCAGGGTGCCTTGGAAGTGAATGTGAAGTTACTGTTCCTGCTCCTTCAAAGTTTGCTGCTAAGGACAGAAAAACTTGGCTTTTGCACTAGAACCTGGTGGGTTTTGTCTCCCTGCCGCCAGAGAGCCGAGCCCTCGCGCCCGCAGAGCTGCTCCGAACCCCACTCGTCCCTGCTCAGCCCAGCCCTGTCCCGGGGCACAGGCATGGCAAGCAGGATCGGCTGAAACCTCCTGGAGCGGCATGTGGGGCAGTGACAGCATACCCGCCGGGCATCTGCTGCAGCTAAATCTTAAGCACAGATTTAACTTGCTCAACCAAGGATGGGACTTTCAGGCTTGCTGGTGTGATTCAGGAGCCCAAGCCCATGGACTTGATTTGGACTACAGCTTGTGCGCATTCCTTTCAGAAAGCACAGTTTGGGCAGAGTCCGAGACATTTTGCGTCCCTCATAGCAGCTGGAAGCACAGTGTATACCTAGGACACGGAGAAGAGGAGCTCTTGTGGGGCATGAAATGAGTATCCACACTCAGTGGTGAGAAGAAGCGTGTGCCCAGCTGTCAGCAGCCTGGAACGACGCTGTGTCCTGGGAAAACATGTTTTAATGACACATACATCAACACCTGCCCTGTCGATGCCTCAGCCCTGGGTTGATACCTCAGAGTCTGAGTGGATAAAAATGCCCATTTTACTCTGAGTGAAAGAAACAAGTTTGTCACCAGAAGTACAGCCTCCCATTTTTGGTCTCTGTGCTGTCAGGCTGGGAGCTCCTCAAGCAGCGTCTCGGCTGTGCCGTACCGGCTGCCTGCTGGCTCTCCCCGCTGCCGGCAGCTCCCCGTGGGCGGCAGCCAAGCCCGGCCTTTACCGGAGAGGCCGAGTGGGAGCTGGGGGAGCCGCCAATAAATACCAGCGCCCACATTATCCAGCAGCATGTGGGGAGCCGGGAAGGCTGTGGGTTGGCTTTTTTTTTTTTTTGTGCTGTGCACATGTTTAGCGTCAGCATCCTCAGCCGGCAGTTCAGCCAGCGAGATGCGCACGGCAGCCCGAGGGGCCAGCGAGCACCTGAAATCCCGGGGGAAAGGAGACAGGAATGCAACAGGCAACAAGTCTGACCATCACAGGAGTCTGTCCATCACAGGAGCCCCATAACGCCCGGGGAGCAGGGCTGTGCTGCCAGAGCACTGCTGCGGGGAACCCCCTGCCCCTGGCAAAGTGCCTTGCAGGGCTCTACCCTAGGGCATTTCACGCCCGCCGGCTGGGTATGGCGGGTGCCGAGAGCCAGCCCTGCGAGGGGCATCTGCACACAGAGATGGGGAAATGTCCGTGCTGCTGAGCAAGGGTGTCAGCCACGGACAGCGAGCCATCGGGCACCCGGCCTATGCACCCTGCCGGAGCTGGATGTACAGAGCGGCAAACTGTTTCCTCCATCCAAGCTTGAAAGAGGGAGGAGACTGTATGGGAACCGAACTGGTGAGGAGGCTGCCGGCGTATAAAAGAGCCTGCCGCCAGCTGAGTCAATGTGAGCCCTGTTAATGCAAGAGGTTGAAGCATGGGCTGAGAGCAGCAGGGGCTGTGTTTTCCACAGCTGATTATTTTGCCATGGAAATCACAGGATGCATTTCACGAGGAGTCAGTGCACAGCAACAGGCTTTGCACCTGCCCGGATAACAGCAGCAGGATGCGGGGACAAGCAAATCCCAGTGCTGCGGTGCTGAATGAGCAGGCAGCCTGCCGGAGACCCGTCCTGTGCCAAGAGACCCGTCCTGTGCCGCACCGGCGGGTCAGGGCTGAGCCTGTGGCTGTGCGTGCAGACACCCACCGAGCCCCTAACGAGCCACCCTACATATGGGTGCTATCACCCTCTGTCCTCCGCCTGCCTTATTGCTTGCCCAATGGATGCTCTACTCTGCTCCCCCAGACCCTGTCACAGCGTCTTCAGAGCTGCTGGGAGCAACACGTCTCTGCTGGTGACTGTCCCACTCCTGGAGCTCCCCTGCTGCTGGTGTGCCCCCCACGGTCCCCCACTGTCCTGCTCTGCCCGCTGCTCCCGAGCAGCATCTCCACCCCCCTGGCTCTCCCTTGCAAGCGGGCACTGCACCCCTGGGTGCTGCTGCAGTAACTGCTCCTGCTGTGCGCAATTCTGCTCAGGCTCAAGCCTCGGCTTTGCACGGGACGCCCAAGAACTGCTTCGATGTTTATTAAATACTTAAAGGAAGGGAGAAGAAACCACTGCAATTAAAATACCTGGAAACCCTGGGAAATCTTCACTCTGGACAAACTCCCTGTCTCACGGCAGCCAGCAGCAGCGGGTCTGGCTTTTCTGTTCAATAGCACTCAGGAGAAGTGACAAAGACTTCACCTCTGCTTTCGCAGAGCAGAAGGGTCATGCTGCAGACGCCTTAGAATCGATCGAAGCAAACGTCACATGCAAAAAATAAACCTCCCTTTGTTTTAGAAATCAAAGTTTCCATATTTGCTTGAGCCTTGCAAGCTGTCAGCTATTTTTTCCATTACCCTCCATATCATCTAAGGGGAGCCTGAGCTAAACCAACACTTACCTGGGGACCAGAGTCCAGCTGCCTCACCTGGAACTGACTCCACCACAGCCAAATGCCACTCGTCCCCAGTGCTGTAAGCGCTGCTGTCCTCGCAGCAGCCTGCTCGCACTGACAAGGCAGCGGAGGGCAGTGGGGACCCTCGCCGTGGGGACACTTGCCCCGTGGGCAGTGGGCACACTGTGTCCCTGGGCATGGCCCCACGACCAACTAGGAGGCTCGGCTGCTCCCAGGGCATGAGATGGCTTTTCCTCTCCTGCTCTACTTTGCACTCCAGATCTTTTGGACTGGGAGCAGGCTGCACAGGGAGAGGAGCCGGCCCCAGAGCATCAGCTGCCTGCTGTGCAGCATTGGTCCCTCCTGAGCCGGGGAGCGCTGGCATGGACACCCAGCTCCGCACGCTGCCCTGCTGCCAGGCTTGCTGCCCATGCATTTTCATAGGGTACATTTTTCCTTTCCATCACTTTCACCCAGTATAGGAATTACTGGCAGTCCTAGCTTCCAAGTTAAAATTTGATCCAAGATTTTGCAGGCTTCCATGAGGGATCTTTCCTTGTGCAACTGCACTATTATCACAGCAGCAGGTCCTGCCTGACTGTCCCTGCTGCAAAAGCAGGTGGCACTGCCCAGAGCTCACTCCCTGTGATGAGGAACTGCGAGAAGGCTCAGCCCCACAGCCATGGCCATCACTGCCCAGCTCTGCCCAGCTGCTGCCCGCTCGGCTCTGGCTAATCTGCAGAGAGATGGAGGGGACGGAGAAGGTCTCAGCTTCTTCTCCAGGGGTTATTCTGGATCAGCGCTTGGCTGTCAGGATGGGCCAGTCAAGGGGAGCACCTTCTGCTGCATGCTTTGACCCATCTTTTGCCCCAAGCAGAGGCTGCGGTGGTGAAACAGGGTGTGGGACCTCACTGATGAGGCTGGAAGAATGGAAAAGGGTCGAGCCCTGGCCAAGGAGGAGAGATAGGCATGCCAATGGGGAAAGTCCTAGAGCCAAATAGCCACTTGCAATTTGGGTAAGAGCAGATGCATTCAGTCAGGAGGACAGCAGCCTGTCTGCCAGCTGGAAGGGCAGGTGGGCACAGGGTGTGGAGAGCAGTGTGCGGCCCCACTTCCCGCTCTCCTGGCCGGGGCTGCTCTGCCCGTCCCCGGCACCAATCTGGTGCTCGGCAGGTGCTCAGGCCACATCCCTCCGGGCAGGGAAGGGCACACATCTCAATCCCAGCGAGCACCCAGGCCAAGCAGCTCCATCCTGGAAATGCCAGCACCCTTCCCAATTGTAGCCCGTTCCCTCCTGTTGCCATGGCAACCCGTGACCTCACTGAATTCCTTGGAGATCTGCCAGAATTTTCAGCGGAAACAAAGCTAATTAACACTGTTTTCCTGATGCCCTCCTTGTCTGCAGGGGCTTGGTCACGCTTGGGGCTGGGGTTGGGGCCAGTTCCTCTGCCGACATGCCCATGAGCAGCAGGATTCATGTGCTGCCTCGCACCCAAACCAGGTCTCGTGTCCCCATCACCATGGTGTCTGACCGACTCAGTGCTCCTGGCTGCGGGGAGCTCCCAGGATATGGAGAGCACCAGGGCCCTCCCTGCCCTGCACAGGCTCCAGCTGTGGCCAGTGCCCAGTTTTCCCAGTTCTGTACTGCTCGGCACAGCACACAAGGCCAGGACGGAGGAGAGGGATCAAAGAGCGAGATGAACAGAAATAAATGGAGAAACTGGGGCCTCTTCTCTCCCACATGTGACACCTGCGAGCGGCTGGCACTTACTGGGGTGCCCTAATGAGAGGTGGAGGGTGGGAAGGGAGAGGATGGTGTCAAAGGGTGCTGATACCTCTGCATGCGGAGGGACCGCCTGGCTGGAGGGACTGCAGCATTAGGGATTGCAGTGTTGCAGGGACTGGATCAGCTCCACACTGCTGGGTGGGAAGGTGCGGGCTGTGTGTGGGACTGACCAAAGGGAAGGCCATGACTGGGGATGTCCCACGGTCAGCAACACGCCCAGGGCTGGACACCGGGGGTGCTTCTCCAGGACAGTGGGGGAGTTGGCACCTGAGGTTGAAGTGGGTGCACAGGGTGGGTGCCCAGCCGAGCACAACCTCATGCAGAGCCAGCACAGGTTGGGCATCCCACCTGGCCTGGGGGTGCTGCTCAGTCTGGGGCTCATGGCAAGCCGGGGCTCGTGCCGGCCCTGGGTTGATCTCAGAGTGGTGGTCCCCACTTGGCCTGGGTGTCCCACTTCACCCAGGAGCGCTCCTCTGCCCGGGGGTGCCATTTGTCCCAAGGTCCTTCCTGGCCTGAGGGTCCCTTTCGACCCGGGGCCCCACTTCACCCAGGGCTCCCATCTGGTCCGGGGGTCTCACTTGGCATGGGGCTCCCCCCTGTGCCCAGGGATCCTGTCTGCCCCGGGGGTCCACTCTGTCCCAGTGGTCCCTCTTGGCCCAGGGCTCCGGCTGCACCCGGGGGCGCCTCTTGGCTTGGGGCTGCGGCTGCGGGCAGGGGTCCGGCGCGGCCCGGGAGTCCCGCGGCCCGGTGGCCCCGCGCTGGCGGCGGCGGGCGGGGCGGGCGTCCCGGCGTCCCGCTGCCCGGGGGGCGGCCCCGGGGAGCGCGGCGCGGCCGCCCCCGCAGCCGGCGGCAGGGCAGGGCCAGCCCCGCGCGGAGCGGCACGGCTCGGGCCGGCGCTGACGGGCTCCCGGTGCCGCCGCCGGCTCCGGCATCACATGACCCGCCCGTCTGCGGGAGACGCGGCTCCGGGACGCGGCGCTCCCCCGGCAGAGCCGCCGCCGCCGGCGCCGCGGGAGGCGAGCGCTGCGCGGGCAGGGCGGCGGGGCTCGGCCGCGGCATGAGCCGCCGCGGCGGCCGCCGGCTCTCCGGGGGCAGCGGGCGCCGCTGATGCGGGCGCGGGGGCTGCGGCTGCTCGCCAGGGACCCGCCCGCCGGCCGCCCGGCGGGGACCATGTGAGGAGCTGGCGGTGCCCACCAAGATGCAGAAGGGGATGCGGCTCAATGACGGGCACGTCACCTACCTGGGGCTGCTGGCGAAGAAGGACGGCGCCAGGAAGGGCTACCTGAGCAAGCGGAGCTCCGACAACACAAAATGGCACACCAAGTGGTTCGCGCTGCTGCAGAACATGCTCTTCTACTTCGAGACCGACTCCAGCTCCCGGCCCTCGGGGCTCTACCTGCTGGAGGGCTGCGTCTGCGACCGGGCGCCCTCCCCCAAGCCCTCCCTCTCGGCCAAGGACTCCCTGGAGAAGCAGGTGGGCGCGACGGGGGCCCGGGGCCGGCGCCCCCCTGCACCGGCCGCTGGCGGAGGGGGATGA
Organism: Burhinus oedicnemus; assembly: GCA_008921705.1. Classification (NCBI taxonomy): domain Eukaryota; kingdom Metazoa; phylum Chordata; class Aves; order Charadriiformes; family Burhinidae; genus Burhinus; species Burhinus oedicnemus. Next base: position 2,647,988 of record VFFE01007168.1, on the reverse strand, counting down.
TGCCCCGGGGCCGCCCCTGCTCCCGCGGGGGTCCCAGCCCCGGTCCCGGCCCCGCACTCAGCCCCGTTCCCCGGGGCTTCCGCCGCCGTCGCGGAGCGGACCTGCCCGGCGCCCGGGACCTGCCCCACGCGTGACCGGGGCGGGGGATGAGGCTGGCTTGTGCCGGGGGAGGGGGAGATGCTCTCCGGGGTGGCAGTGCCGGTCCCCCGGCCGCGCTGCCGGGGCGGCGGCTGAGTTCGTTATGGGGGTGTCGGGCTCTGCCCGGCGCCCCGCTCCCCATCGCGGCTAATTAGCCGCCGGTAATTGGCGGCGGGGCTGCGGCGCGGGGCGCCCCCCGGCGGCCGCGGGCCGCACTTTGCGCAGCGGAGCCCCGCGCCCCACGCGTGTCCGCGGCGCGGCCCCGCCGGCCCGGCCGAGGTCTTGGGGCAGTGGCCCCGGCGGGGCGTGGAGGAGCCCGCGGCCCCCGGGGCTCCCGTGGGGTTGCTCCGTCCGCGCTGTGGCTCGGCCGTTCGGCTTCGATGTTTCCCAGCCTGACGCAGCGCCCCCCCCGTGTGCACCCCCCGGGGTTTGCCGGGGTGCTGGGGGGCAAACTCGCACCCGGCCCCACGGCATGGGCGGTACGATGGTTTACGATGCTCAGCGCGTGGGGGGGAAGGCCTTGTTTTCACGTGGATTTCACCGCGTTCCCGCTCCCCGCACGTGCGGTTCACGCTCCTGTCACAGACCCGAGGGGGAACACCACGTGTGCCCACCCTGGGCGGTGGGGACAAGCAGAGCCGGGGGCCCCCCATGCCACACGCGGGGCTGGTACTTGTCTGCAGTGCTCCTCGCCAGATGCTAATGTCTGCGGGTGGAATAGCACTGAAACAGTAAAGCCGTTGCGAGGCCCTGGGAGAATTCGGGTCCCCTCCCCGGCGGTGCCTGGGGACCCGGCCGCAGGGACAGCAGTCCCCAGGGGTGGGTTTCTCTCTCCTGGCTGTGCCTTTCCCAGGTGGGCAGGGTGGCACCGAGCAGTGTGGCATGCGATGCTGGCAACCTCTGGCTTGTTTGTCTGGTGTCGTTTGCTGGACCTCGGGGTGCGCCTGAGCAGCCAGGCAGGATGGGGTTGGGGCTGGGTGGGGGGGCAGGAGGGACTGGCTTCCAGCCTAGGGGTGCAAATCCCTGTCCATTGCTGCCATGGCTTCCAAACGTCACCTCCAGTCTCATGAACGTGGAGAGGAGCCCATCGTGGTTGCGTTCACCCCTTGACCGCTGCGCCTGGAGTGAAGCCACACACCCAGTTGGGTGCCCGTGCCGCAGAGGGCACCGGGAAGCCCCTCGCAAGGAGGAGCAGGGGTGGTTTTCCTGGCGCTGGCAGGCCGGGCTGGGTGCTTGCAGGAGGCACTGTGCATTTTGGGTCCAGCTCTGCAGGTCTTGCATAATTTCTGCCTAAGCGGGCTCCCAGGGAGGTGGTGGTGAGCGCTGCCGGCAGACTGCGGGACGGGCCCCGTGGGGACCCACCTGAGGCAGGGGGCCGGCTGCAAGGAAATAAGCCCCTTAATTGCCTCTGGCTAATCATGGCATGCTCAGCACCCCAAAAAGCCCTGCCAGAAGAGCAAGGCAGCGCAGCACTACCGCTCCATGGCATGTCTCCTCGCTCCTGGCAGGGATCACGGGAACATTTCCCTGTTCGGATCAAAATACCCTTTTTTTGCAACAGCTGTGCCTCCTCGTAGTCCGGGCACTGGACTGGACTGTGCCCCGTGGTCGGCTGCAGCAGCAAGGGAGGGTCTGAGCCTGCAAGGGGGTCACGCTGCTGTCCTGTTTTGCCAGCTGTGCCCCTTTAGGTAGCAGTGTAGTAGATGTTGTTGTGTGTTCCTGGTTTGGCTTCCATCAACCTTGCTAGCTGGATTTAAATCCAGCTTGCTCACCAGGTTCTGACTCCTCGTGTTTGTGCAGGAGGGATTTTCCACCAGGTCAACATTAAGGGGAGGATGTCACGGCCCCTTTCCAGTTCAAAATGCACCTGGAAGGTTTATCCTCAGTGTAAATGAGGGGCTGCTGTCACGGCGCAGGGAGATCCTGCCACACCAAATATTTACCAGGCCGCCGATCTGCACCGATTTACCAAGGTTTAGCGTCTGGCTCATAATTTTGTATAATTCATTAGGACAAATTTAAATGAAAGCACTTGAATGCCCACTGCTTTGCAAACTAATTAATGGCATACCAGATGAGATAAGCAGCAGAATATTTATGGTGCAGATCTGCAGCACGGTCGGTGCGGGAGGCCGAAAGCGAGCAAACGGCACGCAAAGCCGGCAGGTCTCTGAGAGGAAGGTGTCCGAGTTCTGCAAACCAGATAAAATGCTTTCTTCCAGCTCGCCGGGTACCGAGCTGCATTCAGCATCACTGGCTCTTCCTTTGAAAGGAAGGTGCTGAGGAAATTTCTGGCATTGCCTGTGATCACCATTAATTGTTTTCTGAGGGTATTTATTTATCCAGGCAGTTACAACTGGAGCTGTGAGGACAGTATTCCCTGCAGCAGAGGAGTTTCAGGTTTAGGTTCCTTCTTCACTGGAGTAAAGCCTGAAAGGTTTCAAATTCTCCACTAAGGAGAAATTTTAAAAGGTGGGTCTTTCAAAACCCCCTCTTTTTTAAAGTTCCCATATTTTGCTTTGGTGGGGGATTTTTTTGCTGGGAATGCAGTGTGTTTTTAGCATACAGTGCACGTGAGAATAAAGGAGCAAAGTTATTTGACAAACTGAAACACCAAAGAGGGGATTTGGACACCTCTGGAAACTTTATTTTCTGTTTTTGTTACATTTTTCCACAAATGAAATTTTCTTCACACCAGTTTTATTTGGAAAATACTTTAGTGTTGAGTGGGCTTCAGGCTGTGGCCTGGAGGAAGGGTCTGCCGGGTCCGCCTGTGCTGCCCCGCTCAGTGCGGGAGGTTGACGTTTGGGCTGCTTGCCCCAGTGGTGCCGGTGGCACAATGGGCGAGCACCTGGTGGTGCTGGAGCAAGGCTTGGGGGGTGAACCCCCCTTTTTATTCCACCATGGTATCTGGGTCGTGCCATCATCTGGGACCTGCTGTCCCTGGCCCCCTGAGGGTGAGGATGCTGGGATGTGCCTTCATGTGGTCACATCTCCTGCCTCTTGGGGGAAGGGGCCATGAGAGACCCCCCGGGTCTGTGCTGCGTTGCAGGGAAGGGCAGGCAGGACGCGGGGTGCCTGGGGTGGGACTCCATGTGGTGGGGTGCAGCCAAAGTACCATCCCAGCGGAGGAGCTGAGCAAGCGCGAAGGTCTGGAGCTGATCCGTCCCTGACCTTGAGGTCCTGTGCTTAGGACTGGGAAGGTCCCAGCGTGGGGTGAGGGCTCTCCATCACACACTGGGCAGTGGGAATCCCGGCTGGGTTTGCTCCACGGATCCAGCCTTGAGTCAGGTTTGTAGACCTGTACCCCAGTGCCATGAGTTATTCTTAACCAGCAGCCCTCTGTGTCTCAGACGAGAGCCAAGATGATGCTGAGTCAAGTGGTAGCACTGTGCAAAACCCTTGACTTGAAACTCAGAAGCTCTCTGGAGCTATGAGTCTTTTATTCCCACAAAGCCTGGGCTGTTCTTGTGAACACGCAGCCTATGGCTGGAGATTTTCTTCCGCATCTCTGAAGCATTTGCCAGGGCTCGGTGTATCATTTATTGTCCATGCTATCAGGAGGCAAGGGACACTTAAGGAAGCATTTCGTACCGTGATGCAAAGCTGAGGATGAGTGGTCAGTGGGTGGGCGTGTGGCCATGGTTTCCCAGTGGAATGGGAGAAGGCTTGCGGAAATGGTTCCCACCAGCATGTTGGGGAAAGAGTTTGTCTTCCGTCTCCCTGAAGTGTGTCCAGCACTGGCCCTGCTCGTTTCACTGCACAGCTAAGGACGGCACAAGAAAGCCACGTCTCTTCTCTGCACCAGCAGCACGAAGAGTAGCGGGTGCCGAGCAGACACAAGGCATGGTCACCAAGGGCACCCTGTCTGGTGGCACGCGTCCCTAAGGTGCTGGAAGAGCTGGGGGGAAGAGGAGCTGGGGGATGCTTGGGCACCTTGGGGACATCTGCTCTTGTGGGGTGTTGGGAGGGAGGTACCTGCAGCAGCCGCAGCCAGCCTGGCAGCTCCAGCTCCCCAGGTGGGATGTGCCCTCTCTCTTGGAGCCGACCCCCTGGTCCCACTGATGGAGCCATCCCTGGTGGCAGCAGAGCTCGGGCAGTCTCCGAGGGTGCAGCAGCATGGCCCACGGGATCCAGCTATGCCTGTCCCTGCATGAGAGATTCACCTGGGCAGAGCTCCCGGTACCCTCAGGAAGGGCTGCTATGGGTGAGCCAGGGACAAACGCAGTCTCGCTCTGCGGGTGGGACTGGACAGGCACCCGCTGCTGGTCCTTCTGATGAAGAGGGTGGTGATGGCCCTTCCAGAGCAGCCAGGCATTTGCCCAGACCTTCTCCTCCAGCATTAGATGGAAGTGCCTTTGCTGGATGCTGCTGTCCTAGTCCCCATGGCAATGACAACCAGCGTGTGCCCCCCAGGACGCCCTGGCTCTTTCCAGCAGTGGCCAGGGAAACTCCAGACAACAGGTTGCCTTCCTGGGCACCTCTGTGAAGTGCCCAGCTGGCCGGGGTTATCTGGGCCACAGGCAGTGCTCTAGATGAGTGGGAGCAGCGGCAGAGGCCGCACAAGCAGCTTTGAGCATGATCCGGAGTTGAGGCAGACAGGGAAGGGCTTGGAGCTGGGTACAGCTCCGGTCCCGGTGGCAGGAGCGGACAGATCCCACCTGCAGAGCAGCTTCTCGCTGGGGCAAGCAGGGCATCCATGGACACCCCGAGCAGGGCTTCCCGCAGCCTGGGCACCCTCTGCTCCGCTCCGGGGGTGCGAGGTGGTGGGGTGAGGATGCTCCCGTGCAGGGTGTTGGGTGGCCGCCTGCCCACCAGAGCCCAGCAGGAAGGCAGCGAAGCAAAATCAGCAGGTTGGTACGACAGGGCTGCCTGGAGACAGCGAGCAATCCCCGTGCCGCACGGAAATCCTGCGTTAGCCATGCATCCAGCCACAGCCGAGTCTGTGCAAAACATGCTTTGCACAGGAGGGTAATGCGCTTCTCGTCTTCTAGAAAAGTCTGTTTTTTCTTCGGGATATCTGTCTGAGCGTGCTGCTGCCTGATTGCCGTCTTTCTGATTATTCACATGATGCTTATTCAAAGGACGGGATAATGTAGTGTGATCTGTGTGACTGATGGCAACGAAGCGATTACAGCTGAGTCTGAGCACAGGACACCTTGCCTCTGCGGGAACTGGCTTTGTCACAGGATGAAAAAGTATTCCCCAAATTTGTCATATAAATCCAAACAAGGCAATTTCGGGACAACATGGCCTGCTTACAGATGTTCTGTGAACAAAGGAGCTGAAGTCATGGAACGAATTGTTCCCCCAGCAGCACACACGATGTAAGCGGATGGGGATGCTGGGCAGGTTGCAGGCGGGAGCCACGGCTGAGGTTGTGCTCGTCGCCATCGCCAAGGGCCAGCTGCAGCCTGGGCTGCTCCGCACTGGGCACACCGGTGTTTGCAGGACTCATGAACCAAGCAAGGTGTGTATGTTAAAGGTGCTCATCCACTGGTGGTGGTCAGGGCTGTAGGGTTTTTTAATGTTTACAAACGGTTTTTCAAAAGGCTGAGATCCACCGTAATCGATAGCTGCCTTTTGCACATCATCGTGAGTGCAAAGTGCGTGTCCCTGCGCGGCCCTTGAGGTTGGGGACGGTGTCCAGGTACGTCGGGGTATTGCATGCTCAGCAGTAAATACCCACCCCAGTGCAGGCATTTAACACCTTCCCAAGGTTTTCCAGATCCGGAGTTAAGTTTAGCGTGGATATCTCAGGTACTTGAGCTCCAACTTCCAAAGCCCACAGCCGGGTGCTTGAGCAGCAGCCCCCTCTGGGGCAGTGGGAGTCCTGTCGGAGAAGCTGCTGGTTGTTGGATGGTTGAGAAAAAGTGGGTTTGTGCATCCAAACTCCGAGTTGAAATAGTAAAATAGGTATTGGAATATTTTGGTTGCCAAAGACCAGGAGTCAGTAGAGATTGGTTTCTGATAAAGCAAAAAGGCCGAGAGCATTTTTATCTGCAGAACAAAAAATCTGAAAAAGAAAATGGTATTAAAAAGTTTAAAAGGGCATTTTTCAATATGACATTTTTTTAAAATGTATGGACCATTTCTGATTAAGAGATCTCTTGGCTTAAGCTTTTTGGATCTTCCCATCAGCTTAATTCACCTTGATTTGCTCACTTGGGTCTTTGCCATGACAGCTGGCCTGTTAGATTGTCCTGTTGGATTTTTATAAACTTTTTATTAAAACCCTCCTAGACTTTTCCTGGAGTCATGTACCTTTAGCCAGGCTTTCTGCAATGAGCTGAACACGTCAATAACTCAGCCTTCATACCAGCAGCACAGAAACCTAAACATACTTATATGCAATGTGATTTTTTTGAACATAAATCACAATTTGTGAACCTAAACCTGAACTACTCATAAATTTGGAGATTATACCACTGATTTTTGTGTTTTAAACCTGATGCCAGTCCTTCCCCTTTACTCGCACATTCTCATCTGTTAAAGAAGCACGGGGAGAGGGGAAAGAAACCTCTTCCCAGCCCAATCCCATCAGCTCGGCAGCCTCACATACATTTTCTCAGCTGCACATACACAGTTTGCAGATTTCTTGCAAATAGGAAGATGCAGCGTCATTATAGCAATGGCGATATTCGTATGTAAAATCTGGCCAAGGTGTGAATGTCTGATATACCCAGGACTTTAGTACAATGCTGTTTTCTTCGTTAATTACTGTACAGAGTGATGCCAAGGTTGTATTTCCAAGCTGTGAGCAGGGGGGCTGCTCACGATGCGTATACCACACAGGCATGGCTGGATAATGTGCCAGAGGGGAAAAATTGACCTTTTTTTTTTTTTTTTTTTACAAATGTTTCTGCTCAAGGCTTAGGGTGGGATTCACATGGGGTGCCCCCTCCCACTGCAGCTGGTCCCCTGCCTAGTGTTTGCTCCACTCGTGGGCGAAGCTGACCCAAATCGGCTGATGCTGAGCTCTAGTGCCCATGCATGAGCATCCTTATGGTCCGTCCTGAAGCAGAGGAGAGAAATTGCAGCCTCTGGGATTTTTTCTTATTGTCAGCAAGCAAATGATCTGCCTGATCACCCATCTCCTCCTCTGAGTCCCAGGTCCTGTCTTCCCAGAGCACATGCTATGTAGGTCAGGGAAGTTAAAAGCTGCCATTGCTGGCTGTGGATTTTTAGACTCATCCATCCAGAGCCGGAAAATTCTCCTTCCTTGCCCTTTATGTCAGCTGCAATAACCATCAGCTTCATGAACAGGCGGCTGCTTACCTACCTGCCGCGGGCGGATGGACGGCAGGCGGGTGCCCGGCGTGGCGGGGAGCGTCCCCACTGCAGAGGGACAGTGGGGGACATCTGCCATGGGGCGGAAAGGCCCCTGTGACGGCACAACAAAACTGCTTTGTGCGGGAAGGGGTGACCGTCACCGCTTCTGCATGGGCAGCGTTGCTGGGGGTGTTTCTGTCTCGGTCCCCTCGCTCTCATGCCGTCCCCTTCAGCAGAGGTGGGCACCGTCTGTGACAGTGCGGGTCTGCAGGAAAAGCACCCGGCTGTGTCGGTCATGACATCCAGAGCGGTCTGGCAAGTTGTCCAGGCTGGAAAACGCCCTGCTCCAAATTTTAAAAATTTTTTGCGTACGTTGATTTTCTATTTTGGAAATAATCTGTCATTTTAAAGCTTATTTGAATTTATTTATTGTTTGCTTAATAGAAGGCAAGAAGCAAAGTAAAACCCTTCAGGAGCATAGCTGGACCGGCAGCAGTGGCTTTGCTCATGGCAGGCCTGGCTCTGCTTTGCCCTTCTCTGGCTTTACTCCGACAAACTGGAAAGTTTGCTGTTTTGTCCCTGGTGCCGTGGTGTCAGTGCCTGGCTGAGGGTCCCGTGGCACCAGCCCTTTGCTCCCTCTGGACCCTGAGCTGGCAGCCGGACACTGGTCGGGTCTCTGTGGGCAGGGTGGGATGGCACGGGTCTGTCGGGCATTGGGAAACCAAAGCCTGGGCATGTGCGGTTCCACCATGGGGAGTGGGCACGGGAGGGCTGGGCAGCGCTCAGCAGGGAATAGCGGGGGCACGGGGTGGGATGCTGGTGCAGCCGCTGGCGTGGCGTGCCGTGAGCCCAGTGGGAGCTCACCGGCCGGCCTTAGACATCGCTGCGGAAACACTATGTGGCACCTTGTCGTGGCTGTGGGACACAGGGTTCTGTGTCCCAGCAAGACCCCAGCGTGGGAATCCCCAAAGCACAATGGCAAACGCGCTCTCCGTAATCACCTCGTTAGCTTTTATTGAGGATGTGGAGGATGGAGAAGCCTGAGCATCCCAGCCACAGTGGGTGGGAACGGGCATCGGATGGGCAAGGGAGCTGGCAAAGCACATCTTGGGGTGTGCAGGGACCCCCATCTTGATGTCACCAGGGACCCATGTCCCAGGGTGGCAGGGACCCACGTCTGGGGGTGCACACACAGGAGGTTTTGCTTCTCCGGCACTGGGCATGGCAGGAGGGCAGAGCTGTCGCTGCGCTAACAGTGCCAGCCCAGGCACATCAGACACGTGGGAGGACATTTCTGGGGAGATAGTCCCTCCACATTAATCACTCGGGTAGTCTCCTTCATTAATTCAAAGTCGTTTGTTGAGATTCTGGAAGCAGAAATAGCTCCTGAGCAGCATTTTGCTATTGTACTCTCCTCTCAGTAAAAATAGCCAAGCTGGTGCCGGGGATTTTTTGCAGAAAAAGCGACAGAGGGAGCAGAGTTTGGGAAGTGGGCTCAGGGGGACTGGGGCTGTGGTGGGTGCCGGGCCAGGTCTCTGCCAGCTGAGCAGCGCCCCAGGCACATGCCGGCCGGGACACCCCAGGAGCAGCCACTGGAAACGGTCTCCTGAGCTGCCGGCTGCTGGCAGGTGCTGTGGGGTCCCGGAGAAGCAGCCCCTGCCCGTGCAGGCATTGCCTGGCTCTCTCCGCCTTTAGGTGGGAGAGAGGAGGGGTCCTGGGAGTCTGTGGCATCACAGGCTGTGTCTCATCGAGCCCGGGGGTCTCTGCACATCAGGGGCTTCGGTAACTGCTCCCCGTGGTATCCAGTGCCTGCCCTTTCCCGCAGCAGGCAGGGCCCGGGAAAAGCCGGGCAATGGTTGCAGGGCTGCGGCTGGCCCTGGGTGGGTTTTTTAACGTTTCACTTTGTGACCTGAAATGCTCCCGTGTCATTCTTTCAGGCAGAACTGCTGTGTCCGCCTGGGGTTTCCTGCAGTAAAACCCCCCGCAGGACCGGGGTCTGGGGGGCCACGCATCCTGCGGCAGCGGGGGGCGGCGCATCCCGCAGCGGGTGCTCAGAAGGCACCATGGGAATGGGGAAGGCTGGAAAATGCCCCATAATGGGGGACTTAGGGAGTTGCATCTGCTTAGTTTGCCAGGAAGCAGGGTGAGAGGAGGTTTGAGTAAGGGGTGTCAGTGCCTCCATGGCTCTGAATTAACGAGGTCTTCAAATGAGCGAAGCTGAGTGTGAGAAGAAGCAAGTTGAAGCTGTGGGTGGTTCATGCTCTGCACTGGGCAAGGGTGGCCCAGCAGCACTAACTGCCCCAGGGGAGCTGGGCATGGGGCGATGCTGGAGGCAGGAGCTGATCCTGCTGCTCTCTGCCCAGTGCTGGTGAGCAGCTGGTCCTGTCCGTGAGTCTGTCCCGCTGCCCGGCCAGGGCTGCGCTGCCGCCGAGCCTTGGCCCCCCCCCGCACAGTGAGTGCTGCTGGAAACGCTCCCGGGCTGTCGAGTTTGATATGTCACTGTGATAACAGAGAAGGATCATAATTTAGGCAGAGATAAAAGGTGGTGGGAGTTTTATTATTCAAATATAAAATAACTTCCTCCTTGCAAGCGCGCTGCACTTCCTGGGTATTGTATGCGGATAAGTCAGAGTGACATGGGAGCTGCGGTGCCTGTGCTCGCAGGAACTGGCATTTAATTGCAGGTGGAGCAGTGGTCAGGACCAAACAGTCCTGGCCGCAGCCCCGTAGCAGCTGCCGGAGCTGCCCCCGGCCATGGTGGGAAGCTCTTGGCCCCATGTCGCCCGGCTCGGCTGCTGACAGCATTGAAACTGCTGTTTGCAAAACCTTCAGGAGCTTCTGGGTTTAAATTAGATGAGCCAGAAGCCATCTGATGAAACGCTTTTGGTGCTGGTTTGTCAGGATGTGCCTCAATGGACCTGGTGGGCAAAGCAGGGGGAGGAGCAGAGTGGGTGCCTGTCCCGAGTCCCTGCCTGGTCCTTGCCCTGGGCTCTGCCACCCCGTGTTTTAAAATCTGCCAAGTCCCGAAGCTGTGCAAAGTGCTGCTTTTCCAGATGGCCCTGGGTAAGATCAGGGCGCTCTAACCTGGCATGATGCCTGGTCCTGCTTGTGGGCGCAGGGCTCTGAGCGGGTGCGCTCACCCATAGGAGCACGCACGGGTGCTGCATCATCCCCTGCTTCCCCTGAGGGACCCGCAGCGCCCGGGAAGGGCAGCCCAGGGCTCACCGTCCCATCCCCTCCTGCCGGGCAGGGACCGGTTTGGGGGAGCCAGAGAGGCATCTCCCCATGTTTCTGGTCCCGTGGAGACTCAGCTGAGCTCCGGCTGTTGGCGTGGGTGGAGCGTGGGGTGGTGAATGTGCTTGCTGCGCCATTGGGGCGGTTTGTCCCCACGGCACCAGGAGCTTGCAGGGGCACCGGGGCTGAGAAGGGGCTTTCCCACCCCTCATATGCCTGTGGCCAGGACAGCAGGGCTGGGGAGCAAGTGCTTGGCAGTGCCCTGGCATGGCTGGTGATATTCCTGATTTGGTGTTTAAGGGGGAGGATTTCCAGACCTGCCAATCTGCCAAGCTCTTTTTAATGCTGTTTGCAAGGGAAGGGAGGTAAGAGAGGTGAGCATAAAGCAGAGAGGCGTAACTACCCGCACAGTTTCAGAGACCAAAAATTTCTGGTGAATTTTCTCTCAGTGATGTCTTGTTGCCAATAAAAGCTTTTGGGGGTGGGAGGGAGAAGGGGATGAAAAGCGAAGGTCTGTGGAGCTGCTGCAGCTCCAGACGTGTCCCGCAGACAGAGGCGAGCTGCCAGCCCGGCTGCCCAGAGCTCTCACCAGCCTGGCTGCGGCGGGATGGGGAAGGGGTGGGAGGCGGACGATGGCGTGTTTCACCATGGAGAAGGCTCCATAAGGAGAAAACTTGACACAGTCTCCAACAGCATTCTGCTAGAAAAGCTGGCAGCCCGTGGCTTAGACAGGTGTACTCTTCGCTGGGTTAAAAACTGGCTGGATGGCTGAGCCCAGAGAGTTGTGAATGGCGTTAAATCCAGTTGGCGGCAGGTCTCAGGTGGTATTCCTCAGGGGTCAGGTTTGGGGCCAGTCTTGTTTAATATCTTTATTGGTGATCTGGATGAGGGGATTGAGTGCACCCTCAGTCAGTTTGCAGATGACACCAAATGAAGGGGCAGCGTTGATGTGCTGGAGGGTAGGAAGGCTCTGCAGAGACATCTGGACAGACTGGATGGATGGACTGAAGCCAACTGCATGAGGTTTAACAAGGCCAAGTGCCGGGTCTTGCACTTGGGTCACAACAACCCCAGGCAACGCTCCAGGCTTGGGGAGGAGTGGCTGGAAAGCTGCCTGGCAGAAAAGGACCTGGGGGTCCTGGTGGACAGCCGGCTGAACATGAGCCAGCAGTGCGCCCAGGTAGCCAAGAAGGCCAATGGCATCTTGGCCTGTATCAAGAATAGTGTGGCCAGCAGCAGTAGGGAAGTGATGGTGCCCCTGTACTCAGCGCTGGTGAGGCCGCAGCTTGAGTACTGTGTTCAGTTTTGGGCACCACAGTCTAGGAGGGACATTGAGGTGCTGGAGCGTGTCCAGAGAAGGGCAACAAAGCTGGTGAGGGGTCTGGAGAACATGTCTTATGAGGAGCAGCTGAGGCAATTAGGATTGTTTAGTCTGGAGAAGAGAAGGTTGAGGGGAGACCTTATTTCTCTCTACAACTGCCTGAAAGGAGGTTGTAGTGAGATGGGCCCTGATCTCTTCTCCCAAGGAACTAGCGATAGGCCAAGAGGAAACGGGTTCAAGTTGCACCAGGGGAGGTTTAGGCTGGACATTAGGAATAAATTTTTCACTGAAAGAGTTATCAAACATTGGAACAGGCTGCCCAGGGAGGTGGTTGAGTCACCATCCCTACGTGTGTTTAAAAGTCAGGTAGATATGGTGCTTAGAGACATAGTTTAGTGGCAGACCTGGTAGAGTAGGGTCAATGGTTGGACTCAATGGTCTTAAAGGTCTTTTCCAACCTAAATGATTATGATTCTATGAAACTTGTCCACAGGATCAGCAATAAAAAAATATTGCGCCTAAAGGATCCTAGACAGAAGTAAAGGAGACGCATCTTCAGAGGGTCTCAGGAACAACCAGTTGCCCCCCAGAGGTGAAAGAGCTGTTTCTGAAGAAGGGCTCTGGTGTGGACTCAGGGCAGCACAGTGTCCCTGGGCTCCCCCTTCTCTTCCTCTGCAGGACTCGGACGGGCTGAGAAGCTCAGAGGGTGTTTCTCAGGCTGTCACCCATTGAGACACAAGCCCTAGGTGGGCATGGTGCTGGGTGGGGGAGCTGGGTGTCCGTCCATCTGTGATACCTGCACCGACATCACTTGGGAACAGTGACCGGCTGTGTGTCAGCTTGCCTGCATCCTGGTTTCACTGAAAGTCTCCTGCATCCATCTGGAGGTCCTTCTCCTTAACAACTCTGGGCCTGATTAGGGATGGAAAGGGGACGAGAGTAAAGATGCCCGGTCCGGGAGGGGACAGGGGAGACCTGGAAGGGGTAGGGATGAGAGATACAGTCCTGTTTTGGGGAGGCGTGGTGAGCAGTACCCCTGGTGTTCAACACAGGGGTGGTGATGGTGCTGGACCGCCTGGCTGTACTGGGTGAGTGCCAGCCTTGCCCTGGTGCAGCGCCCCATTACCGGTCCCTGCCTGCAGCCCGGCGTTGGGGCAGGTTCCCATGTGAGCTCCTGCCTGCGTTGCGGTGCCCGTCTGTGTTTTCGTGGCATGCCAGGGTCTGTGCTTGCAGCTGGCTGCTGCCTCCCATCCTGGGGAGCAGGGGTACATACCAGGGAGCAAGCGGCTGCTGCAGGTTGGGTTTGTTGGGTTTTTTTGCCAAGATACCTGTTAATTCAGATCCCACGTTAAACCTAACGGAGGGGCTGATAATGTCAGGATGAGCTTTTTCTAGTGGGTTTTGTTTTAGCCCAGCTATTCCGGGCAGTATCCGGCATTGCAGCGTGGTACCTGTTTCCTAGGAGACTGCAGGAAAGCACAGGAGCAGCACAAACCCCAGCCGACGCGGGCTGCCACCGCGCACAATTAGCACAAATACTGTAAATGTCAAGGGAGGCTAAATATAGTCCTGCGCTGAGTCCTGTTACGCCGTTGGCCATTAGAGCCTCCCGGCTCGAGCGGTGTGAGCACATGGGACCAGGGCTCTGCCCAACGTCAAGCCCCAAGCAGCAGCAGGGTGTCCTTTTGGTGCCCGAGGGTGCTCACTGCCCGCGCGGGCAGGGATGCAGGCAGCCTGGTGCTGGGTCTGGCTAAACGCCCTTGCTCATCTGCGCCTTTCCCCAGGTGAGGGTTGTCCCCAAGGCAATCGCCGCGGGCTCAGGCCTGCAGCCTAATGGTGCTGGGTGGGTTTAGGTTTATCTGAAGCTCGGTGTTTGCCCAGCTGGATTTCCCCTCGGAGCATTTTTCAGCCCCGTCCTCACCCGTGGCACGGCTGGGCTGCCTCGCCGGCAAGGAGCAGCTTTTCCCGGGGTGTGGAGGGCAGCACGTCTCGGCTGTGCTGCTGGTGTTTCACAATGTTATTTTTTAAGATGAAGTGACCTGTGGTGGGTCATAAAGCACTTTTCTAATGACCTTGTGCGAGCAAGCGGTAACCTCACCCTGTGTTTGCTCCCACAGCATTACTTTACTGTTAATTTCAACCACGAGAACCAGAAGACCCTAGAGCTGAGGACTGAGGATGCCAAGGACTGCGACGAGTGGGTGGCAGCCATAGCTCACGCCAGGTATCGCCCTCCACCAGCACAGACCCGGTGATGGGGGGTGTCGGAGGCAAAGCCGTGCCCAAGGGCAGCTGCGGGCAGGGCTGCGGGCAGGGAGCCACTAAGCCAGGCACTGCCGGCAGGCAAAGCGGAGCTCCTTTGGTCCCCAGCGCTGTGTTGGGGACTATCGTGCAGAGCAGGAAGCTGCATTCAGACGTACCCCCCCAGTCCCCGCGCCTGCCCATCCCCGTCCCATCCTGATCCCATGTGGGGTGGCTGCCCTGGCAGGCTGGCGCTGCCTGTCCCAGCCTGGTGCCGGAAGGATGCCCGATTCACTGTTGAGTTCGAAGATCATGAGGAAGGGTTTCATCTGGAATACCAAAAAAGATCAGAAGGAGGTTTTTCCAAGCTCCTGTTTCCCTGCAGTGGGAATGCCACCGCAGCCTGCTTGGTCGCTGTGGGAGAGCGGTCAGGAGCCGGCATGGTGCAGCCGTGCGTCCGGTAAAGGAGGGTGGCAGGCTGGCAGCAAGAAGCAGGGGTAGATGAGTGTTGTATGCAGGAGATTAGAGAAGTATCACCTGCTGCAGCACCTTAACAAGAGCAGATGTTTGTAAGAGCTTGTGCCACAAGTGTCCTCTTTCTCGTTAAACTTTTGGGACGTGGTAGGTGAGAGAAGTTTGGCCATAGGTGTTTGAGTTTTTTTGTCTCCTACCATTTTCTTAAAATTTGCGATGTCTTTTCTGTTGGCATTCTCGCGGGAACCCAAGTCCTCTCCAAATTGGTCAGTTCTGAGTAGCAGCATCCCAAACTGCGAGAGCCATCTCCCGGTTCGTTCACCCTATGGGTACCCCAAGCCGGAGGGGCAAGGGCAGCGCGTAGGCAGCCGGGCAGGAGAACCGCCCCCCCAGCAAACTGCAGCCTGCAGACACCTAATTTTGCATGTGCGTCCTGGGGGGGCCATGGCGGCGGGTCCAGGGAGGAGAGGTGCTCACGGCTGTGTCTGCCTGCAGCTACAGGAACCTGGCGACGGAGCACGAGGCGCTGATGCAGAAGTACCTCCATCTCCTGCAGATTGTGGAAACGGAGAAGACTGTTGCCAAGCAACTCCGCCAGCAGATTGAGGACGGGGAGATCGAGATCGAGCGCCTGAAGGCCGAGGTGAAGAGCCTGGCATCTCCCCGCAGATGCGCTGCTGTTCCCCGGGGTGACCTGCAGGCTGCAGGCAGGCGGGTGGCGTCACTGTGCTGGCAGGGACCGGGGGACGTCATGGTTGGCGTATTTATGCTTGTTTTAACGACATCAGGCTCTCTTGCAGAGAGGGGTGAGGGCATCGCCTTCGTTGGAGGTTTTTCTTGCAGGAGCTGTGCAGCGAGCGGCCCTGGTGCGGTCCATGTGCGGGGCTCAGTGCGGTCCCTGTCCCCGGGATGCTGCCATGGCAGGGAAGGGTTCGCTCCAGCAGCGAGCGCAGGGGAACGGGCTGGCAAGCTTGGGTTCAGGAGTAGGTATTGGGGGAGGGATGGAGACTCCTTATCTTATGATTTTGCCTTCCTTATTTTCATCCTGGCTACCTTGATTAGACCCCCTCTACATGCTGTGTGCCTGGTGGTGACATCTGCCAGGTGGTGCAAAGCCAGAGGAGTAACTGAAAAAGCAAAGAGGCGTCTGTGGCCTCGGGAGGGAACCTGTGCCAGGTGCAAGCTGCATAACCCGAGTACATCAGGGAATTAATGTGCACGGTGCTATAAACCAAACGGACACTTCACTAAGAAGGGAGCATCTCCTCAATGAGAGCAGCCCATAAAACCTGTTGCCTGTAGCTTATCCCAGAAGCTCCCGCAGCCGTTTGCTGTGCAGTACTTTGTGGCGTTGGGCTGGAGGAAGGGTGATGCGATGTGGGTTATGGCAGATAAAGCAATAAAATGCAAAAATGACTCAGCAGACGGTGCCCAGGGAAGCTCGCGTCTTTAAGGCACCTGGGAGGCAGATGCTTGCAGGTGTGGGTCTGCCCCGTGCTGCCTGGCCCCTGCGCTGGAGGGTTGCAGCCGGCCCTGGGTCCCCTCTCACTGCCGGTGTTTCGGCTGCTGGTGGGTGTTGGTGCTGGCGGTGCGGCAGGCGGCAGGGCCGGAGGGAGTGGGGCATCCCAGAGCCGGTGCTGCCACCAGCCCTCTCCTCGTGTCTGGCAGGGAGGGTTGGGCAGCGGCTTCACGGTGGAGGCAGCTGGGAGGAGGTCCTGTTGCCTGCTGGGCTGGGACGTTGACCCTGAATCAATCAAAATCTCAAAACTGCCGTGAGGGAGGCAAGTGGAGAGGCAAGGAGGGCAGAAGTGGGTTGGTACATCCTTATGGTGGTCTTTCCCTTAAATTTTGAATTTTTGCGTTAAAAAGTGCAGGTTAATAGCAATCCCTGACTGTTAATTGGGGTATGCTGAAGGCTGCCTTTAGTCTTGGGGGACTGGGGAGCCACAGGTCTTTCCTGGGAGTGGTTTCAGCACTGCTGGATTTGTGCTTTCCAACAGAACAGAATCAGCCCCAAAACCGCCCCAGCTGCAGCCCGTGGCACCCACTCGGTCGGGTGGTTTCTCCTGGGGCTCTGGTCTGGTGCTGGCTGGGAGCTCCCCAGGTCTGGTCCAGCCTCCACATTGGGGTGAGCTCGGCTGCCATGGGAGCATGGCCGGCATAAGGGGCAGAGGAGGTGAGTGGTGGTGGTGGGGGATTAGCATCCCAATAAGCTTTCAGTCGGGGGAGGTGGGAGATGTGTTGCGAACCCTGAAATGAGCTGAGGGGTCGAGCTCAGAGACGCCTGGCAGAGCTGCAGCCCGTCCTGTCCCCTGTGTCCAGGTACTTTTGATTTTACCTTGCTTTGGGTTTTGTTTTTTTGCTCTTCCACATGCTTTGAAGCAGAGATCAAATAATCATCTTCTACTTTAATGTGCAAATGTTGCTCACTCAATTTAAAAAAAAGAAACCAAAATAAACCCACGGCACCGGCAGACCCGCTCCATGGGTCCCGGCCAAGATGCGGCTGGAGCCGGCGCAGGGGATGGCTTCGGTGCTCTCAAACATTTCAACGCAGAGGGGGTGCAGGGGATGTTTGGTGGCATGAAGCTCCTTAGCAAGGCACAAGGAGAGGAAAAAAATCTCTAGTGTCTCTTCTAAAATCTAATCCTATGCAATAAAATGGGGTGAAACCAACAGAGCTGTGTAGGAGCTGAACTGGTGCCATGTTCTCTGGCGTTATGCTGCTCCTGCTGAGGCTGGCGGCACTGGGGGTGGCTGTGCTGGGGGAGCAGGGATGCTGGGGGACTGGGGCAGCCCTGGTGCCTCCAGCTGAGCCCCTCTGAGCCACAGCCGGGTCGCACCAGTGGCACAAGCGGGGCCGGCTGGATCGGGCTCATCCCCAGCCCTGCACCAGGCAGCAGCTCTGCACGCTCCCTCCCGGTGCCTGGCGGTGAGGAGTTTCGGGGAAATGTCTCCATGTTGAGTGCTGGGACGGTCAGGTCTCTTTGGGAGAGCTCAACGCCAAGAGGCGGCTGTTGAGCTTCGGTCAGTCATGGTGACCGCATTGACCCACAGCGGTTTTTAGCTTGTTACGGTGTGAAAACATGCAGCTCTTTTTTGTGGAAGTCATCTCCTCTTCCCAGGCTGTGACCGTGCAACAGAAGCAGCTTCTGTGCCTGTCCTCCTCCCCCAGCCGTCTCCTCTCACCCTTTACTTTGCTTTCCTTCCTAACAGTCCAGACACCAAAAAATCAACACGTGCTTGGTGGGTATTGCAGTTACTGCTGCTGTCAGTTCCCAGTGTTGCTGGGAAGCAGTCTCCAACTTAAAAAGATCCCAACTCCTTTCTCTCCAAAACTTTTTGGAAAGTACTCTGAAAGTTGTTTGCTTATTTTTCTTATTTTCTATAAAATCAAAATTCAAATCACATTTTTCTCAATTTTCATTTTCTGAATGGTACGTTTTCTGTTTTCCTGCCCTTTCCTGTAGCTTTATAAATGGTTGCGGCCGCGGGGGCAGGGACACGGCAATGAGCAGAGGAGTGAGAAAAAGTACAGGCGAGAAACAGTAAATATTCAAATGCTTGAAGCTAACGAGATTCGATCCAATTTGTGTTGGAAAGCTGTGACTGGATGAGAGTTTGTCCTTGTCTGCAAGTTTTAGGGTGCAAATGACTTGAGATTTTTCTGGCATTTTCTCTCCAACTCACTTTTTAACGACTCACCCGTGAAGGCTTTCTTAGGGAAGAGGGATGCGGTTTGCATTGAGTACCCAGCAGGATTTCCAGGTCCCTGTCTCTGCGGCGTGTTCGGTGGGTGCTGGGGATGCCGGGGAGTTGGCAGCGCCCTGACGGCTCTGCAGCATTTCTTCATCTGCTTCATCTACCGATCTCCCATTAAGACAGAATCAGCACAATGTGTCCCTGTATCTGTAGTTAAGCTGGAGGTGCGTGCCATTCCCCGGCACTGCGTGGGAGCAGGGTTTGTCCTCGGCTCCCAGGACATGCCGGGGTGGCCGCTCACACCCCCCTGTGCCCGCAGATTGCCTCCCTGCTCAAGGACCATGAGCGCATCCAGGCCGGCCAGACCAGCGCGCCCAGCGATGATGACAGCGACATCAAGAAAATCAAGAAGGTGGGTGGTGGCGGCTGAGCAGCATGGGGGCCAGCGGCAGGGGGTCCTGCCATCGTCTGACCCCCGGGAAAGCCTCCGCCGGCCCTGGGCGCCTGCTGCCCCATGCAGGGGACGTGGGGTTGAACCCTGCGGGCTTGGGGCAGTGGGCAGCAGCCACACGCACGGACGGAGCTCTGGGCATGGACCGGGATGTGCTGCAGATGCTCATTTACATGAGGAAGGTTTGGAAGCTTTTCTAGGTGTCCTAATACATCTCTGTGTGTTTGGGTGCCCAGGCAGGTGCTGGCTCCAGGGGAGCTTTGGTGCCCCGGTTCGCTGGGCGATTGTGGGGTGCTGGGTATGGCCAAGCACCCGGCAGGCTGGGAGCCTCCGTACCTGCATAGTGCTGCTGGCAGGGAAGTGCCCGCTGTCGTGGCTGTGCCGGGAGAGGTCAGGAGTTAACACAGGATCCTTGCTTCTCCTAGGAGTCTGCCATGCATCTCTGTAAAAGGGAAAGGACATTGTCTGCAATAAGAAAGTGTGTTTAAATGAGTTATTGTTCGTTTCCCAGCCGGGAGGATTCAGAGCAGCACCAGTAACAGGCACCATTGTGCACACCTCAGCAAGAGCCAGGGAAACCTCACTGCAGAGCCGCGGCTCCTGCACGGTGCCGAGCACGGGGTGCCTGCCTGGGTCGTCAGCCCAGACCTTAACGCGGCCGCTGCTCCCTCGGCAGGTGCAGAGCTTCCTGCGGGGCTGGCTGTGCCGGAGGAAGTGGAAGACGATCATCCAGGACTACATCAGGTCCCCCCACGCTGACAGCATGCGCAAGAGGAACCAGGTCGTCTTCAGCATGCTGGAGGCAGAGGCTGAGTATGTCCAGCAGCTCCACATCCTCGTCAACAACTTCCTGCGGCCGCTGCGGATGGCGGCCAGCTCCAAGAAGCCTCCCATCACGCATGATGATGTCAGCAGCATATTCCTCAACAGGTGAGTGCCATCCAGGCTGCCCTCTCCTAGAGGAGAGCTCTGCAGCTCCCCGGCAGAGCTGGCAGCCTCCAGGCAGGCGTTGGTGTCCGCAGCCCGCTGCCCCCAGGAATGGGTGTTGGGATGCTCGGTGCCGGGGGGTTCCCTGGGAGCCTGCAGCCTGGCCCCCAAAGCCATGGATGGAAGCTCACCATCCCCATGGGACTATCCCCGCTGAGTGCTTGGCACTGACATGAGGAGGTGCCATGGGGGCTGATGCTCTGGGGCCTCAGCAGTGGGTCGGGGCTGCCAGGAGCCCATCTGTATGAGGTCCTGGCTCTGGCGGTGGGGAGGATGGTGTCCTTTGGCGTTAATGGCAGCTCATAGGTAGCAGTGGATGAGCGAAGCGGGGATGATGCAGCTCTCACGGGAGGTGGTGTGGATGGGAAAGTTGTAGCCTCTCCTGCAGCTGCGACACAGGGTCACAGCTGCTGCAAAGTGTGCCGAGAGCGGCTGTGCCCGCATGCTGGCAGGGATGGGAGGTGGCACTCACTGACCCCAGCCAGGCCATGGTGATGCCAAGTGTGTCAGTGGTACATTCCATGTTTAATGGCAGCTTCAGTGGCTCCATCCAACAGATGGTACTGACACCAGCGGCAAGTCTTACCAGCCAGCCCTGGAGGTGCCAGTCACCCGGCCCTTGTGCAGAGGGGCAGCCCCAGGAGCAGCGCTCGTGGCTCCTGGCATTCGCTCCTGCCCCTCTCTGCAGCCCTTCCTCCTGCTGCTGCTGCTGCTGCTGCGAGCTCCCCGGGCTGCGTAGAGTGCCAGCCCTCTCTGGAAGCTGAGATGCACCCAAGCTGCAGAACCCAAATTCTAGTTTTCGCCCACATCTGGGCTTGTGGGAAGCCAGCGCCTTGGCTGGGGCCAGCACAGGCAGAGTGAGCGCTCCCAAGCATCCCTCCTCTGCCTTCTCTTGCTTCCATGGCCTGAAGGAAGTCCCTCGCCATGGGGTCTCTTGGAGAACGAACAGTGGAGGACCTGGGGCCAGCTCAGAGCTCCGGCCAGGAGCTCCCTGTCCTGCCGAGGCTGGGGAGAGCAGGGGTGGTCTGGGTGGGCAGCAGTGTCAGGGCAGGGATGCAGGCGGGTGTCTCAAAGGGCTGCAGCCCCACCGAGCGTTGCCTGCCTGGGGGAATGGGGCTGCCCAGCTCGGCACAGCTCTGCCCGGCATCGTGCCCTCCTCGCCAAAGGCTTTGGCCCATTCCTGCTCTGCCTGGCCCAGCGGGCAGCAGGAGTAGTCAGGCAGGGCTGGAGAGTGTGGGGCATGTCCAGGCAGGGTGGAAGCAGAGCTGCCTGGCCAGCAGAATGCGCAGGTGATTTATCCACTACTGGAAATCAAACAAACCCCGTGCCTCGCTGTCGGTGAGGGACAGGTACTGGCAGAAGACATCCGTTTCCCGAGGGGAGCAGAACCGATAGCAAAGGGGAATCCTGCTTACCTCCCAGCCTGCAGCCGGCGGGGACAGGGGTGTGCACGGGGCTGGGCAGCGGGTGCTGGGGAGCCGATGGCACTTTTGCCCCCCCTGCCAGAGCCGCTCTGCGGGGCTGGGCTGGGAGGGGGGTGGCTCGTTCCCCTACGGGAAAGGGAGGTCTGGGCTCTCCTGCGTTTCGGGGCTGACTTCTGAGGGGAGCTTCAGGCTGCTCGGTTCCTCCCTCTCCTCTTCCGTCTTTGTCCACCGTTCCCTGCACACCCCCAGGGACCCTCTCTGCACCCCACCTTGTGTAGCCACTTCCCCAACCAGCCCGAGGGCTCCCCTGTGCCCCCTCTGGGCTGGTGATTGCACCTAATTACTCATTATTTGCCACTTGTTCATCTGTCTTTTCATGCCTTGGTTTATCTTTCAGCGAAACGATCATGTTTTTGCACCAAATCTTTTACCAAGGCCTGAAGGCGAGGATATCCAGCTGGCCGACGCTGGTGCTGGGTGAGTGCGTGTTGCCTCCTCGCCGCGTTTCCTTCCTGCTCGCTGGTAGAGCCGAGCCCGCCCTCTTCCTCCTAATGCAACTCAACAGGCGTTTTGCTAACCGGCAGCAGCAGTGAAATGCATTGCACAGCACGTCGGTGCTTCTTCATGTCAGTCACAGAGGCGAAGACCAGAGCAAAAAACCACAGAGAAACCCAGTTCTTGCGTTCCTGGTTCTGCCGGGCGGTGGAAGGGGTGGGCTGGACCACGCACAGGAGAGCTGATGCTGAAGAGCATTGCTGTGTCTGATTAGACCCTCAGCTAGACCTACAGGGTGTCTTTAAAACCCAAACTGGGCAGACCTGGGGCTTGCACAAGCAGCAGGAGGCACTGGGGGTGCCCCGAGTGGGATCTGGGGGTGAGGAGGGTCAGGAGCCGGGGGAGCTGTGCAGGGACCCCGGGCTGGACCAGCGCACCCACCTCCCTGCTGGCTCTCTGCTCGCAGCTGACTTGTTCGACATCCTGCTGCCCATGCTGAACATCTACCAGGAGTTCGTGAGGAACCACCAGTACAGCCTGCAGATCCTGGCGCACTGCAAGCAAAACCGGGACTTTGACAAGCTGCTGAAGCACTACGAGGCCAAGCCCGACTGCGAGGAGAGGACCCTGGAGACCTTCCTGACCTACCCTATGTTCCAGGTGACCGCTGGTGCCAGGATCGGCCCTTGAGATGCCACCACAGAGTTGGCAGCGAGGGATGGGATGGGTGGTGCAAACCCCAGCCCCACAGCAGGCATCGGGTGATGGGGAGGCAAAGCCGGGGTCAAAATGGCCTGGAGCTGGACCCCGCATGGTCCCACGCTGCTCCTGGGACCTGCTTAGGCCATTGCTGGGCTCGTCAGTGCTGCGGGAGGACTCTCTGGGTGAAGCTGCTGGCTTCCTGGTTACCCCGTGCTGCCGGGACATGGATGGGGCACAGCGGAGTCCTGGGAAAACCCCACACTGTTCCCCCTCTTCATTAAGTTTTAGCACGAAGAGCTTTGAAGCTTTCATAATCTCCCAGATCAGGGCGTCTGAGGCACAGTGTCCCAGTCACGGTGTCCCTGGCCATGGTGGCTCCGGGAGCAGCGCAGGGTGGGCACTTGCAGCCCTCTGTGCCCCCTCCATCCCACCCACCCCCTGCACTGTGCTGCGGCTGATGCCCCGCTCTGGTCTGTTGTGCTGCAGATCCCCAGGTACATCCTGACGCTGCACGAGCTGCTGGCTCACACTCCTCATGAGCACGTGGAAAGGAACAGCCTGGATTACGCCAAGTCCAAGCTGGAAGAGCTCTCCAGGTCAGACACACCGCTGCCCGCCTCTGCCCACCCCTGTCCGTCCCGGTGTTCGGGGCTGTGGGAACTGGGGGCAGCTCTTGCACCAGGGCGGTTCGGGCTGGTGGTGGGGCTCTTGTCCAGGCTGCCGGTGCGGTGTACTGCCCTTCTGGTGGGCAGGGAGAGGGGCTGGGGCAGGCAGACCCTGACCCACAGGGTTTGGAGAGGGTGCAGGGCTGATGGGACCAGGCTGGCTTGGGTGTTTGTACAGCACCTGCAGGGTGAAGCTGGTGGAGATGGTGATGGAGGGGCTGTGGTGTCCCACTGGGGTGGGATGCAGGAGAAGCTCGGTCCTTGGTTCGCTCGGAGCCCGTTGGCCATCTCTGACAAGGGTGAAACCCCTTGTGAGCCACTGGCACAGGGAGATCTGCCTGCTCGTGCTGGGGGTGCTGTGGGTGCCCTTGTGGGGAGCTTGCCCAGCTGCCTCCGGCTGCCCACGCACCCTGCCTGCTGTTTGGGCACAGGCAGCAAGCAAAGCCCCGCACCAAAGGTGCCCTGTGCTGTTTTTGCCAGGACTTGCCCTCCCATTGCCCTCGTCCTCTACGTTTCAAAAGCTGAGACGTTCCAGTGCCGTCTCCTGCCCTCCTCTGCCAATGCGTCCCTGGGGCCTGTGGGATCGCAGCCCTGCTGCTTCTGGCCAGGAGCTGCATTTTCCAGGGCTTCTTAATGATGAAATATGAGTTTTGGAGGGCTGGGACGGCTCTGTCCTCCCCTGTCTGGCGCAACTGTGCTGCTGGGTGCTGGTGGGGCTGCCCCATGGGAAGGGGCCAAGTGCTTCTGAGGTCTCCACAATGGGCACCCGGGAATTGGCTGTGATTCCCCATTTTTGATCCTCTCCCTCCACAGGCCACAGACCGAAGTGTTCTGTGTGTCCTGTGCCAGTGTATTGTGATGGCGCCAAACCCACCGGTGCTCCTCGGTCCCAAGGCGATCCGTAAAAAGAGTTTTCATCCTGTTTCCCCCTGCTCAAGGAGCAGGGATCTCGGAGGCAGCTGTTGATGGGGGGTAACTGCCCTAAATCTGAATTTTGTGATTTCTGAGCAAGAAGCACATATATTTCAATATTTAGAAATCTGGAGATACAGGCCAGGCTGATGTGTATGTTACCTCCTGAGCTCCCGGGTCTGTATAGATACAGATGACTGCTGTAATTCTCTTGATGTTCCTTCAGTTTTGGTCTTACCTAGTGCAGCTCCTCCCGTGTGTCCAAAGGGATCTGCTGGGAAAAGTGCAAATCTCATCTGAGCTCCAATTTTCTCTTCTCCCTCCCCCAGGATAATGCATGATGAAGTGAGTGAGACCGAAAATATTCGAAAAAATCTGGCGATAGAAAGGATGATTATTGAAGGGTGTGAAATTCTGCTGGACACCAGCCAGACTTTCGTAAGACAAGGTACCGTGTTTGTGTCGACGTCCCTCCCCTCCGCGGGTTACGCAAAGCCCTGCAGCCCCCGTCCCCGCATCCCTCTGCAGCGCAGTCTGGTGAGCTGTGACATTTAAAAATATAACCCATTTCTGAATTTTCTCTGCTCCAAGGCGCCTCACTTTCAGACAGTCTCAGCGCTGCATTTTATTGCGTCACGGAGCAGAATGTGCTTTTAGCTGTTACTGATTTCCTGCTACCAGAGAAGTAGCGGGATGCATCCTGACCTCCTGGGCACGTTTGGTCCTGGAGGAGCATCCATGCACTGTGGGGGCAAGGGTGGGCTGGGGGCCGTGGCTAGTGCCTGCCCGGTCTCTGGGGCCCCAATAACCCGCACAGGCAGTGGCTCGCAGGGCCAGTCCCATCCCTGCCACTTGGGGACACACTTGCCGCTGCCCTGTCCCAGGCATGCAGCGATGCCCTGCTCCTGGGGACCGTGCCCGGCAAGCTGGCCTCGATGCCAGGGATGGGTCTCTCCCCTCTGTAGGGTCCCTCATCCAAGTGCCGATGTCGGAGAAAGGGAAGATCACGCGGGGGCGGCTGGGCTCCCTCTCGCTGAAGAAGGAGGGCGAGCGGCAGTGCTTCCTCTTCTCCAAGCACTTGATCATCTGCACCAGGGGCTCCGGAGGCAAGCTCCATCTAACCAAGGTGCGGAGCGGGGGGTGCTCAGCAGCCCCCAGCAAAATGTCCAGCGGCTGCTGGGCTTGGAGCTAGCTGGTGCTGCTTCCCGGGGTGCTGGGGTGTGGGCTCGTGCATGGGGAGTGGGCAGAGGCCGGTGCTGCTGCAGCACAAGCTGGCTGGGCTCTCCTGGTGACACCAGGGGGCCAGGGACCACCTTGCCCTCCCCTGGCTGCGGCCTCCTGGGGGTGCTGGACTGGGAGCAGGCGGATGGTCGGATTTAATTTGCGTGGTCCAGACACCTTGTCAGTGATGTGCAGAGCTCTGAGTCATGGGCACAGACGAGAAATTGTAAGTTCTCAATAAAAGAAGTTATCCTGATTTGCAGCAGAAACCTTGACAATCTATTCAATGAGAAACTTAAATTATAGCCTAGGTTTGTACATAACGCTCACAGTCTCCTCCAGTCCGCTCCCAAGACTCACGCTTTTGTTGGTGGAAGTTTTGCAGTTAATTGAGCAAGAATCTTGCAGAAATTGCTCATTACTGGCATTAAATTATCAGTTTGAAAAATTACAGTCCGTGGCAAAGAGTTGATAATTACAACAACAGACTTTTGGAAAATTTAATTTAAAGTTCATATTAAATAATTTATAAACAAATTAGTTGATCGGTTATACAAGGAAAACCGTGATACCCCAGCAGTCAGTAACTGCTTTTTTCCCAGTGAAAGCAGACGCTGTGCTGGCCACGGGCTGCATGCAGCCATGCCGAAACCCTCGGCTGCATCACCCCATTCCCATCCCTGGGGCGGTGGGCTGCGATGCAGGGCAGGGGGCCAGGGCAGCCCCCAGCCACCCAGAGGGGGGAACCTGCCTCTGAGACCCGACTCCCACCCCTGCAGAACGGCGTGATCTCCCTCATCGACTGCACGCTGGTAGAGGAGCCGGAGAGCACTGACGAGGACGGTAGGTGCCCGGGCACACTCCCCTCGGAGCATGCCCAGGATCCTGCTCAGGCCCCACCCGTGGGTGCAGGGTGGGGGGGTTGGCTTGTGCATCTCCCACCGGCTGCTGAGCAGACAGTGGTATCTCAAAAAGCAGTGGCAGCTGCTCCAGGACCCTCTTTGCTGAGGTTGCCAGCACCACAGACCGTCTCCTGCTGCGTGCCGCAGGTGGTTTCGGGGCTTGCAGCCTGGTTGCCTCATTGCAGGGAGGGCAAAGCCTGCAGCCGGGGGTCCAGGGAGGTGCCAGGGGTGCGGGTCCCACTGGAAGCTGCACTGAACGCCAGACCCTTGGCACGAGGTTGCTGCCAGCCCCGGGCAATGCCTTCCGGCTGGAGGTAGCTACCATGTTTCGTGGCTGGTGACCGATGGCAGCATGGTCAGCACTGCCGGCGTCCCCTGTCTCGGATGTGGTGTCCTCCTGACATTGCTGGTTTCTGTCTGTGCGGGGTAAAAGCAGCTGCAGCAGAATTGGAGCAAATTCAGATGCTGAATAGATTCAAGAAAGTCATGATCTACTGGCTGGATTTAATTAAGTAAATTATTTACTGTGAACCAAACAGATGCACATTTATGCAAATCTGACCTTCCTGAGGCAGGCAGCGAGCGTCACAGCTCAGTGCTAGCAACTGGGAAAAGAAAAGATGCTGGATGTCCTCAGCTGTGCCTGCTTAACTGCAGACTTGTTGTGAAAAACCACAGGCTCCTTTCTGTTGTCCTCATTACGAGTTTTCTAACCCGCGCTGGGTTCTCCCCGGCACGTGGCGCTGGGGCCCCAGCAGCGAGGCTGTGCTGCCCTCCTGGTGTGCAGGCTTTACTTCACAAACAGAGCCTTTGCCCAGCAAACCTGTCCCGTCCTTACTGCAGACGACCCACGAAATGCAACAAGCTCCTTAAAACCTTGATAAAACCTACGCTGGGGGAGAATGCGTGGGGAAATCTTTTCACAATCACTGTGTGTGTTTTTTCTATTCCAAAGCAAAAGCATCAGGGCAAGACATCGACCATCTTGACTTCAAAATTGTGGTGGAGCCAAAAGATTCCCCGTCTTTTACGGTTATCCTTGTAGCTTCATCCAGGCAGGAGAAGGCTGCGTGGACCAGCGACATCAGCCAGGTAGGACAGGCCCGGCAGGGAGGAGATGTCGGGGTGCAAAGTCCCCAGGGATGAGCAGCCCCCATGGGATTCCTGCTCGGCTGCCCCCATGCAGGCTGCAGCAACGGCTTTGGGCACCCAGAATTAACACTTGGTGTTTGCTGCGCAGCTGCAGTTCTGCTGACTGTCCTTGGGCTGTGGCTGTCGTGCTCGGCGTGGTCTGCACCCTGCGTGCTTTACCGCCGCCATCAGGGTGCTCAGGACCTGTTGTGGGCTGAGGTCTTACTGCGTCAGGCTGGTATGAAAAGCACGGGTGGACCACCAAGTCCTGAGCACCCAGGGAGAGCAGTTCCATGCAGAGGGTGTCTTGGAGCTGGGGTGCCCCAAGAGCCCAGCCATCGCCAAAAGCTTTCTGGTGTGTGGTAGCTCAAAGAGGAAGAGGTGGAGTAGGAAAATGACACAGCCGCAGCAGGGTCTGTCCCGTCCATGCTCTGCCTGCACATGTAGATATGTGGTTTGGATTTCTGCTCTGACTCAGACACGTGGTAACAATTTACACCCGCTCTTCATTTGCTTTATGCAAATGACTTTGAAGATCTTTTTCCCCAGGTGGGAGAAAGAGAAAAAGTTATTGGTTAAACAGAGTTTGCCTCCTGGCCACCTCTGTTGTACCATGTCCTTGCCTGTGTCCCCTTCCAGAGGTGGTGGCTCCCAGCTGTAGTCATCCAGAGGCAACCGGTCCCGCTCCCTGCAGGGGCTGGGGCCAGTCCTGCCTGCGCGGAGGTTTCCAGCCCATGTTCCTGGCCAGCAAAGCCCTCGTTGGTGAGCTGGCAGCAAAGGGACCAGTGACGCTCTGCTGCTCACTGGATCCCCCTCCAAGAGCATCCAGCAGCGCAGGCTGGGAGGGGAGTTTGATTATGGCGGTACAGGATGAGAGGGGGTTTCTGGCAACTCTCGCAATGCCTTTGTGTCTGCCAGCACACCCTGAGCCCAGGCCAGGTCCGTAGCGGGAGAGCTGTGGAGCAGCTCTGGGTGATGGTTCCCCCAGAACAGGGATGCAGGACTATGATCCTGAAGCTCCTGTTCTCAGGCAGAAGCTCTTGCCCTTCCCAGCTGTGCACTCCCAGCTGTGGTCTCCCATCATGCATGGTAGATGCAGCTACCAAGGACTGTGTCTTGTCTGGCTAAGACCAAGCTTAGGCTCTCTTATGGCGTGTCCAAGCCAGGTGGGCAGCAGGGCCTCCCTTGCTGCCGTCCCCTTCTCTCACCTCCCACCCATGTCTCTTCCAGTGCGTGGACAACATCCGCTGCAACGGCCTCATGATGAACGCCTTCGAGGAGAACTCCAAGGTCACTGTCCCCCAGATGATCAAGTGAGTGCTGCTGCGGCTGGGCGCTATGGGGAATGCCGGGCTCTGCGTGGCCCCACGGCACAGCTCCTGCCACAGCTGAACGCCCCTGCAGCCCGGTGGCTTTCCCATGTGCTCAGGCACTTGGGTGTGCTGTTGTTCCCAGCAGAGTGATTAGGAGCACTAATTAGCTGGGAGTGGGCATTTGTCTGGGACTGTGCTTAGGGAGGGTGGAAGGTCAAAGGGGAGAGCTCAGAGAAAAAATAATAGTGAAGGGAGGTGTGTGACACCCCCGGAGGAGAGGGGCACAGGGGACTGCGGGCTCTACGTGTGCTGGGGTGCAAGGGCTGCCCCAGCCTGAGGAGGGACACATGTGGCACGAGGGGGGCCGGGCATAGCTGGTGGGACAGGGCAGTGCGAGAGGTGTCCCCACCATATCGACCGCCCTCACCGCTGCGGGCCTGCTGTCACGCATGGGGAAGGGTCTTGGTTCATGGGTGTCCCTCAGGGACAGTTGTTTCATGTTTTTTGCACAAACCTCTGCCTGTTGAGCACTGTGCAATGTTTCCACCCATTCTGGGGTGCGGATTTCCCCTGGAAGGGTTCCTGCCTGCGTTTTACATAGCGACACCCTGTATGAACGAGGCTTCTTCACTGCTGAGGACCTGTACTGCTTTCCATGGTCCCTGCACATCTCAGGGGGAAGCTGCTTGCATGAAGCAGCTCTTGGTTTTGTTCCAGGCTGGAACCACAGATATCTTGTTTCTCTGCAGGTCTGATGCCAGCTTGTATTGTGATGATGTTGACATTAGGTTCAGTAAAACGATGAATTCCTGCAAGGTCCTGCAGATCCGCTATGCAAGCGTTGAACGGCTCCTGGAGAGGCTGACAGACCTGCGGTTCCTGAGCATTGACTTTCTGAACACGTTCCTGCACTCGTACCGTGTCTTCACCACCGCCCTGGTTGTCCTCGACAAGCTCATCACGATTTACAAGAAGCCGATCAGTGCCATCCCCGCACGGTGAGGCTGCGTGCAGCATCGCTGCAGTGCCTGCGCTGGTGACCTGTCTTGCCCCTGAGGGACTGGCAGGGTTTATGGGGGGGGCACTGTGGCATTGCTCCTCTGTCCCCTCTTCTGTCCCGAGTCAGTGCTCTGCTCCCCAGACCTGCCTGGCCCTGGTGCCACCCCAGGGCTGTTTCACCTGGTCCCCATGAGTTGTGATACCTGCAAATCGGGGAAGCAGATAAACCTGAGCTCTGCGGGTGTCCTGGCTCCTGGGAGGGCTGAGTGGTGGGAGCAGGGCGGCAGGGGCTCACTCTGGGATGTCCTGGAGACCCAGCACTGCTGGAACTGCCGGTGGGGATCTCCACGACCTCTCAGGCAGAGTAGGTGCAAGTTCAGCTTTTCCCTGTCTGTCTGCCAAGGTCCCTGGAGCTCCTGTTTGCAAACAGCCAGAACAACAAGCTGCTGTACGGCGAGCCCCCCAAGTCCCCCAGAGCCAACCGCAAGTTCTCCTCGCCTCCCCCCCTCTCCATCACCAAGTCCTCGTCCCCCAGCCGGCGGAGGAAGCTCTCCCTCAACATCCCCATCATCACAGGAGGGAAGGCGCTGGATCTGGCTGCTCTGAGCTGCTCCTCCAATGGCTATGCAAGCATGTACTCCTCCATGGCTCCCTTCAGTAAAACCACCCTGGACATAAACAAACTGTACGTGTCCAGTAACTATCCCAATAAAATCCCTGATGAAGGAGAAGCAGCTTCAGAAAAGCAAGAGGAGTCGCTGCCGAGCAAGCAAAGTAAGTCGTTGTGGGTTTGCAGATTGGTAGGCTCCAGGCCAGGTAGCCGGCAGGGAGGGGGCCAGTTTTGGTGGGTGCTGTGCAGGGGGTACAGGGACATGTAGGGGGGATTGGGCACACTGTGCCCAGGGCTTTGCGGCAGCCTAGCCCTGGGCTGGGGCAGGTGACCTGGCTGTGTGCTGGTGAGGGGTGGGCATGGGGAGCCCCCACCTCATGAGCACGCATGCAGCAACCCCCCATGTGCTGGGGAGACCAGTGGCAGTGGTGGTGGTGGTGGCAGTGGTGATGCTCCTGGTAATGCAGTGACTCGTGATATGGCCTCTAGGAGGCTCAGCAATGGGGTATTGGGGGAAGAGAGCCGCAGCCGGGTGAGTAAGACACCACAAAGGCCACAGGTCATTGCCCCCTTGAGCATCCCTCTGTTCCCCTGCGCCGATGTCCCCAGGCACAGCTTTGAGCGCAGCACAGCAGCAGAGGATGAGGCTCGCCGCTGCCATAGCCCCATGGGAGTGGTTCGGCAGTGGAGACCCCAGGGATGCTCTGACTTTAGCACTCGCATGGCTGCAGGCTGAGCTGCGCTCCCCGCCTGCAGGAGGGACCAGCCCAGCATCCGCGCTGGCCCGTCTGCACCAGGATCACACTCGGCACCCCCAGCTGGGACCCACCGGCTGTGGGGCGGCTGCCTCAGGGCTGGACCCCTGTGCAAGCAAGGCTGTGTGCATGACTCCGGCACTGCTAGCAGAGTTTCCCTGTCTTTAAGGAAAATGGGAAGAAGTTGCAGCCTCCCTCTTTGCACCTCTATGTTATCCTCTCCCTCGCTGCCGGTGGTGTGAGCACCTTCTGTGCCCTGGTGCCCAAGCAGGGGCTCCGAGCAGGGCAAAGCCGGCCTGTAGGTAGCCATAGGCGAGGGCAGAGGACAGCCCAGCCAGCGGCAGTGGGACAGGCTGCTCCAGCTCCTCCCGCAGCCCTTTGCTGGGTGATTTCCCATCCCCTGCACCCTGTGAGGGAGGTACTGCATCCCACCCCATTGCTGCGCACGGGGTGCGTTGGCTGGAGCTCACCTGCCGTCCGGCTGGCGGTTGCCAGCCCAGGGCAGAGCCTCCGAGCTGGCAATACATGCCCCATGTGCAGGACGGAGAGCTCCTGCCTCCTATGGGTTGTGTGCTACCTGAAAGCTGAGTACATCATAATAACAAAACAAAAAACCACCCCAAAAACCCCCCACCACAAAAAAACTCCACCCCAAAAACCCCCAAAGTAATTGCAGGACTCTGTACAAAGGTACAACCTCTGCTTGGTTGCTGTGTGCCCAGCTGGAATGATTCAGACTTCAGGAAAATCTGGAAGAGCTAAAATGCAGCTGCAATGTGCACGCGTCCAGTGGTGCTGGTAACTGGGTTCCCTGTTCCTCACAGGCTCAGAGGTGTCTGTCAGGGAAGAGTCAGACACAGATCCCAACCAGAGCGATGAAGCAGAAGCTGAAACTTCCCCAACAAAATCTCCGACGACTCCTAAGTCCATCAAGTGCAAAAATTCATCAGGTAACAAGTGAGCCAATACTCGTCCTGCTCGGGGGTCACCCAGGGCTGCCTGCCGCCCTTGAACCTGGCCGTGCAGAGCTGCTAAAGGTGCAGGCATAAAACTAACGCAGATGTGAGAAGGAACAGGAGTTTTCCTGCAAGAGGACAGGGAGATGCTGAATTCTCTGGCCCGTATCGCAGAGGTGGTCTGCACTTCCTACCGGGTCTTCTCACCCCTTTCCTCCCCTCTTGGGGCTGATCTGGTGCTTTAGGAGCGAGTTAGGCTACTTGAGACATGAGCCTGGACTGGCATCAAGTGTTGATTATCTGCTCAAGTCTCCCCTGTAGCTATCTTAACACTGTCTCTAGCACCCTCTTGGCTTAATTCTTGCTAAAGCTGTGCTGGATAAATTCTTAAGGCGTGGTGCCATCTCCTGCCCATCTCCCAGCCCTGGCGGGGTGGGGAGCAGCTCCACATTGGCTATCTGCACCCACCACCTCCATGAGCCCCGTTCCCATCCTGCCCCAGCCCGAGGGGGGTTGCCCGTGTGCTGGGGGGCTGGCAAGTGGTGGCCAGAGCTGTGGGAGGGGACCCGGCTGGGGCTGGAGTGGTGGCCGGAGTGGTGTTGGCTTTCTTCTCCCCCCTAGATTTCTCGTTGTTTTCTTACAACAACGGTGTGGTCATGACGTCCTGCCGGGAGCTCGACAGCACCCGCAGCGCCCTATCTGCCGCCTCCGCATTCGCCATCGCCACGGCAGGAGCCAACGAGGGAACCCCTACCAAGGAGAAGTACCGCAGGATGTCCCTCGCCAGCGCAGGTACCTTGCCCTGGGCTGCCGAGAGCACAGGGACACGTTTTTGGGGTGTCTGTTTCTACCATATTCAGCTGGGTTGCCCTTGGCTGGGAGGCAGCCTCCACATGGGGTGCCCAAAGCACCCACAGCCCAGCGCCCACCCACTCCGGGCTGTGGTCCCTGGGTGCCTGGATGTGGGAGGTGCCTGAGGAACGTGCTGGACACAGGCAGCTGAACCCTTCGCACCCATGGCTGAGCACCTCACTGCCTTGTAACAGAGCCTCCCCGGTGCTTGCATTTAAAAGGCAGCTTAGGGATGCTTGGAAAGATGGGGCTGCTCCTTCTAGCAGTCGTGAAAATATCCATAAGCAATTCCCAGCAGAGCTGTAACTGTGCTAAGAGGTTGCTGGCAGTTTCAGGCTTTCCAACGGACCAGCGGAACGGAGACAAGGAGTTTGTGATCCGGAGAGCAGCCACCAACCGGGTCCTCAATGTGCTGCGGCACTGGGTCTCCAAACACTCGCAGGTGGGTGGGTGGG
>VFFE01007168.1:2590826-2604183 GCA_008921705.1 Burhinus oedicnemus | reverse complement strand
CTGCCCCGCCCCCTGCCCCGCCCCTCCGGCGGAGGCTCGGCTCTGTTCGGCCCAGTTCGGCTCGGCTCGGCACGGTCATGGGCTGGGTCGCGTTGCTGGCGGCGGCCGCGCTCCTGGCGCCCGCAGCCGCCTGGGCGCCCTCCGCCGAAGGTAAAGGGGTACCGGGAGGGGAGGGGGCGGCTCGGCTCGGCCCGGGGTGGCGGGCCGAGCCGAGCCGGGGGAGCCGCTGACGCCTGCCCGCTTTCTCCCGCAGAGGAGCTGCAGTTCAAGGCCTGGATGCTGCAGGTAAAGCTCCGGGGGCGCCTCCGCCGCGGTGGGAAGGGCCGGGGGAAAAACCTCGGGAGCGGCGGGATCTCGGTGAGAGGCTGACGGGCTCTGCCCCCGCAGAACAACCGGCAGTACGGGCCGGACGAGTACCCCCGCAGGCTGCGCATCTTCCTGGGCAACAAGAGGCAGATCGACGAGCACAACGCCGGCAACCACAGCTTCCAGAGTAGGAGCCACTTCCCCAGCCCCCCCCGGCCCGCTCTCGCTTTGAGCGCCCGTCCTTAGTGAGCAAAACGTTCCCGTTTCCTCCTCCTTCTAGTGGGTCTGAACCAGTTCTCAGATCTGACCTTCGCTGAATTTAAAAAGTTGTACCTGTGGAGAGAGCCCCAGGTGAGTCACGGGGGCGCGCCGAGGGGGTCCCCGAACCGTGGGGGGGGGTCTCTGCGCCGTGCTGCACCCGCGGGTGGGTCAGCCCCCCATCGCTGTGCTGCCTGAAATCCGCTTTGCTAAGTGCAGTGCCCCGTCCTGCTGGAGCCTGGGTAAGAGCGAGGTGAACCCCCCATCCCCACCCTTCCCAGCTTTCAGCCGCCTCTGGCTCTTGACCCCCTGGCTCTAGCCGAATTGTCACTTCTGCTGTCAGCTTTGCAGGTTGATTTGTATTTTTATGGGTAGACTCCTGATCCCGGCTGTTTGGGGAGTTAGGAGCTCCCTGAGCAGCTCAGGTGCTGCTGCCGGGGGTGTGGGCTGGCAGTTCTCTTCCAGGGCTGGCCCAGGTCTCCCCGGCTGGCGTGCAGCAGGTCAGGGCTGCAAAAGCAGCGTGGCAGTCACTGCTCCCTCCACCCAGGCAGGGTGGCCATCCGTGGGCCACTCTCCCCTGGCATGGCGGCTTGCTGCAGCCCTCCTGCCTTGCTTGCAGAACTGCTCAGCCACGAAGGGGAATTCCCTGCGCAGCTCTGGGCCATATCCAGACTCCATCGACTGGAGGAAGAAGGGGAATTATGTGACACCTGTGAAAAACCAGGTGAGGAGCGTGTGTCACTGGTGATGCACCAAGAGCGGGCTGGGAAAGGGGCTAACCGCTGCAGGCAGTCCACCATGCTGGGAGGAGGAGTGCTGGGGTTTGCATGCCTGCAGGGAAGCAGGTTTCCCCAGGACCCCCTCCGTGGCTGTGGCGAGGGTGGCCAGGGGGACTGGGGCAGGGGGACAAGGCTGTGGGCCCTTGGGCAGGGGACAAGCAGAAGGTGAAGCCTGTCTGCAGGCTGGGAGTGGAAGCACTGCGCTCCTGGTGTGCCCTTCTGCCCTGGCCCTGGCATTTCAGGGAGGCCGGTGACCCTGCGTCACACTATGGACCAGCTCCTCTCCGGTTCCTAACGCAGGGCCCCTGCGGGAGCTGCTGGACCTTTTCCACCACGGGGTGTTTGGAGTCTGCTATTGCTATTGCCACAGGAAAGCTCCTCTCTCTGGTAAGAGATTTTCCTTTCCTGTGCACTGACAGCAAGTCCTGCCTCCAGTTATCCACCGGGGCTGCCAGCAGGGGACTGCCAGCTGTCTGGGACAGCCACTGGCTGCTTGTTCCAAGTCCGGCTGTACATCGCTGCGCGTGGCTGTGGCAGGCACCCCCAGCCCTGCAGACACCTTGCAGCTCTTCGGAAGCTGAGCAAAGCTGCTGGGGGAGGCACAGGGCAGCATGGCCAGGAGCCCTCTGTGCCTGTTGCTATCCCCTCTCAGTGTCCAAGTGTCCCACTGCCCATGGCCTTGGGCAGATCCCTTCTTGGAGCAGAATGAAACCAGAGGGGCTGGAGCTGATGGGTCCCTGCCACTGGGAGCAGGTGTGGTTAGCTAGAGCCATGTCTGGTGCTGCCAGCCGGCAGGAGCTCCTTGCTGCAAGGAGACTGTTTATTTTTAAACTCCCAGAGGATTTATATTCTCGAAGAACCAGAAAGACAGTAGCCACTTATATGACTTATCAGAATAGCTGAGGGTTGGGTGTAAGTGTTAAAAACAAACTCGACCTTTGAAAGAGATCTCAGCCAGTGCTCCT
Organism: Burhinus oedicnemus; assembly: GCA_008921705.1. Taxonomy (NCBI): domain Eukaryota; kingdom Metazoa; phylum Chordata; class Aves; order Charadriiformes; family Burhinidae; genus Burhinus; species Burhinus oedicnemus. Next base: position 2,601,875 of record VFFE01007168.1, on the reverse strand, counting down.
GCGGGTGGCACGGTGTCCTGGCAGGCGTGAGGAGGAATGTCTCTTGCAGCCCAAGCATCCTGGCCTGTCGGCTTGACGTCTTCCTCGTCCCACTCCTTGGGATGTGGAGCTGTTCAGCCGGGTGATTCTTGATCGCAGCGGGTGAACAGCCAGCTCTTTGGTCAAACCAGCGCTCTTTGGTTGCCTGCCACGCAGGTTGCATTCTGTCTCACTTATTCCAAATGCAGGTGTTGAATATATGCTGACTCAAAAAACTTTTCTGTAGGCGGAACAACAGTTAGTTGATTGCGCCCAGGCTTTTAACAACCATGGCTGCAGTGGGTAAGTAATAAATAAATAAGTAATAAAGAATAGAAATAAGTGTATCTTACGTTACATGATTGACAGCCTTCTTTAAGATCTAGTGTCAGGATCCTTCCAGATCTTGGAATGGTTTTTGTTTCCCCTAGGCTGAGATGTGTTAGGGAAAACAATTATGGGTTTGGTCTGGTTTTGTTTGCTCATTTTAATTTCACCCTCCCTAGAGGTTAGAATGTTTCACTAAATCTCCAGCATTTCCTAACCTCTGTTGTTCCTCTTGTTTATTAGTTTTTCTTTTGATATTTGTTTTGTTACAATGTCTTCTGATACCGCAGTAATGGGTGCTATGTAGCTAGGCTTTAAGGTGCTCAGGGAAAACAAGGGGAGTTTCATCTGTTGCTCTGTTCATGGGTCATGTGCATCTCGTGGTGCTTTAAGGAACCCACAGAAACCTCTGCTTCCCCTTTGGTAAATTCCTACTGGCATTGTTAGAGAAGGCAGAAAAAAAAGCTTTCTGAATTTAATGTTTTCTGGAAGATAAGTGGTCCCTGAGGAATGTTCAGAGAGCGGAGCAAAACTACTCTTGGTGCTTTTTATTTTTCTCGTGAATCCTCTTTAAGCCCTCTCCTTGTGAGCCTCCCCTTTTCTTCCTTCTGTGGGATGCACTCCCTGAAGGTGGCCAGGGAAAGAAGCAGCTGCTTGCTGAAGATGTGGGTCCCTTGTCCTCCCCTGTGCTGTGTAGCTGGGGACCCTGGCCAGTCTGGGTAGAGGTCACAGAAAAACACCTTTTGGTGTGCGAGGCTGCAGAGCTGAGCTGACACGGTTGGTGCTGTGTGGGCGAGGTGGCCTTCTCCCCTGGGATTAGGCACTCCTGAGAATGAGGTCTTCCTGTGCCTGTGTAGGATCATGCCAAACAGCTTGATGGGTGAGGCCAGGAGTTCCAGACAGGGAGATATTGTAGGACCAGACTGGAGTTTATGCCTTTAGAGGGTCTGGGATACACACTGTCCTTCCCTTTCCCCCCACTTTGCGGGAACAGTCTGTAGGACTGCAGGGGAAAGTTGATGGCTTTGGTCTGCAGAAGCTGCAGCATTACCCTCCTAATTAATCTGCATTCTGGCTGTGTTGTCTTGCAGGGGCCTGCCAAGCCAAGCCTTTGAATACATATTGTATAACAAAGGTCTCATGGGGGAGGACACCTACCCGTACCGGGCCGAGGTATTTCCAGCGCAGCTCAGACACATTTCTGCAGCGGCAGAGCAGGGTCCAGAGCAGGCTCTAACACCGCTTCCTTTCTGTTTGCACAGAATGGCAGCTGCAAGTTCCAGCCAGAGAAGGCTATTGCATTTGTCAAGGATGTTATCAATATCACCCAGGTAAGGCCTCAAGGGTTATGTTTCTGAACTTCCAGGGCTGTGCCAAGCCTGACCTGGAAGGTGCTTGGATGCCCTGAGGTGTGCCAGGCTCTGCCGTGCAAGCAGCAGCCTGCTTGCTCTTTGGAGTGGAGCGAGCCACTGGCATGCACGCTCCTCCTCTCCTGCGCACCGCTGACGCCCTTTTCTGGAGTGCTGTAGTCAAAATACAGGCACAAGGTCTCTGCGTGCTTTCCACAGTGGATGCACCTCCAGCCTGTAAGAAAGTCTTGGTTCTTGTCTTTCAATGCAAGTGTCGTGGTTTGGGTGCTTGTTTCCTTGTCTGCAAGCAGAAAGTCAGGGTTAGCCATCCCCACTGTGCTCTGCCTGCTGGTCCAGGGATCCTGACTGGTCCCAGTGTAATCAGGAGATAAATGACTCTGGGATCCTCTTCTTGCAGTATGACGAGGATGGCATGGTAGAAGCTGTGGGGAAGTACAACCCGGTGAGCTTTGCATTTGAGGTGACGGGTAACTTCATGCACTACAGAAAAGGAGTCTATTCAAAGTGAGTATTTCTGAACCTGGGAGGTGAGGGTGAGGGGAAAGTGTAGGGCTGGAATCACTCGCGTCCCCATTTCTCCTGCTTTGCAGCATTGTACACTGAGACACCGGACTGCATTCTTGCATTTTCTTTTAAACAGGAAATAGAAAACATAAGTAAACTGAGCCTTGATGTACTGATTTCCCAGGGGGATGAGAGCGCAGCACAGGGAAGAGGGAACAGTGTGCTTGCAGCCAATTTACTGCTAGGAACCGGTCCAACCTGAAGACCAGAATGTATTTGGAAGGAAGCTCAGCAAGTCAGGGGGCTCGGGAGATCCTTCTGCAGCCCTGCCGCAGAGCCGGGGGAGGTCTGTCCCAGGGCTGATGTGTGTGTCTGTGTGTTTGAGCTGCGGATGGTGGCAGGGTCAGCCCAGGTGTTGCAGCTGAACACATCTGGTTTACTTAGGGTAAGCCCTAACCACAGTAAGTTTTCCGTGGGACTCGGGTGGCTTTTCCAGTGCTAGACCTCAGAGGGGTGGTGGTGAGCGGTGTAGCTGTGTTCTCGCTGCCCTGCACCTGAGTACCAGCACATTTGCAAGTTGTGTTATTAAAGCAGTGGTCCCTGCGTCACTGTTCTCTGCAGGGCAGGCAGGTCCCTGAGCTCCTCATGCCCATCCCATTCGGTGCTTACCTGCCTTTCTGCAGCTGGAAGTGTAAGAAAAGCAGCAGAGAAGAAGAATTAGTTTGAGACATGAAGTGACCTAGCAGAAGAAGGTCTCAAGTGTTCTATCAGCTCTATAGCCAAGGCAAAGAGCTACTTAAAAGGATGATTATTATATTTTGGAAAGACTGTGGAAGCTAACTGCGGCAGAATAGATTTCTATTAGGCAAGAAATGGGAAAAGTGCATGTTTGGAGAGAGCTAGAAAAATACTTTAGAGTAATGAAGCCTCAGTCATGTAGAACTGCAGGGAAAATTAAACTAAGAGTCTGAGCATGAGCGATCTGCTCCAGGGAGCTGCAAGGGAAAGAGTAGGCAGCACCGCGAATTTGAGTGGCTTTGCTGTTGCAATAAAGACAGTAATCTCAAAGTTAACTGCCAGCAACAGGCAGGTGTAAGGTGTGAAAGCAGGCAGATGGGCAAGATACTTTGTAATAGGATTCCAGTTTGAGGAACAGGCCAAGTAAAGTTATCCTGTAGATTTATAGTCTAAACTACATTTAAAGTCAGAGCGTATGGAATAATTGGTGCTCCAGTGTTTTCAGCCTATGCTCCCCAGACCAAATATTAACAGATTCAAGAAAAGTAAATCTGTTGTGGGGCTTATTGATCTTTTAGTTATCTGCCATTTGAAAATGTTTAAAACGAGGTGCTCTAGAGATGGGAGCTTGTACCTTATGTTATCTTGTTTTATATCACAGGCAGCAACTTTCATCAAGTGCGATGTAAAAGCTGGAAATTCAGAGGAAATACAAAGAAATGTGTATTTAGACTGAGGAACTCACTGTTCCCTGTGCAAAATGTGGAACAGTGCCCTTGAACTTTGGGGCAGAGTAAACCATTACTGAGATGCACTAAGAGCTGCTGGTTTTCGTTGGAAAAATCCCTTTGCTCATTTTTTTCATTGTAGCTCATTCTTGTGTGACAGTGTTGATGTTAATTCTGAACAAAAGGCTGGACCAGGTGATCAGATCAAAGGTCCATGTAGCCTATCGCCCTGACTTCAGATACGGCTGGTAAATATCTCCTTTTCTTGGCTTCCCTCCCCGCTCCCCACAACTGGAAGTTCAGAGCATCCATTGTTCTTTTTGCAGTTGGAGCGCAATCAAGAATGGTGGCTAATCCATGATTAATTATAGGCTGTGTTTTTCATGTAACAAATCTGCATTATTTTTCCTTTTTCTTTGCAGCCCACGATGTGAGCACACTCCTGACAAGGTGAACCATGCTGTCCTCGCTGTGGGGTATGGAGAAGAAAATGGGACTCCTTACTGGATTGTGAAGAATTCCTGGGGCCCGCTATGGGGCATGGATGGGTAAGGAGGTCCCCATGCTACCGGACCCACCATGGTCTCCCTGTACCTGGTAAAAGGACAGACATGTGTGGGCTTCTACCCACCATCATTGGCGCCCAGGTCACCCTTACACTATCAGGCTGAAATTTTGCAACTCTTTCACACTCTGGGAAGAGGCAGGGGAAATCATCCCAGCCTCGGCAGTGAAGGAGATAAGGCTCTACAAACCAGTCCTGGGGTGACTGGTTAGAGCAGACCCTTAGATTAGTAGACCTGCCATTGCCACCAGGGCTTGGCCAGCATGTGCAGAGCTGCTGTGCTGCTGGTTCGCCTGGTGCCAGGAGAGCACCGTGTCTCTTCTGTGGTTACATGGCCAGAGGAGAACGGGTTGTGCCAGGAGTGAGTTTTCACTCCAGCTCTGCAAGTATTTCCAGCTGCAAGTGAAATTCCTTAGAGTCAGGTGCTAACTCTGCTAGTTTGTGATATAAGGGGGATGTGAAATAGCATTGCCCGGCTAACTACTGGCAGTAACAGCTCTGTCACAGGTATTTGCTCCTTGTGCTGGCATGAGAAAGGAGCTTGCGCATAAGCGCGGTCGCCTTACGCTGTACGTATTGTGCTGACTCTGCCAGAGGAGGGAACACTGACTCGTACGCATTTCTTTCTCTTTTTAGGTACTTTCTTATTGAACGTGGCAAGAATATGTGTGGTCTTGCTGCTTGTGCATCTTACCCGGTTCCTCAGGTGTAAAAGGAGGCAGCAGGCTGGGGAAAGCGGGCATAGGAAAAGGAACGACTGATTGCATATGAATTTCTGAATGCTAAAAATCAAGAAAGTGAGAACAAGATGAAATACCAGTCCACTGAAAGTCATTACCTGCAGGCAGACTACTCGGCTTGCACTCAGCTTCTTGCAGTAGGAAGACCCGTGCCTCCTCTCCCCAGCCAAAAGCACGTGTGCTCCTGTGCCGAGCGCCAGACTCCTGCCTTCTGCCGGCTGTGGCGCGCTTGGGGTGTGCCTCGCTCGCCCCATCCCAACCCAGGCCCCGCAGCTCTGCCGGGGGGTGGCGGCAGCAGGGGGGATGCTGCTTGGATGGTGGAAATGCCCCATAGTTACCAAATTTGAAGACGCTGCCCCAACAAAGCTCACCCCTTCCTTCAGGTGGCTGTTTCCCAATCAACAGATGTAACTTTGTGGGATTTGAAGGAGATTTTTCCTTTCTCTAGAGGAAAATGAGTGCTGTGATTTTGTACATTTTCATTAAATATTTTTAGTATTTTTTTGTATTAAAAAATAGGGTCTTTTAATGCAGATAGAGAAGAAATGGATGATTTTCTTTTATGAATCAATGGAGAATGCAAGAAGCTTATTGCTAATTGTTTATAAACATGCAATGGTGAGAGAAGGTGTGTGACACTTGGGGGCACTTCTGTGTTATCTCACGCAAAAATCAGCCACTGGCTGAATAAAGATGACTCGTCACTAGTGTGCTGGTGTGCTTTCCGCGGCCCTACGCGTCACCGGCACGGTCACCGGTGGGAGCTGTGGCGTTAAGTCCCTGCTTTCCGATCGCGGCGCCGGGTCCGACCCCGAGGGTTCCTAACAGGGCCTGCGAGCCACAAGGGGCCGCAAAGCGTTAAAACCTTCCCGGGGCTGCGCAGCTTGCTTTTATAACCACTTTTACCGCCCTAGGGCAGGGCCGCGCTGCCCTGTCGGCTGCCCTACTGGTGGCGGCGCCGCCATTTTGGGGGGCGGAGCGGGGCGGGGCCGCCTGCCCTCCCCTCCCCGGGGCGGGGCGGAAGCCCGCCCTTGCCACGGAAGCGGAAGCTGCTTGCAGCCATTTCCGCTCCCGGCGCGTCCATCCAATGGGGGGGCAGGCGGCGTTTTGGCGCCGAATGTGAAGGGGGCGCGCGGCGGCGGCGGGGGGGTGGGGGACCGGGGGAGCGGGCGGTGAGCGCAGCCCCGCCGCCCCGAGAGCGCCCCCTGCTGACGGGGCGGCCCCGCCCCGTCATGGCGGCCGTGCCTCAGAACAACCTGCGAGAGCAGCTGCAGCTCCACTCGGCCCGCGGCGCCCTCAGCAAGCCGCCCCCGCCGCGGCACCGGCCGGCGTGAGTACCGCGGGGCCTCGGCGGGCGGGGCGGCAGCGCTTTACGGGTGCGGGAGGCGCTAACGGGGGCGCTTGTCTCTTTCCAGAGGCTTTACCTTCAAGAAGACCTGTCTGGCCGGTGCCCTGCCCAGCGAGCCTCGGGGCCTCCCCGCCACCTCCGCCTTAAGGGAGAAAGACGTTAACACCTCCCTGGCTGCGCTCGCCTCGTCCCTCCCTGCCTCAAAGGACAAGAAAACGCAAATCCAGGATTTTTTTCCAGCGGTGTCCGGCGGACGGGGCCTCCAGCCCGGCCCGGCGCTCGCCAGGCCTCGGGAGGTGTCAAGAGGCCCTGTGGCCTCTGGAAAGCGGAGCGTGAGTGAGGGGCTGCGCGGTGCCCCGGCGCCCCGTCCTGTCCCTGGCCCCGTCATTACTATAGGGGATGAGTGGGACGACATTGACGACTTCGATTTGTCAGGAATCGAAAAGAAGTATTGCAGACCGCCGGTCCTGTCCCCCAAAGGGCAGCGGGCCGCCTGCAAGGCTCCCCAGAGGTCAATCCCCCACCTGGATGAGCTGCCTGGCTCTCCCTGCGGGACTGTGGGCGACGAGACGGGGACTCGCTGCCACAGCGCTTCGGAGCACAGGGAGACCTCTCCAGAGGCTGAGCAACAGCCCTCTTCGCAGCAGTCTCTGATCTGCCTTGAGGACTCAGCTCCCGGCAGTGGTAACAAGGCCGTGGGTGAGGGCCTTTGGGAGAATTTATCTGTTGACGTGATTTTGGGTGATGACAGGGAAGAGGCTCACCCAGGTAACAATTTATTTTAAAGTACTAGTGAGCTCGCAGAAAATGTGTTTGTGTTTGCACACAGAGGGCTTGAGTTTTCAGAAAGCAGAGGGAGCTGCGTGCTTGTATCTGACAAGCAGTCGTGGGTGCGTGGATTTCGTTTGGGTAACCAGGGTTGTAAATGGTGGAGCGTTGTCTCTGTGGCAGAAGCAGCAGCTGGTCGGATGGTAGTATTGGGAGTTGCAAGACTTCCCATATGGCATTCTGGAAATGAAGAGCAACAATCTATAGGGATGTTACAGAAAGAAAATCACTTTTAAAATTAACACAAAAGAGACATAAAATCATCTTATGCCTAACTGTAATGATGAGAAATATTGAACGAGAAAAAGAGATCTTTCAATTTAAAACAAAACAAAAAAGCCCCACCAAAAAACTGCAACCCTCGATTATAACCAAAAAGTTCACGACTGTCAGTCAGAGTGCTTCCTTGGCAGCTCTGTGTTGCTTTGAAACTTTTGAGCTTTATTTGTGAAATGAATATGTTTATGCAACTGAATGATATTGAACAGTGATGCTGCCATTACACTAAATGGCTAAAGGATTTGTGAACTGTATTTTTCTTCATAAGAATATTTTGTTACATTTTCCGCTCTTTCTGTGAAATGAATTTTAATATATTAATGATATTGGCCTTTCTTAGTAGGATTGTCTTATAAGGCCCTATACGTGCAAACTTACCTTCTATTTCAAGTATAGGGACTATGCTAGTTGATGAGTTTACACTCTTTTTAAGCTGGTATTTAATGTAACAATAGTTTTCTATAAAATCTCTTGTAAGAAAATATACCTTTTAAGGTTTTTCCTTTCTGACAGGGAAAGGTAACTATAAGCAACCTACATAACTTTTCCACTTAAAAGAGGGTTTGTGGGCTTTTTGTCCATTTGTTTTTAATGGGGGAGAAAAACGGAGGAGTAATAATTTAGGTTTTTGTCCTTTAAAAGTCAGAAACTGTATTAAATGAGTGTTTTGAAATCAGACTATTGATTTTTTCCTTCTGTTCAGTTGCATTTTTGTTTATACCAGAATGAGTTTACAGTGTTACCCAACAGTATTAATACGCTTTTCTGTCAGCTGCTAGTGATAGAAGTGGAGAGAGCCAGAAGCCAAGCAGTGATGAGAAAAACAGCCCCCCAGAGCTGGAGGAGGTCGACATCGAGCCGTTTGCAGGCACTGAGCTTGAAGAGGATGATTACTTAGATGTCATTCCACCCTCCCCTGAAGAAGAGCTGCCTTCCTTCTTGCCTTCTGCAAAAAGCATTAGGTAAAACAAAGTTCATTGATAAAACTGTCTGTCTTTAGGATGATTTTTAAAAGTACCAAAAAAGACATGAAACTAGTGCTTGTTAAAAGGTTAAAGCCTGAGTTGGTTGTGTCTGTTTGTTGCTTGGCAGGTTAGCAGTTGACAGCTGCTATTAATGTTTTATGAAATGCTTTTTGGTTTATGGCAGATGTTTAAGGTGGCTTTTGCTTCAGAAAAAGCACAGTTATTTTTCCTTTCATAATGGGAGGAAAAAAAAATTATTGAAACAAGTCTCTACATGTTGGCATATAGGATGAGTGACAAACTGTTCAGCTACCTGGATTTTAACTGGGTTTTCAGAATTTTAGTGATCTTTTAGACACCTCTTAAATGTTGTTATTCTTAAAGATCAACTTCTCTTATGGAAATGCCTTGATGTACAGAGATCTGTATCTTAATGACTTTTTCTTTTAATGTTAGTAATATTTTCAAGGAATCTCCTGCTGGTGGAAGGTCCACAACTAGCAGCAGTGAGTCCACTCCTGGGAAGGTTGCCACAACGCTGCCTGTTGCTGAAAGTGATCCTAGTGAGGAGGATGCAGGTACACAAAACATTTTGAAATTTTATGCCTCAGATTTTGAGGATGGTTTGCAACTACTTCTCCTGTGTATCCCATGTAACCTGAGGGCATTCGCTAACAGTGACTGATGGGGACAAGGAAGCAGGGGACTGAGTCTTGTACAGGATTTTCAGATGTTGCGTAGATTCAGGGGTGTTGTCTGATCCTGGTTCCGGGTTTCTCGGTACCAGTCTGGGATACCGCACATACCTCCTTTTCAGAAAGTAAAAGCACAGATGGACCAAATCGATCCCAAAGTCAGCTACGGCACAAAGACACATCACTGTGAATTGGAGCTGTGTCAGTGCTTCCATTTGATTCCCACAGATGCTGGCTTTGGGAAATACTGAACTAAAATGTTTCTGAGTTTCACTTGCAGAATGAAAAGTTACTAGGTATAGGTGTGGCACAGCCTGGTTTTAAGGCTGCAGGTTCAGACTTTCCTCCCAAGATACATAAAAATGTAGGTACTGTTCTACTGTGTCATTTAAAATTTTGTGTTTATAAATGCTTAGAGAAGTGTTTTTATATTTATGTTTTAACAATGCTGTTCTGAAAATCAATTTAGTCAAGCTCTGTCTCGTTGTACGTTAGTATACCTATAGCAAACTTCTGGTCAATGTGGACTGTTAGCTTGTTGCAAGAGGTGCTCTTCTGACCACCAGTTAAATCACAGTTAGGGAAGTGTAGCAGAGGCCAGAATTTAGTCTGAGGGATCACAACCCCGGTAGCAGCAGTTGGAGGTCTGCTGCGGTTCATTGGCAAAATCCAGATGGTTTGCAGTGGTACCAAGTTTGAAAGGGAAGGTCATGAGGTAACAGATGCTGACTTTCACATGTGGGAGGTTTTCCACGGTCCTTTCTTGACTAGAATTGCAATGTAGTATTGTGATAAAATGTGTTTTAGCGTGTTTGGGGAGGGGTAATTTGAGATAAGCAAAACATGTAAACTTGAGTGATTTTTGGAAATAAGTTTGGAAGAACTGTGTTGAGGTTTGGCAAATACAAAGAGAGGGATAAATAAAAGGCAAGGGCAAAAATATGTAGACTAGCTGAGTTTGTGCACACAGAAAAAGTTTCTTTATGCAAATGGACTTTTAAAAAATATATTGAAAGTAAATTATTTAGACTTACTTATTGCAATTTACTGTCTTGCTATATATTCTAATAAAAATCAGTATTACTGTATGCTAAAATACACTCCATCTAACAGATAAGGGCTTGCATTTGGAACAGCAACTCTATGGCGTCATGGATGATATCTGTAAATTGGTAGATGCCATTCCACTTCATGAGCTTCAGTCTCTAACATGTGCAAAAGAACTTCTCCAGCAGAGAGATCTCAGGTACGCTTTAATAAGCAGCCTTCTGCATTTCCATGCTCTGTGTGAAGCGGTGTCATGCCTGCAGGTGTCTCCATCACACTGAAAAGATGATATGGAAGGATTTTTTAAAAGCTTAAAGATACTGACCAAATGAAGAAAAAAAAAATCCACAAAAACTGATGAACGTATTAACAAACCCAGTGTTTTGCCAGAAGAAAGGATCCAGTTCCATATTCAATCTGAGGCACAGGTAGTCATGTATCTTTTCTCTGGAAGGTGACTAGCACCAGATGCTTCCAAAGCAGCAGGGTGATGCGACATAACCTGCCAGGTGTCATCCTGATTTCTTGTAACTGGAGGCATTAATTTAATATTCTCTCTCGGAGAGTCGCTATCACTAACTACAGTGATTATGACTTCTCCTAATGTCTGTGTACATGTCGTCTTTCAGTCCGATTATTGCTGCTGCAATCTGCGTCTTTAACTTCTGCATAATCTGATGGTACAATATGTAGACAAAGTATTGTGATTTGGGATTTTGTTTCGCTTTTTCTGAACATTCTCAGTAAAGCTAATTTATTCTGTTTCCTCTTTTTACTGTAGTCAGACATACTCTTTAGAAAGTACATAAAAGCATAATTTGGTTCAAGCATATTTTTACTTTTTTAACTTCAGGTTTGTGCCTCTAAAGATTTCTTTTTTTTTTTTTTTTTTTTATT
>VFFE01007168.1:2443942-2590806 GCA_008921705.1 Burhinus oedicnemus | reverse complement strand
TTTTTTCTCTTAAAATTTTTTTTTTTTTTTTTTTTTTTTTAATGCTCTACCTTGCCTGGATCAGTTCCTTGCTATTAGAAATTCTTTTATATCTGCAGAGAAGATGATGCAGTTTTGTAATTATTTTGTTCAACTGAGTTCTGGTATTATTCTCTCTTCCCTAGATTTGTTTGAAATATTTTTAAAATATAGCAACACACAATACGATGTAACCACCATATGTTAATATTTTTAATAGGAGAGAGATACAACTGTTTAATGTATGTTGTAGAACTTGATAAATCATTGTCTGTGACTAAATATGTTTTTTTCCTTCTTTTTTCCCTTGCCATCTCTCCCAGGAGAAAATTGCTAGCTAATTCTGTCACTTTGAACAAAAGTAGCATAAACAACGCTTTTCCTAGAAACTCAAAGGCATGTGTGGAGCGGGGGCCTCTTGCACGTCCTCGTACTGCTCTGTGTTCCGGCCTGAACTGGAGCTTCAGTTCTGACAGAAACTCACCAAAATCCACAAACCTCCCACCTATGCTTTCTGGGACTGTTAATTCAAGCAATTTTTCTACCAAAAAAAATCAAACCTTGGATACCTCTTATGCTTCAAAGCAAAGTACTGAGGAGATCACCTGCCCAGAAACTACAGCACCGTCTTCTTCCAAGGTAAATGGCAAAAATGGAGCTTCCCTCAGCCGTCGTTCCGAGATGTCCTTCGACAACAGCTGGTGTGAAAAACCAGGGGTGAGAAACGGTGGAAACTGTCATCTACTGGAGAGGCCTCTTACAAGCACGGCTCTGAAAGGTCAGAGCAAAGCTCCTACTGGCATTCCTGCAGAAGACAGTTTAGGTATAAATGATACAGACTTTGACCTTGATCACTTTGATATTGATGATTTTGATGAGGGCTGGGAGAATTCGGTGAATGTTTCGGCACCTGAGACACCATCTATGCTGTTGTATCAGCCCGTCAGGGAAGGGCCGCCTGCCAAATCGCTGTTGTCAAAGATAATGTCCAGAGCCAAAGGATCTGCTGTTGTATCCAATCCTGCTGCTCTGAAATCAAGCTTCTTGATGGCAACAAAGAACCCTTCAGGTACATTATGCTCATTAGGATTACTGTCTTTCCCATCTAAATTTTTTATTTACTTATTTTTAAACCCAAGGCTGAGTAACTTTCTGTAGATTACATCAATGCTTTTTGTTTCTGTGAAAATTTCTTTTGGTTACTCTTTCCAAAGTCATCATCTGCTTTTTTTTGTCCAAGTGATGCCAAACTTCTTGAGTATTTATTTGCCATGCAAGTTGCAGACTGCTGGGAAGATGAAGCTGCTAAAATTGGAAACTAGAATGTTTCTGTGTTTTAATTAAATAATAACTCTGCAGTTGTTAATTCAAAGCTGTGCAACGGTTTTAGCTGTTTATGCAAAGTGTTCAAAAACGGGCACTTGTTGAAGCAAACCTAATCCCTCTGGGGCACAGGGGTGGGTCATTATTATTTGTGGTTACTGTAGAAATGGGTTCGTAAAGGGGAAGGTGAAGATGTTAACCCGTTTCACCAGCTTCTCTGTCACTGATTCAGCTAGCACCTAGTTTTAGGTAACCATGAACAGGGAACCTGTTAATAGTTGTTTGTGAAAAAAAGTGTATCGGTGTAAGACTAGGCATTTTATACAGTCATGGGGAAGAAGCTTGTTTCCAGAGATTTGCATATAATAAAAATTCACACTTTAGCCAGTCTTAAATTCTAGATGAATGTTATTTTTATTAGTAAGCCTTGATTTGAATTGAAAAGGTTTAAAGGGTTGCAGTGGTGGCTAAGCTGTCTGTTACAGTGAAGCAGCTTTATGTTGCAAGAGGGATAGCAGAACTTGATATTGTAACTTAAGTGTAAGCACATTTTCTTTGTCTACTAGATCTGCCGGTTAATAACCCTGCACTAGAACGTTTCAGGGGTATGAAATTTTCCCATTCTGAAGGAATGATGAATATATTTCACAAGAAGTTTGGTTTGCACTATTTTCGGACAAATCAGCTGGAGGCCATCAATGCTGCTCTTCTGGGTGAAGATTGTTTCATCTTAATGCCCACTGGTATGTATCTCCAAATGCCATGCACCTGCAGGCTTTTGAGCTCTGGCACATGCTTGAGAAATAAAGACCTGAAGCTCCTTTTGCAAGGCCTGTGACAAACTTTTCTTTTTCTCTGTGCCTTTGTGGAGGTGGCAATAAATTGTGCTGCTTGAATTCTGTGGCTACAAGATTTCTGAAATATTGTATGCACTGTGGTATTTTGAATGAGGTGACTGAATTTCTGCCTGCCATAATATTTCACATAATACCTCTTCCTTATCCTACAGGTATCATATTAAAGGCAGTCATTGGTAAAAGCTCATTGTTTCTGAAAGTGCTGTAAAATGGGAAGCAAGAAATAGGTCTCCCCTCTTCCACTCCTTCTCCACAGTCTCCCTTTCCTCTTGGTATCTAACATTTGTTGTGTTCTGTTTAATCCTTACAGGTGGTGGTAAAAGCTTGTGCTACCAGTTACCAGCGTGTGTCTCTGCTGGAGTCACTATTGTTATCTCTCCATTGAGGTCGCTGATAATAGATCAAGTTCAGAAACTGAAGACTTTAGATGTAAGTTCAAACAGCTTACTTTATGTAGTTAAACTGCAGATCAGTGAATCAGAAGTCTGAAATTTTACAGGGAATCTTTTGTCTCTCAAATATAAATGGCAAAAATTGATTAGATGGAAACTGTAAAAGGCATACAAAGTTGTCTAGGAAGAACTAAATTAGATGAACTAGAATATCTTGGCAGTCTAACTGCTAAATTTATTGATGCTTGTGTGTATTTGTTATTGGAGCTTAGTCTTCAAGTACAGATGCCCGATTCTTAGATTCTAAGAGTTGTATTTAGACTCCTAAATAGGAGCAGCCTGGCTCTGTAGCAGAAATAAGCACTAACAGTTCCTGAGCTAGGACAGTTTTCTGGAAATGCTAAGCATTTCTGGAAGATACACAGAGAAAAGAAATGCAAGTGCAGAAGATCTGTGTTCCTAAGGTTGACCACTTATGAAGTGCTGTTGCCTCAGGGAAGCGTCTTTTTCATGCTTAGTGTATTGTTGAGATTGAGAGACCAGGGAAACAAAGGTGAATAACATGTTTTAGGGCCAAAATACAGAGATGTTTCAGGGTATGAGACTGAAGGGACTACGATGCAGGGTTTTGAAGCTCAGACAAATCCTTCTCTCATCAAGTACAGTTTTTGATAGTCTTAACTAGCCAGGGCCCTTGAATGGTTGTCTGCCGTTTAGTGACTATTGCACAACTATTGCTTTGGCCACACTCTTCGCTCTTTCTGGTGGTGTGGGGTGCCATGGCTGTAAAAGCCAGTTAAACTGGCTCTGACTCCTGGGGATTTGTATGTGCAGAAGGAATTTCCTCTGCAGTGCTGCGGCTACCTCTTGCGAGAGGAAGAGGAGACAAGCAGGCAGAATTGCCTCTGTTGATGTGACCTATTCTTACATCACTTTTGTCCTTAGGATCTAATTCCTTTGTTAGTATACAGCATGACTAGTAAGTTATACTTTCAAATTTAATATTAAAATTGCGACTCCAACTTGTATTCAATCTCTTATGATGCAATGCCGTTTTATGTTTGTGGGCACTGTTGTTGAGGGTGTTTATCATGTTTCTGTGATTCTTGGAAACTGTTTCTTACCTTAAGAGCTCTGTTTTCTGCATTCAATCTTGAAATTACACCGTAATGAGCAATAAACAAACACATCTGTTTTCTTTACTGGAGAGAGAGTTGAAAGAAAGCAGGCAAATCCCCTAAGTCAGCTATTGGTCTCTTGGTAGAATTGGCAGCAGAAGAATAGAATTTGGCTTATATTCTTTTAGTTTTATCATGAGAAAAATTCTGCGATGTCTACGGTATGGTGGGGGTTCAAATGTTATCTATAATTACACAAAGAAGCATTGAAAATATTATATTTGCTGAGGAAAGTAAATGCATATACTTTTTTATCTGGTTTATAACTAGATGTAGGACAATATTTGGAGATGCTTCTGTTTTGTACATATTAAAACTTAATATGTTTGGGGTTTTTTTCTAATATAGATTGCTGCAACATATCTGACTGGTGATAGAACAGATGCTGATGCTTCAAAAATATATATGCAGTTGTCAAAAAAAGATCCTGTAATAAAGCTTCTGTATGTTACCCCGGAGAAGGTTTGTATTTAATTTGAATTGTAAAATCATAGAGGCAACAAGAGGTGGATTACTGTGAAGTATTAAAGGGGAAACACTGAATTTAGACTAGGCTTCTGGGGAACAAAAATTGTTAAATGGTTTTTCAGTAATTCAGTAAAACTCTGTACAGATTGTAACTAATTTCAATCAGTAATTAACCAAGAATGAGAACTGAGTATGTCTGTACAATTTAAATTCTTAAAACAAAAACTTCATGCCCATCCATTTCAATCTATCTTACTACATATTAGTGGCTAATTGCTGTCAAGTAGCTATTAAAATCTAGACTACTATGAATAGGATAATACAGGGGGAAAAATATGTAACTGTCAAGGTAATAGGTGATTGTCAAAAGACTGTCTTGTACTTAATTATATGTTGTCTTTAAAAATGATGTTATTCCACAAGAGCTTTGTAAGAGGGGACTGTCTGATTATGTTTCTTTCTTCAGCATTGTCTTTCCTTGTCTTTGCTGACATAAGTAATTTAAATTTACTGAGATTGTAGGACCTCTGGATAGATGACCCTAGAACCTTGTGGTACTCCCAAACCAGCTGCTTTGTTGCCAATTAAAATGAAGTTGACTGCCATCTTCTTTATGCCTTCAAGCTTTACCTGTGCACTCAAGATTAACTTTGCTGTACAGAACAATTGTTTCTGTATTCTTAGTCAGGTAGGGCGACACTTTGCTCTGTTAGTTTGCTTTCTAATGCCACTGGTGGATGTGTACCTAGGTTTGTGCAAGCAGCCGACTGATGTCAGCCCTGGAAAATCTCTACGACAGGAAACTCCTAGCACGTTTTGTCATTGATGAGGCCCACTGTGTCAGCCAGGTAAAAACCTTGATTTGTATTTCAAAATGTCAAAAGACTTAGTTGGAGCATCTTTCTCGGTTACACTTAAATTTTGTTTTTAAATTAGTGGGGTCATGATTTTCGACAAGACTACAAACGACTGAATGTGCTCCGCAAGAAGTTTCACTCTGTTCCTATGATGGCTCTTACTGCCACTGCTAACCCCAGAGTACAGAAGGATATTCAGAATCAGCTTGAGATGCTAAAACCACAAGTGTAAGTTGCTCAGCAGATGCCTGAAACAATTTGTTTGTGCAGCAGAAATTTTGGGTGGAAAACTTAGTAAAGTAAGAAAAGCATTACAGGTCCATCTGGAATACTTACGTAGTTGTAGCTGATTAAATGAGAATGTATGCATGGAATTTAATGTGAGTTATATACAAAATTTGAAGTAAGAAGAAAAAAAACTTACCAAACTCTTCCTTGCATGATTAAGGAAGCTGTTTAATAGAAAATAACATGATGAAATTTTCTATGTCACTGACAAAATGTGCAAGTTGTATTTTAGGGTGCTTTTGATGAGAATGCTGGAAAACTGCAAAAGATGGAAGTGTGTTTTAATTAGCATTGGCAGTAACATAGCTAATGAGGTACCATTGGGCCTGGATTGTATTGTAGTGTTTTCATTGTACGTGATGGAAGAATAAAGCATTCTGTTTTGTTTAATTTCTTATTTTAGAAATGTATTTTAGGGTAGAAGGAAGGAGGTGACACTATATTTTGCAAATTTGATCAGTTAAATTTGGATGCAAGTATTCAAAAAGAAAATGAAGGCGAGGCAAATCACTGTGTGTGTGTGTTTGGTTTATGGGCATTTCTTCCTTCTACATAGTGCCATGTAGCTTTGTTTTTTTCACAGCCGCAGGAAAAATGCAGGAATTTTAGACCCAAAGTATGGGTGACATGAATCTCCGTGGGCATAGTGGAACAATAATGCCTTTGCAGATAATGCAGAACAAGTAGTAGTTAGCTGAATTTGGGACATTCCAGTCAATAGCTAGCTTGCTGAAAGTATTATTGCACCCATAAAGCTGATGAGCACCCATGAACTGTCATGTTTTAGGTTTACAATGAGCTTCAACAGGCATAACTTGAAATATGATGTATTGCCCAAGAAGCCAAAGAAGGTGGCAATGGATTGCTTGGAATGGATTAAAAAATATCATCCACGTGAGTACTGAGCAGCATAGTGTGCTCGCACGTATTTTTATGAACTACTGATTAAGGCAGGAAAAGCTTTTATAACGCTGTAAAACCCCCAAACTTGTGCCTTTCTGTAAGCTACTAATAGATTTACAAGAAAAACAAGTTGGAGGCAAAATAATGTTATTGATATGGGAATAAAATTCATGGCCATCCTAAAGTTAAGAGTTCAAGTTAAGATGGAAAAGTAAATCATGGTAATGCTCTTGAGTAATCATTCTGGAGGTTGCCAGACCTTTTAGCATCGTGTCTTCAGAGTATAAAGGTCATGTAATATTCATACTGTTCAGTTGTTTAATTTTGTTGGTCTGCTTATCTGTGGTTCCCCTTGGTATCTTCAGAGACTCCTAACTTTCTAGGCTTTTTTTTTTTTTTTTTTTTTTGAGTCCTGGCACTGGAAGCTGACTACACCAAGCTCCCTTCATGGCTTCTCTAGCGCTGTAACCTAGTGCATCATTGACTAAACTGCTCTAGCTCTTGATTTATGTAGTTCTTTATTCATGTATTTTAAATCCTAAAATTGTACAGTACTGAGCAGGAAAACTTTTCTTACCAAAAAAACAGGAAATTGAGTGAGGAGAAACTGAAGAATCTGATATTAATAAAATTACTTTTCTTTATTATTAAGCAGTTATTGCATTACAGTTACCAACCTCTCCCTATTGGAGTAAACGTATATGCTTGACAGGCATGACTGTTAAGCAAGTGAAAGGGAATAAAGCTGTATTGTAGCACAAATCTTTTTATATATTTGCAGATGACTCTGGAATAATTTATTGCCTTTCACGTCATGAATGTGACACAACAGCGGCTATTCTGCAGAAGGAAGGTCTTGCTGCACTTGCCTATCATGCTGGCCTTGCTGACTCCAACAGAGATCTCGTACAAAAGAAGTGGATTAATCAAGAAGGATGCCAGGTAAAAGAAAAGCAACTGGAGGAAAAAAGTGAATAGAATTTAGAGCACTTTTGTCCCTCTTGGCCTAGTAAATGAATGCGAAGTTGTGTAACATTATTGCCAAATCGTATGCAGTATTAAATAACTGATCCAAATAGATCTGCCAAAACAAACACATTAGTCATCTTATTATTAGGAATTTTACAAATCAAAGACTGCAGCACTGCACCAAGGTACAATACACCAGGAGGAAGGAACTGAGCAGTACAAGGCTTCTGAAACAGCTGTAGGTACACTGTTGAATTGTACATTGAGACTCAAATTTGGAGTTTTCCCTTTGTCTGGAGGAGCTCTCCTGAAAGGAGAGGTGTTTTTGCCATTTTGTACTCATCTTGCAGTGTTACAATTGAACTTCTAGGTTCTGCGGAGTTTCGTAATCCTGATCGCCTGTCTATTTTCAGTGCAGAGTGCTGCATGAATAACTTCATAACTCTATGTAACAAATTCTTATTTCCCTTCCTAGGTTATCTGTGCAACAATTGCCTTTGGAATGGGAATTGATAAACCTGACGTACGCTATGTTATCCATGCTTCTCTTCCTAAATCTATAGAAGGTTACTATCAAGAATCTGGCAGAGCTGGACGAGATGGTGAAATGTCTCACTGTCTGCTCTTCTACAGCTACAGTGACGTAACCAGACTTAGAAGGCTAATACTAAGTGAGTTCTCGTGTTTGTAACTTAATGGAGACAATATTGAAGAAGTCACTCAGTCACTGATCTCTGTTTCATTTAGACTGTGTTATTTTCACATTTAGAAGTCCCATATATGGTATGGTATGGCACAGATGTGAGACTGTGCATCTCTACCTGAATGGTTTTTTTGTAATGAAAGATTTTTGTCACTTGTACTTAATTCTAGTCAAAAACATTTTGCTTCATGCATATCCGTCTCTTGATTCTTGTCATTCTAGTCTTCTTTCCCTTCTCCATTCTTTAAAATTTTATAGGTAAAATCTGTCCTAGGTTAATTCTGTACTAACCTACTCATCTTTTTTTTAATATTGTGTTTTGTCTATCTGATAATATATAAAAATGCAGAGGTGCAGATTTAAGAAATACAACTGAATTTATTGCATTTCAGTGGAGAAAGATGGAAACAGTCACACAAGACAGACGCACTTTAACAATCTGTACAGTATGGTTCACTACTGTGAGAATGTACTTGATTGCCGGAGAATTCAGCTTTTGGCCTACTTCGGGGAAACTAATTTTAATCCTACCTTCTGTAAAGATCACCCAGAAGTAACTTGCGATAACTGCAGTAGAAAGAAGGTAAATTCATAGCTCTTATTTATAGTGTTGTTAAACTGATTTTGTGTTTAGCTGCGTTAAAAAATGGTTACATGACATTTGGGAAGGCAAATGGAGAAAATGAATAAGACTTCTTGTGTTTTTGCGATGATGGATGCTTTGAATTATTTCCAGGGTTTAACCTAGAGTAGAATTACACACACTATCCACAGACTTACGATACTCCTATTTCTGTCAGAGGAGGACTAGTGAGGTGTAAGGATGTTCCTTAGTGTCTATTTTCTTGGCTACAGTGCTTATAGGAGGCAGGAGCTAATATAAGATCCACTGGAATGGCTGTGGGGAAGTCCCTTCAACTGCCTATTCTGATGTTTTCAAGGCAGCTTTGTACTGCCAGAGTAGCACGAATGGCACATTAAGAGGTGTACACTGCCTGAGATGGCCCAAAGATTAGGGTTGGTGCGTCAAGGATTGAAGCAAACTTGTTAGTGGCACAAACAGGAGTAGAAGAGCAGATAGTTGTTGGAGTAGACAGGGAGGGGTTACTGGTCTCTATAAACCAGATCAGTTTTATACCTGATGATATTGCTTCTCAGTCCTGTGTTTGAAGCATTATCTTACATAGCTGTGATTGTAACAAAATTTGACTAGAATAATGTATATTCAGTCCTGTCTTCTCATTGTAATGCATATTCGGCGTGTAAGTTCTAGTGCATGGCAGCAGAATAGTTACAGGAATGCCTTCTGAATGATTTACCTTGATTACCAGTATTCACGCAGCAATCTTGCAGCTCACTCCATAGAATTAACACAATAGAGATTATATAACAATCAGTTGGTATGTATTGTTGCATTTTTCAGAGTATTATCAAATGCAGAATTCCTGTGACTATATTGTATCGCTGTAGGTGTACTAATGAGAAAATCACTATTTCTCTGGTTGGAACAAAGTGAATTTATGACTAGAAAAAGCTCAATAATAAAAACCAAGGTTGTCAGTAACAACTTGCATTAGGACAGAACCACATAATGTTGTTTCCTAATCAAGTCTATTTTAATAGGATTACAAATCAAGAAATGTAACAGATGAAGTGAAGAGCATTATAAGATTTGTACAAGAGCATTGTGGACAAATGAGACAAATAAATGCAAAGAGAAATACAGGTTCTGGAAGATACACATTGAATATGATGGTAGATATTTTCTTAGGTAAGTACTGTTCTTCCAGAAACAACAACTAAATAGACTTGGGGCATAAATTCCTGACTACGTATCAGGAGGTCTGTGCAATACTAGCAGTAGTTTAAAAGAAGATATATTTTGCAAAATTGTTCTTCACAGGACTCTCTTGGTGGTAAATGATCCAAAATAAATGAAACTAAAGCTTTAATCCGTTTCAGGTTGCTATAGTGATAATATTAGTTTTCTGGTGGTGCTTGGAGTTTCTGGGGCTTAAATGTGGATTTTTTTTTTTTATGTGCGTAGACTGTGGAATACCCTTGGGAATGTTCCACAGGTCTGTAAATACATATGTATTTAGGCTTTCTAATAGCAGGCTAATCCTGTGATTTTTATTGCACAGGTACAAAGAGTGCGAAGATTCAATCTGGAATATTTGGGAAGGGAGCTGCCTACTCAAGGCATAATGCTGAAAGACTCTTTAGAAAACTGGTCTTGGACAAGATTCTGGATGAAGACTTGTATATCACAGCTAATGACCAAGCGGTAGCATATGTCATTCTAGGACAGAAAGCTCAGGCTGTGCTAGATGGATCACTACAGGTGTGTAACAATTTTTTTTTTTTTTCTCTAATCTATTGTTATAAGGGACGTGCTACAGTTTTTATGTAGCATATACCCTAGGATAGTTTAAACATAGTTTGCCTACCAGCTGAAGTGCAGGAACTAATCTTTAGCAGATGCAGGGAACAGAATTCAACAAGCATGGTTTCTAGTCCAGTATTCTAATAATAATGTTGTGAGGCAAAAGGTTAAGTGTGAGAAGATCGGAGAGGATTAAATCTTTCTCTCCTTCACCCGTCTATCTGATTCCAGCTTGAGAAGAAAGGAAAGTTATGAGCAACATGGAAAAAGCTAGCTAAGAAGAAAAGCAGGAGCAGCACTATCTTCTCCTGCATTTTCTGCTGTATTTTTTTCCAGTCATCGGTGAGCTCTGATGGAAAATGTGCTTCACGAAGGTCATGGAACCAGTCCCAGAACTGCTTGAGGCAATGTCGCCTCTGCATTAGTGCTGTGTTTGGAGAAGAGAAGAGCCCTCAGCATTAGGCCTAGTGACCTCTGTTTAAAGCTAGCTGTAAATGGGGTTCTCAGGATTTTTCCCTGTGTTGTGTATATTCTGCTGTTCTTTGTAGAAGAAACTTAGGGGTGGTTGAATAGCCTGTTAAAAAAAAAAAAAAAATTTAAAAGTGTATGCTGGGTAAATAGTGTTTTTGGTCCATCAAAGAATACTTCTGGTTTCCTTCACTGTTTTCCTGTGTTATCAATCGATCTTCTAATGATGGCTCTGCAGTAGCTCCCCTGACAGAAGTTATTGATTGGCTTATTTTAACAGGTGGAATTTCATGAAACAGAAAGTGCCAGTGCCATCAGAAAGCAAAGGGCTTCCGAGGCAAAAGTGTCACAGCGGGAAGAGATGGTTAAAAAGTGCCTTGGGGAACTTACAGACACATGCAAAATGCTTGGGAAAGTCTTTGATGTGCATTACTTCAATATTTTCAGTACTTCAACTCTAAAGAAAATAGCAGGTAAAGTGAGCTTTTCATTACTTGGAACCCCTGTCGGTAGTAGGCTGCATGTGCAATTGTAGCCTTTTCTGACAAAATCTACAGTTTCTAACATTTAGCGAGAACACGTGTAAGTATACATAACTGAGTGAGTCCTATGGAAGCAGCTGACACAGCATATATTCCTTGGAGCTGCAGTTCATGCTGTAGCAGTCCTGCTGGATAAGTAGAAGAGCCACCCAAGTAATCATACTGCAAAACAAACTTTGAAGCCTTTCGCAGAAAACTTTTGGACTAGTTTTTGTGCTAACCCACTAGAAGCGAATCTGCTAGAAAAAAGGCTTACTTCCTTAAGGACTTAATGTGTAGAGTAGCACTAAAAGGAATTAATTTTCTCCAGAATACTCTGCCATGATCTCTCTTTAAAAAAAGTTAGTTTGTTTGACACGTCTCATTGGTACTTTGTTACGTTACAGAAACCTTGTCGTCTGATGTGGAGGTTTTACTGCAGATTGATGGTGTCACAGAAGATAAACTGGAAAAATATGGTGCAGAAATAATTAAAGTGATGGATAAGTACTCTGAATGGACCTTACCAGGTTTAGTATACTTCGTATCTAAATGTGTACTTTCCTGTTTAATACCCTTCTCCTCCTCCTCTGTCACAAGTTTTACTCAAAAATTACCCTGTTTTAAATGCAAATAATTAATTCTTGCAGCTTAATAATTACAAAAAGGGAGCAATTTCACATTTTCAGAACATACAGAGGTCTTTGCTACCTTCTTACTTGTTAAATTCAGCATATCTCTGAAAGACTAAAAAAGTGAGAACTAAGCAGACTGGTCTGCTCCTAACCTAGTAGTTATTGGGATTTATGTAATATGCTTAGTTATAACGAGAATTCTGACCTTAAAGTTAAAGGTCTTGCACCTCCTGCATACTTTTACGCCTGCATCTACTATATATGCGGTAATGTAGCCTGGCAGATAATCCATAACTACTACCTTTTATTTTTCATAGTAATCGAGGCCAGCAAGTTCAGGTCTTCACTGACTAGCCCTTGCTCAAATGTGAAGAACTTTCAAAGCTAGGTGTAAAAAAAAAACCAAACAAACAAAAAACAAACAAACAAACAAAAAAACCCAACCTATCAGGTCAGAATGGTAGTATTTTACAATGCCTTTGCACAGCTCTAACCTTATATACAAAGTTCAGCTCAGTGGAGAATTGAGCCTCGAGACTAGTAAATCTGGTAACTTCACGTGAGCGTACCATGTAGCCTGTGTTGTAATTAGACTATTTAACACAACCTGGCTATCAGATTAGACATTGGGGCCTGCAATTTTAAAGTGATTCATGTTTACATTTAAGGAGGCTGGGCTTTCATACACTGCAACGCCTATCTACAAACCTGATTTTTTTTTTAAGTATTTTATTCTACTGCCTGTGCAAAGAATCACATCCCGCTTGATCATGACTGACTGAGAATGAGCTCTCAGCTCTCTGAGCCTTTCAGTGTCTCCTGGTGCTGTTTTTAAAAACAAGTGCCATATTTGACTGTAGTATTTATGGTATATTATGACATGGGGAAGAGAGCGTAAAGGCAGAAAGCCCAGTGTTACCCAAAATAGTTTAGACAAGAAGCCAAGCTAGAGAAAATAGGACTGTGCAGTATTCTTTTATGTCATGAGATAAAGCAAGGACAGAAGGGAGTTTTGGTTTACACCAGCTTATAAAACACCTTTAGGTGAGCCTGGAGTATCACCAGGATAAAGGCAGTGCAAAGGAGGTTTTGAACAGCAAGGACAGCAGTTTTGGTACAGTCAGTGTCTTCTGGCTAACAGTTCTGACTGGCCCAGGGGATGTTTTGATTTCATTAGTCTTAACTCACTGTCTATCTGTAGAAGATCCTGCCTGCCAGAGTGCGGACACAGCGATGGGAAGCACTGGCACACCTGAGAGTGATGAAGAAGCAGAAGATACAGTTACAACCTCAAGCTATTTTTGTAATAATGCAAACCAAAGAAGGAAAAGGAAAAGGCTGCCAAACTTCAGAGAATCAAAGAGGAAAAAGACAAGTAATGGTGGTAGCCAGCAGTTTCATCCCAAAAGGTACGTTGCTTGTGGTAATTTGTAATTTTTCTTTGTCCAGAATAGCATAATGATGATCCCAGAACTGCACTGTTATCCTACTGCATTTTTTTGAGTAAGTATGGACTTTAAGAATGGCATTAAAATTATCCAGGTGCCCGGTAACAACTGCTCTACTTTGGTTTTCTAGCAATTTCTGTTTAAAAAGCTTCTCATGAGGAAGGATATTTAACAGTTGTCCTTTGTTTCTCAATCTTGACTGCCAAAAGCTAAGTAGTGACACTAAATTTCAGTGTGCTGCCATAACCACTATTAGCAGGCTGACCGGACTCTGTGCTCGGAAACATAAAGACACCTTGAAACTTTGAAGATTTGATGCAGTATTTGAACTTCAGTTCCCAGTCCCTTGTTAATTCAGACTTCTCTCTCCAATTGTACCATACAAGACAGTGCCTGCATCAAGACCATAACGTTTGCATCTAGCAGTCTGGTTGGTCTTGAGCTTCTAGGGCAGATCCACCACCAAACTATCACAGGGTGATGAAAGAGCCAGGCTGGGCCTCGTCCTTTGAGTCGATGACCTTATTTTACCAGTTCATGTAGTTATTAGTCTAGTAATTCAAGTAGTAGCAGTTTGTGCTGAATGTCCATGCTTCAAAACATGATGATTAACCAGTGCTGGAAGGGAACGAATGAAAAAGGAGAAATGGTTGGAGAAATTCCACCCTCCCCAAACCCTCTTTAAAAACAGGGGTGGGGGATATGTGTGTGACATTAGAAACTTGAGCAATAAGTTCTTGCTTGGGTTTTTATAGTCATGCCTTTTAAAGGTTTGCTGTGCTCATAGCTTGCCTTGCACAAAAAGGAAGTAAATTAAAGTTGCCTTACTGTGGTATGGTCAGGTTACTTAATCCCTCAGCCTAGATATTTCACCCCACTTGGTATATGAGATAAAACATGAGGTACAAAAGAGCACTTATGCAAACAACCCACGTCTTGCATTTTTGAAATAATTCTTTGAACGGGATTTTATTCAGTCTAAGTGTCATAGAAATTGCATTATCTTTCAGCCGGAAGGAGTTCAGGCCATTCGGAAGAGTAGCTCTAAATGGTACTGACGTGTTCTCCAAAACATTCTGTAAAATCCCCACCTGAAGAGTCATGCCTAAATTTTAAAGACTGTTAGGTTTTATTGGTATATTAACTACTTATATTTTACTGCTTTAATACTGCATTCATCACCAAAGAGAAAATAGGGTCTACCTTATTCAAACTCATTGCTTTCTGCCATTGTCTGTTCTTTCCAAGGATGTCTCCTGCCCCATTTTTCCTCATTCTGGTCTTTGTTTTTTGTAGCAAACAGCAGTTCCCAGCTCAGTGGGTTTTACTTCCACCCTTTTCACCTTCCAGTCTACTAAAATATTAGTCATTAAATGCTGTTGACCCTGAACTGTCACTTAATGTTGATACTCTAATTGGATTAATAGGAGTCAGGTTGGTTCAACATTCTCTGTCCCTGTTTCAGACTGCTTCTTGCCCTTCGGCAGATGCTAGAGCAACAGCTACACTTGATTTACATTTCAAAGGTATTTTTGCAGCCATGTGTATTAAAAAACAACAAAACCTTTTTAAAAATTAAGGCACAGTCTTCTAGAAAATCTAATGGTGGTATATATGTAAATACACCATGGGTGTAGGGAATATGGCAAGTAAAGCAGATGTTTGACACATACCTTCTCTAAATTTTGCAGTGGTTACAGGAAGTACAGAAGGACAAAAAGGCAGTCTAGCTCACAGGCTCCAGCTTCATCTGGCTACAGTTCAGCATCGTACAGTGTTAGTGCCATGCATGGAGCTGCCGGAAAGCTGGGGATTATGGCACCACCGAAACCTAAAAACAGACAATTCCTTCAGCCTTCATATTCAATATTGTAACTAGGAAAATGTAAATACTGTATGATAGCAAGCCCTGAAGATGTAATCATTGTTTATTAAATCTTTGTTTCGTTTGCTAAACCTTCTGAGACTTGTACATTTGTCAAGTACAAAAAACTCACATTAAATAAATGTTTTTAAACTCAAGCTTATTTGGCCCCTTCTTTCCACTATAAACAAACGAGTTCTGACTGGTTCTAGAAACCACTCTTTCAGTGGAAATAATCACTGTATGCCTGCTTTACAGCTACCTCAAGGATACACTTGAGACTACAAATCAAAAGCGGGTACTGGAACTGCGCATCCCAAAGCTGTGGTTGCCTCTGTTCTTCTCCCTTGCTAGTTGCTTAAGTACTTCAGAGCTTGGCAGCTGAGCTGCTCTTCTGAAAATCTAAGTCTTGGGATGTTCTCCTGAGATAGAAAATATAATTAACGTTTCTAAGTTCTGAATTTTATTCCCCAGATACTGGGGCTGGAGAGCCTCCTGAGAGTGCCAAGCCCTGTCCCAGGTGTGCTTTTTTCAGTTGTTCATGGTTTTGGGGTGGGGTTTTTTTAAGTTTTTTTTAAAACCTGTGATCTTGTCACAGCCATGGTAATGGGCATTTGAGCTGCCCTTGGCTGAGCTACACAAGGCAACCCTGGTGGGTTCAGCCGAGGCGTTTAGAGATGCCGGCGTTGGTACACACACATCCACTGCAACCCCTGGCAGCACCTGGCCAGGACAAGCCATTCCCTTGACCGGAGCAGAGGATTTCATCAGCTATTTCCGAGCAACAAGTCCGCAATGGCTGGTCTTACGTATTTTATGACCCATCTTGCGAGCCTTCAGACTGTTTCAATTAACCTGTTAAAAACGCTCACTTCTTCTCTCCTGAGCATGCTGAGCTGTACCGTGTATTTGTGGAGCATAACCATATCACTCCTCTCTGCGGCCCATGGTCTACCACAGAATGGCTTCCCTGGGCAACCTGGGCCAGTGTCTCACCACCCTCACAGTCAAGAATTTCTTCCTGAGATCTAACCTAAATCTTCCCTCTTCCAGTCTGAAGCCATTACACCTTGTCCTACCACTACGTGCCCTTGTAAAAAGTCCCTCCCCAGCTTTCTTGTAAGCCCCTTTCAGATGCTGGAAGGCTGCTGTAGGGTCTCCCCGGAACCTTCTCTTCTCCAGGCTGAACAACCCCAACTCTCTCACGATTTTGACCCTTCCTCACGCAGCCGTCCTGGGGCACCTACGACCAAGCGCTGGGGCCAGCGCGGGCTCTGGGGCTTTCAGGCGAATACGGCAGCTCTGGGGCCGCCGGGCCCCAGGCGGGGCCGCACCCCCAACGGCGGCGGCCGCCCGGGCGGGAAAGCGCCGTGGGCGGGAGCCCGCCTGGGCCGCCCCTCGCCGGAGCGGGAAGCGGCCGCTCCGCCCCCGCGCCCGGCCCGCCGCCCGGCCCGCCATGGCGCTCTCGCAGGCCGCTACGCTGGAGCCTGAGGAGGCGTCTCCGCGCACCCGGCAGCGGATGCAGGTCCGTGGCGGGTGGGGAGAGGGAGCCCCCGTGAGAGCCGCCTGCCCGGGGCGGCGGGGAAAGGGGAGGGATGGCGGGCGGAAGGGGCCGGGGCTGTGATGTGAGGTGAGGGGAGGACGAGGCGGGGCGGGTCCATGAGGAGAGGGTCTGGGGGAGCCGGGCTGTGTGGAGAGGGGCCCGGAGGGGGCCTGAGGCTGTGAAGGAGATGGGGGGACGAGGGAGCCGGGGCTGTGAGGAGAAGGTCTGGAGGGACCGGGACTGTGAGGACGGGGGGACCCGGGGCTGCGAGGAGATGGGAGGACGAGGGAGCCGGGACTGTGAGGAGAAGGGCTGTGAGGAGAGGGACCCGGGGGGGACCGGGTCTGGGAGGACGGGGGGAGCCGGGGCTGTGAGGAAGCGGGGCGGGAAGGCTGGTGTCAGGCGGGGCCCGGCGGGCGGAGGGCGCGGGAACGGCCCCGGGCAGCGGATCCGCGCCGAGCTCCCGATTTCCCTCCCCAGGAGTCCACCCCGACGGGGACCGCCGAGCTCCAGCTCAGCCCGGAGCCGGGCGAGCGGCGAGCCGTGACGGCGCGGCAGCTGCGGGTGCTGCTCACGCCGCTCGCCGTGGCGGTACGGC
This sequence comes from Burhinus oedicnemus, assembly GCA_008921705.1. NCBI lineage: Eukaryota > Metazoa > Chordata > Aves > Charadriiformes > Burhinidae > Burhinus > Burhinus oedicnemus. Next base: position 2,573,387 of record VFFE01007168.1, on the reverse strand, counting down.
GGCTGCCCCAGAAGCGGCTGCTGGGCGCCTACGGCGGCGGGGGCGCGGAGGGCAGGGCGCCCGCCGGCAAGAGGCTCTGCCTGGAGGCCCCCCCGGACGTCCCCAGCCCGCCGAAACTGGCCCCCGCCTCGCCCCCCGCCACCCCGCCCGCGGGCACCCCGGCTGGCAACGGCTTGGACGGCGTTTGGGATGCGGACAGCGACGGGAGCGACGTGGGGGGAGACGCTGCTCTGGTGAGTGCCCGCGGGCGACCCCCGGGCAGCGCCGGTGTCCGCGCCGGTGTCCGCACCGGTGCGGGGGTTGCCCGGCCCCGAGCAGCAGCTCCCAGAGCAGCGCCGGTGTCAATCAAGAGTTGTTTGCGCCTTGGCTGGAAACAGGCAAAGATGGTGGTTTTGCTGTTCTCAAGGCGCAAATGTATTATGTTTATAAAAGTAAAGTTTGAAAGTATTTTTCCTCTTTGCATAATCTTTTTTACTGTTTCTTTTTAACCTCTCTGGCAGTATAAAACTTCATTTTACCCCTTTGGAATGTCTAAGGGAAAAAAATGCTCTTGCTATCAGTCTGAGTAGATAAAGCCCGGTAGCAAAAGCATCAGCGTGTTCTTGTGCTGTCAATAACCATCTTCCAGATGTTTTTATGGATGGATACAGTCATAAGATATGAAAGTTTTGTCAATTTTCATTTATATTTAAATCATCATTTCAACTTGTCAAGTCCACCTTCGCCTCTATGAAAGATAAAAATGATCTAAGACTGTATTGCATTTATGTGCAATACTTGCTGTATTGCTGAAGTTTTAAGTTGTTTATTGATTCACTTCAGTGTCTTCATTCTACCAGGATTTTGATGACCTGACCCTTTTTGTAGAATTAATGCTAGGAGTAAGTTTTGTAGTGCAAACTAGTACCTATATGGACAAGTTTTGGTATTGATACAGGATCACCCCAATTTGTATGGCGTTTGTTGTTTGGGTTTTTTTTACAAGTATATCGAACCACTTTTAAGTAATTTAGGCAATCAATTTAGAGACTTGCTTCCCAGAAGCCTGGGACATCTCTTGCATGCCATGTAACTGTACAATTAAGAGTAATTGGCTTTTCTTTTTGTAGGATGGATACTCACAGTTATCAGCTTATGAAAGGAAAAGACTAAAGAACATTACAGAAAATGCTAAATTCTTTGCTGCCTTAAAACTGCATGAGGTTTGTATAGATTCTAAGTAGCTTCAAAATGTGCTTTCTCCAAGTGTAATGATAATAGTAGTCGTGCCTCTCGTTGTGAAACCCTTCCCTAACAGTGACGCATGTGTGAGGAAAGCCGTGAAAATGTCCTGAGACATCAGGACTGCCCTGACTGGATAAAAAACTGGGGTTTGTTCTGCTGGTTAGCTTTTTCCAAAGAGGGGAGGTCATTGGTTAAACTTAGAAAAAGTGAAGAAAGCAAAACTCCACTGACACGGTATTCTGTACCAGCAGCACCCAGCCGTGCTAGCGTGTGTGGTCCCAGAGCTGCGGACCCAGCAGGACCAGATGAGGTGACCCTTGGGTAAAATGCTCTCATGACAGTGCCTCTGTGTTTGTTCTGGGCAGCGTGAGCGCGGTATGTGCACCGTCCTGCTCGCTTGTGTAACGTGCTCCCAGCCCTTCCTGTGCACCGGCATTCCCCATCAAGGACATTGAGCTCTTGCACTTGCATAGATGTAGTGCACACAAGTTAGTTGGTTATCTAACTGAAAGGCTGTGGGGCCTGCAGGGCACCAGGTGTCAGGTCTCGGGCTGTCAGGAGGGTTCAGCTCACCGCCCTGTGCTTGAGAGGCTCTTGGGAAGAGCCTGCAGGGCGTGTGCTGCTGGCATCCTTCCCCGTGTCCTGTCTAGTCTGGGCCATAGGGTAGACTCAAGTGCGTTATAATTATTCTCATGTTGGAGAAGTTGTCTAGAAGGTTAAGGTAGTGGGATTTCAAATGCTGTCACACGAGTAGATCCAAATCATTGCCCTTCTTTCTGCACTGTTTCATACTCTTACACTTTTTAAAATTCATAATATATCCCTTTTCTGGCAGCAGTGAGTGAATTACCTCCTTGAATGGCTGGTGCTTGCTTGGTCATTATACCAGGTTGTAAGACATGGTCGGGCCTGTCTAGTAGGCAGGAAGACTCCTTAGCACCGAGACTGAAACTTGAGTGAAAATAACTCCTTTTCTTGCAGTTGTTCTCAGAGAGGTCAGTAAAGACTAGGCAGTCTGACTGTAATCACAGCACTGCGTGCAGAGTAGCGAAGACTAGCAAAAGGAGCTATAGCTATCTCATTTACCATTAGCACTGGCTACTATGGGCTGCCAAACCCAAGAAGCGGGTAAATCTTTTCATGCCAGGGTTGATGCTGCTTAGGCTAGAGTGGTAGTGGAGTAGTGAGTGGTCTTAGTGGTGAGCTGGACATGTCTAAACTTTTCCAGAGTCCAAATGAACTAAATGCCTGTCTTCAAAAGGTAATGGAGAGGAGGCTGTGAATAGAGGCCTCTGTGGTTACAGGTTCTACTTTAAATATCCTTCTGTGTCTGGTTTGTAGTATTTGGAATATTTTCTTTGTTCTGTAAAGAGAACAGCTACAGAACATCAAGACTGTGCTGTGCTGAGTGCTGTTCACAGAAATCAGGAAATTCTTGCTGGTACATGGAAGCAAAGCAGGCACAACACAGCTTGATGTTTAAAAATCCCTTTTTATTATTGTTATAAATAATTGCAATATAGTTTATTGCAGCCTTTAGATAATTGTATTTTATACAGATTGATCTTTATGCTTGTTATATATATTTTTAATTTTTTTTTCTTTTTGAAGTCAGCTGCAAGACTTCACGAAATTGCAACTAAAAGACAATCTCATGTCACCAAAAGGTAAAATAACTTTATATGAGATTTGTGTCACTGTTCCTTCATTCTGTGTTTGCTGTTTTAGCACTTCCATCTGCACTTGCCTGATACTGTGAAGAGGGAGAGCTAGTGAGGAGTCTCCCTATAAAGCTAAATGTGAATAACTGATTATCTTAAGCTGTATGAATTCATGAACGGGTAGCTCCTCTAGGTAGTGCCTCTCCTCTGCCTTCCTTTGGAAAGAAAATGACAGTATTAATATCTTTTCTGTCAAATTACAGAGTGTGTTCTTTTTGTGATATTTGTATTAAAGTATTTCAAGCCCATTTCTTTTTTCCAATGATATTTTTGCATGATGACTAAAGAAAGAAATGTTAAATGATGAAAACAAATGATGGGGAAAGGCATGGGAAAGGGGGAGGGCATGGGATAGAGTAACCAATTAGTGTAGAAGAAAACACTTTTGGCATTGCCAAAACAGTGCCAGGCAAAGCAGAAAAATGAGCTTAAGTACAAAACAAAGAATAAGATATATGATGAAAGAAAGTGCAGAAAGATGACTAGATCGATGAGTGGAAGGATCAATTATAAATAAGGAGGGCTGGGAAGAAAAGTGACAGTGGCAGGATGTGTTACAAGCAAAACAAAAATGCAATACATATATATGCGTTGCGAAGTGCTCTTTTTGTTGATCGTTGCTATCGCTGAAGGCAAAAGTTATCGCAGCCCTCCTAAAATGAATCAGAACTAGTTAGGCTGTAAGTCTGGGCCAAGGTGTTAGAGCTATACATCTGAACCTACTCTGTAATCTTGTACTTAAATGCAGAGGGCTTATGTTATTTAAATGTGTCTGTAATTTTGAAATATTTTAATTGCTCTAGAGCTAAGCCTAAAAAGGCGGAAGATGAAACAGTACGGCGAAGATCTATGCGCTTGCAAAGAGTTGAGCCATCGGGAATTCCAATGCTGGAGATGCCTGCCCAGCCAGAAGCAGAGGAATATGTAAGATGGGGAAGGGTTAGAGGAGAGATATGTGTGTTTACACAGAAGCTTTATAAAAACAGTGCTGGTGAAACTGACTGATAATACTTGCCATTGCTGAGCTTACTGTAAAAACCTTTAGACATTTGGGAAGGTGCGTTATACAGTGGCAATAAAAAAAGGTAAATTCTTTCACCCTCAACCATGTTGAGTAGCAGGCTTCCCATGTCCTCTCTGAAAGTTAGTCAATATTCTGTGACTCAGGTTGGTGAAATAGTGCAGTTTTGGATGATCAGAAGAGTCGTGAGGTAAAACATTACGCATTTTTCAACAGCCCATAGATTTGAGCAGCTTTAAATTATAAGTTTCATTACTCTGTTTTAATGTTATTTCACTGTAACTTTTGGTCTAGTTTGTTTTCCTTTGCAATATTTACTACCTCTTTGAAGTAGTTATATAGCAATAAGTAAAAATTTTGTTGCTCTGAGAGATGGGAATTTAAATCTTCCATGGTGCTGCAGAATAAAGCTAAATCTCTGTAATATAGTTCTTGAAGATCACCCTTGCTGCAGTGTCAGAAAGGAGAGGAAAAAACATGGAGTAGCTGTTTGTCTTTGCTGTTGTGTTTAGTAAAGTTCTATTTATCTTTTTAGTAAGATTTGATACGAACTTTGTCGTTGTTGTTACGTTTATTTCTTGTATTATCATAGGTGTGTTCTCACAGTATCTGGTGTGTGGAAAGTAACAATTCACCCTATTTGTAGTTTTAGTTGATTTGCGTTATGAAAATTGCTAATGTCATTCCAGCCTCAGGTTCCAGCTGGACCTTTGCCAATGGTTCCAGAAGATCAGATGGAGAACAGTAAATTGACAGAGGACTTACTGACTACATGGATGAGGATAAGTGAGGTATTACTAGTTACAATTAGTTATTTTTGGGTAAAGTAATTTAGCTTGACTTCTAAGTAATCTAATTCTGATAAATATTTCTTTTCTGTCTGTAGATGAAAGCTAATGATACCGAAAAGCACACATGTGACATGAAAAGGTAATCTGAAGACAGCAGCTAAAAACTGGGTATTGTTTGTTCTTCTTCTTTCTTCTCTTGAATAGCTAATGTTTTAGTGATGTTGTCTAGATACCAAGACAGCCTGAACAGCATGGTCCTCAGTGAAGATAACATTAAAAAGGTTGTGAAATATCGAGTGTGTTCTATGGCTATCCATCCTTCTGAAAGCATCATCTTTGTGGCAGCTGGAGACAAGACCGGGCAGATTGGTCTCTGGAATGTGGTGAGTTTTTAGTGTGCTTTTCACCTGGCAGAGCTGTTTGTTGCAGGATGGATGCAGGTGGGGCACAGCCTGGAGCGTTATTTTGTCAGGCTCTCGATGGTATTTTAGACTTACCCCATTCTTACAGGTAACACCAGGGTATCTGTTAAATTGAAGCTCACCAGAATTGCTTGAAAGGTCTGTCTGGTCTTTGGCAAGGCCAAGTTTAATGGGAGGAAAGGTTGCACTGGTAAGTGTGAGGGGCAGAGCAGAAGAAAAGGGCTCACTAGCTGAAACAGTATTATCAGTGAGGGTTAAAATTCCAATTCACCATTGAGAGATTCAGGTTCTAATTCCAGTACCCTTGTAGCAGTACCGCAACTAGATTTTGGAGACTGAGGCAAAATGGATGCTCAAGTATTTGTTTTTTGTTTGGACAAATTTTGGGTAGCTGCAGTGAGTCACTGTTTTTTCCAGATGGCAGAGATGAAATTGCTGTGCCGATATGCTGGTACCTATTTACTTACATTGCGTCTGAAAAATAGCTTAGCATTTTGCACTTTGAAAACTTTTGAGGGCTTTGCAGATAATCTCACCATTGTTTCTGAATTGCCTTAATTACTCCTGCAGCAAGAATCCTTATTCATGCTCTTGTCTTACACCTTTGTAACCTTCCTCCGCTTTGATCCTATGTCATCCAAGCCAGCTGCTTGAAGTTCACGTGCATGCAGGTTTTCTTCCCATTTTTTGCAACACCATTAACCTCTCAAGTTTCTCTGGATTCATTTCTGCTTTGACAGCTTCAGGAAACTGATCAACTAAATGCAGCTCCGAGACTCTTAAACTGCTCCATACAATTTAGAAAGCTCTGACTGTGCAGCTGTGGGTACTACCTGTTGAAGAGTGTGGTCTGCTGATGGGGAGGCTGAGGTCTCTTGAGTGCTGCAGACTTTTTGTGGCCTTGCAAAGACATTTCAGTGGAAGCTTAGAATTGTTAAAGCTACTTTTTTCCCTTTTGCTCTCCCTTTTTTTTATTCTCCTGAAGTGAGTTGGACTTGACCAAGTTTGGGAGCAGAGTAATTTTTGTGGAATGAACTGGTACTTGTTCTGAAATGATCTATTCAGTTTCTTTTAAAATATCAGAGCTTGAATGATGCCAAAATTAGAAGCGAAGATATAGGAGATTATGCTTTGCATTCAGTTTGGGTCACTGTAATTTAGCTTGAATTCTAAGTAACCTAATATATACATATTTTGATGTAAAAGGCATATGCTTACATTTGGTCCTCAGCAAGGTGTCCAGCTGTGGTAACTGAGAAACCAGTTCTGTCAGTAAAAAAAGAGCCAGATATCAATGTCCAGATACAGTATTGATGGCTGCAATGATAGCAGTGCACTTAAATTACAGCAGGAAATAGCAGCTTGTCCTAATTAGGAAACAGAATTCTGAAACTGAGAGTAAATTCTTAGTGCTCTTTTGAGCTAAATTTCTTTTATAGTGGTGAAAATGGTAGTGGGAGGGAGGCTGTAGCCTAGCAGTGCTGTGTTGAGTGGTCCACCTGAGGGCAGTTCTCTCTTCCATGCAGAGGTGAAACTCCCTTTGTTCTGGCGAGATGTTAGTCTGGGCAAGCTGTGCCCCCGGGCAGTCTTGCTGCCTGTTACCTGTGCTAATGTCTCCACACATCAAGCACCCTGCTGCCTCCTCCATGCAGTTGCCCAGGGCAGACTGAGAACATTTGAAAAACAGAGACTTTACTTTGAACGTTGCAGTAATTAATAGAAATAACTACAGTGATTAGCATCTGTGTTCATTGAATCTCAATTGTTTTTCAGAACTGTAACTCTGAAGAAGGAGCTCATGTCTTTATTCCACACAGCTGTCCGGTCAGCTGCATGCATTTTTCTCCATTTAATCCTGCTCACTTGCTGTCTTTAAGCAATGAGTCTCTGCGATGTGGTGATGTTACTAGAGCTGTCTTCGATGAGGTGAGTGCTCCTGCGGTTGTGCTGCAGACTCCTTGGAAATCTGTTAGTGTGTACTGCTGTGAAGTTTTAGTCTTGTACTCAGGTCGTTATTTGTTGGTTGTTTTGTTAACAAGAAAGTTCAAGATTCCATTTCCACAAGCGCACATGAAAGTAACCTTTAATTAACATCATAAAAATATGGAGATGCTGGCTACTCAATAAAACATAATAACAGCTTGGGTACTCCCAATTTCCTTCCTGCAGAGGCAGTTGCAATTATTGAATTTAATTTCATATCTTCATACTTAAGCAATACGTGTCCCTTTTACAAAAGCAGTACCTTTTAATGATGACAAACAAGAGTGATTTAAAGAACTAAATCTTACAAAACTAAAACAACATGAAGCATGAAGTTGACTACTTTGCTTTTCTCAGACTTCAAGTAAGCAAAATGCTGTGACTGTCTTCACTGTGAGCCAGACAGCTTAACTGAGGAGCCTCATGTGCTTGCTTTGTTTGCGTATTTTTTGACGGATACATCTGCATTGATCAGCTCTCCAACACTGGAAAACATAGCAAGCTACAACAATTTAAAGCGCTTTTTTCCCAACCCTTGCAAGCACTGTAATTTTGGTGAGGTTGCAGGCAGGCCAGATGCTTGCAAAGCATCTGCAATTGGTTGGTCAGGAGGCCAGGAAGGTCCAGGGGGGCTCGCTCTTTGAGACAAATGCTTGCAAGGATGTGTCTTTAGAGGTTGGGGGAAGAGAAAGGCCATTCTCCTGCTTCCTTTACCTTATGCCAACTTCCATGGCCTTTTGATGCTTCTATGAGTATTACTGCCATTGGAAAGAATAGAACTAATAATGAGGAGCGTGTGCACACCTAGAGAGAGCTGAAACATGGAAGCTTTCATGTAGCATTGTTATACTTGTGGCTAATTGTTGCTTTGAGAGGAAACTTCCATGGGATAACACGGCTTGACATCCTGGCTCTGATCTCCCAAATTAGAGGAAGCCAAATTCACATTTCTGCACCCGATTAAAGGTTTCTGTAGCACTGGAGAAAGGAATGCAATTATTAATCCTCACTCGCTATGCACTCGAGCATAACAGCCGTTTGATTACTGGAACCTAGAGGTGATAGTATCTTGGAAGAGTTCTGACAGAATTCAGAATATGTTGTTGCCAGTTTAATTATCTCCTCGTGGAAAGCACACCAGTTTTACAGAAGGGTTACCTACATGGATAGCTAAGGCTGGAGCTATCAAATTAGGTAGTCTTCGTTAGTATTTTTAGTATATTAAAAAGGGAAAGCATGAAATCTACAGCCCATAGAGTGTTGTGGGTATTATGAATAACTGTGTATTTTGTTGAATAGTTTCAGTTACATTTGACCTTTTCTATGCTCAGATATGCAGAAGTGAAGAGAGCTTATCTTCCTTTGACTTTTTGGAAGATAATGCCTCCACTGCAATAGTAGGACACTGGGATGGCGACGTCGCTGTTGTTGACAGACGGACCCCGGGAACATCTTCAGAGCTTTCTGCAAACATTGGCTTCAAAAGAACAAGGACAGTCCATGTTCACCCAGTGAAAAAACAGTATTTCATTGCTGCTGGCTCAGTGTATGTAGCTCAAAATGAACCGCAGTTATTTTGTGTTTTCAGTGTTCTATCTGCATTGATGTCTGAAATCAGCTATAAATGGCACGTTTGGAGGGCAGGAGCAGCTGTTGATGAGGCAATTTGTTAGCCTCAGTGTATAGGCAAAGCTTTCTTGATCTTTTTAGAAAACAAGTTTTTAGTTCTTAGCAGGATTTAAAATATGATATGCTTTTGACTTTCACTTTTGGTAATGGGTACAAAACGGTTTTATGAGTCACTGGTTTTTGACAGATCACAGTGTAGAGGGATTTTAATGAGCTGTGGGTTTGGGGTGGTTTTGGTGCTCTCGAAATCCTTTGGAGCCACTGCCCATTTTTTGTGATATTTGTTGCAGGGATGTTTGTATTTATGATGTTCGATACCTGAAGTCTGACGGGAACAAGCCTGTGAGCTCTCTTAAAGGACACACAAAAAGTGTTGCTTCTGCGTATTTCTCACCTGTAACTGGGAACAGAGTAGTGACAGTGTGTGCTGATGATAAACTGAGGTAAGATGGTGTGGGATGCAATAATCTTTATGGAAAATATCAACTGGTATTTTTTTATTATTATTATTTCCTATCTGCATTACCCATCATTGAGAGCTTCCTGTCTTTATCCTTTTTTTTTTCAAAAGTGATAAAGATTTACTTGCGTTGGCATTTTTAATGTTGTGTGATTTTATTTTTTTTTTCTAATTCTCATTTTCTTGAAGAATATTTAATTGTGAACAGTAAAATATACAGGTGCTGTTAGTCTTTAAAACAAACAAATGAACAAAAAAAACCAAACAAAAAACCCCAAACAAACCAAACAAAAACCCTGGCTCATGAATACAAAATGCTTAGAAATGGAATTTATTTTTAGCTGTTGGTACTTCAAAGTGTGATATCATCAGCTCTTTTGTAACTAGCTACCATTTATTAATTTAAACTGCTATGAGTTGTGTTGTATTAGAGATCTAGTTTTTCTTTCTAGTTCGTAGTTTTGTGACCATAATTTAGGTAATCTATTCATGTAAATACCTGATTGCATCTGCATATTCACCACGTACGTGTTTAGAAGTCCTAAATTGTGTCAAAGAATAGCAGGTACAAAATGGGGGGCCCAGTTAAAGCCAGGTTGAAAATCAGGCCGCTACTCTACAGATTGCATGTGTTTTTAAAAGATGGGGTAACTAACTACATATGTTCTGGAAATAATCTGAATATGTGCAGTTGTTGTAGCATTATATGTTTTGTCTGGAAATTTGATTTTTCTTTCTTCCCCTTCCACATACACAGGAAAGAGTTCTTTTCTGTGAGTTCTGCGTTGCTGTAATGCTTTCTTTCCTGTGATTTATTTACTATAGATAATTGAAGATTTGTTCTTTTAGTAGGCTTTGTTATGAAAGTTGTAAATCCTTGGCGCTAACAGAGCAAGTGTCGGGGGAAAAAAATGGCTGTGAGTAAACCAGAATAGTTCTGTTCAGCAGAATGGAGAAACAGATACAGGATCATTTATTCACTGCCTCCTCCAAATTAAAAAGAAAGCAGCTTTTAACCCAGCAGCTTGTTGAACTTTTTGCCCTAGGGGGTTTGGGATCCTAAAAGTTTATCGGGAGTGAAGGAGAGACCAGAACTGGGGATCTGTTGATGGTTTCTCTGTCAGTCGAGCCCACGCCTGCATGAGGAAGTCCTGGCACACTTACTGAAGCTGTTAGTGGTGGGATTTCACTCTTGGCGTGTGTTTCCCTTCTCTTGGGTTCTTCCCTAGGCAGCCTGTTTGTGCAGTGACTAAATGGACAGGATACTGGGCTAGAGGAGCCTCTCATTTGTCCTAGCAAGCCATTCTTGTTCTTTTCTCATAAAGCTTTCAGAAAGGATGACCTTCAGTTCTAGCTAAAAGCAATTAAAAAAGCATATTTAATAATTGCAGTTGGAATGTTGGCGCGTGTGAACTGGATGTCTTATGTGCTCTTTATTACTATATTCCGGACTCTTATGTGGTCTGGCCAGTGCTGATCTGTGCAAGGTGTTTTATGAGGAAAGGGCTACCTTTTTTAACACATGTACATTTTGTTAACACAATATTCTGTGTTATAGGGTCTATGACACCACCTCTTTGTCATCGACAGTCTCAGTTCTCAGTACCATCAGGTAAGCTGAACACACTGGGGCTGAGGACAGTTCTGGCTATGGCCATTCTGCTCCAAGTGCATTTGTGACATGAGTGATGTGTGTGCAGAGCCCACGCAGTGCTGTGTTTCCCAAACAGCGTTGGGGTCAACGGCAGCTGTGGAAGCAAGATCAGCTCTAGGACCTTCCTAGTCTGAGAATTTGCCCAAGTCCTCACGGGTGCCTTTTGTTCATAAAGCACGACTGGGGCATAGCCTGCTTTGACTTTGGTAAAGTCTGCAGGGAAGCTTTAATGTCTTCTTAACAGTAAAGCATATGTTTTTGGGTAGAGTCTCAACACTTGCAAAACACCTTTGTGGTCCAGAAGAGTGAATCATTGCCAGGGTTCGTTTGCTGAGGAGCTGGAACTAGATCAGTGACTGGCTTGAAAATTCTCAGTTTGCAGTTTATTGAAAGGCTTGATGCATGTTTGTGCTGTTTTTATGGAAGTATGCAACCATAAAGCATAATTACTTTGATGAATAATCACTTATGTCAAAGTACCCTCTGCTTTATCTTCTCTCTCCATTACATTTCTTTGTCCTGTCCCAGCCATCAGAGGATAGTGATCCACTGAAAGGATCTGAGCAGCACGATCTGTCCAGTGTGTGGAAGTGCTGATGGTTTAGAAGGCGAGGAAGATGGGTTTAAGCAAATATGACATAAATGATGATACTTAAAAATACTGGATTCAATAAGTGTAATGTTTATCTCTTTCTTTTTCTCCCTGTTTGTTTCTCTGAAGACATAACACTAACACGGGACGCTGGTTAACTAGGTTCAGAGCAATATGGGACCCTAAACAGGAAGACTGCTTCGTGGTGGGCAGTATGGCACGTCCAAGACAAATAGAAGTCTTCCAAGATACTGGAAAGTTGTTGCACTCTTTTTATAACCTTGACTGCCTTAGTTCTGTGTGTTCCATTAATGTGGTTCATCCCAGTAAGAACATCTTAGTGGGTGGCAACTCCAGTGGCCGCCTTCATGTGTTCAAAGAATAAAAAAAGTGGCTCAGATATACTATTTTTTTTTCCTTTTTGCATTAAATTTGTTTAATCTGTATTAAGCTGTTCCTAAACTAACTGTATTTTCTCAGGACAAAAGTGTACTTTAAAAGCTTTAAAATAAATCTTCTAAACAACGTTTGGCATTCTCTTCTTTGATTAAAAAAAAAAAAAAATCCTGCTATGACAGTTAGTTTGTATCAAAATAGATATTTTTCCCCAATACCAAAGTCATTTTTCAAAAAAAAGAAAAAACGCTGGATCAGTGGATACTTGCTATGTGTATGAGGCACTTCTTTTTCATTAGAGAATCTGGAGCAGTCGTTCTCTACTAGCTTGTGTGCTGTCCCATAATCTCTTAAGGCTAGCAGGTGTTCAGTATCCATGTCTTCAGCAAAATTTGTCCCCTAAGTAAGATGTCTAATGTCTTAATTAAATCCTTCCTGGAGGCAAAAGGAAGGTCTCTGTGTGGGCTGATGCCGTTGGGTGCAGTTTCTAGGGAAGCTCCATGGTTATGAGTTGAACTTGGGAGCTGTCATGGTGTAGGCAGAGCAGTCTGTGGGCACTGCGGTGCTGCAGAGGGGTTGTGGTCCTGTGCCAGGCGTTGGGGGTTGCTGGCCTCAGCACCTGCAAGCCCCTCTGAGGAGGGCTGTGTTGTACCTGACTAAAACAGCTCAGCAGAGCTCATGTTAAAAATTGTCACTGGCGTGTCGTGTGTCAGTGACACCAAACACACTACTGGTGAGAGGCTATTGCTTTTATAAGCCTGCGTTTGCTGTACTCCAGTGCTGACAGGCGGGTGCTGCAGGGACCTGCCACTGCACAATCATGGTAAGACTGTGCTTTTGCAGCCAGTCAGCAACTGGTGTGGGTTGATTTTGCCCTAAGGGAGGCACTTTGGCTGTCGTAGACCCAAGTGCGCCCGTATTGTTTTGGTACCGCTGGCTTAGTGCTCCCAGCTGATGCACTTACAGCAGGACAAGTGTCCTGCTACAGCAGGAATCCCTTATGTCCTGAGCCAGTGCTGGGGGTTGCTTCCTGACCACTGCTGTTAGTTTTGGCATGCGTATTCCTTGCTCACATGTGCAATGAAATCGGATTTTATCGGTGTTCTGCAGGCCCTGGTTAACAGCTCAGCAGACCAAGGCTCAGGAAGAAATGGGAGTGTTGGTGTCTCTCGTTTGCCAGGTGCATCGCTGTGCTGGGCCGTGCCTGCTTCCCCTGCAGCAGCGATGCGTGTTCGTACAGCAACACGAAGCCGAGGGCAGGCTCTTCCCGTGCCCAGCGGAGCCTGAACTGCTGCAGCGGAGCTCGCTCCCCCGCCGCGCTCGTGGCTTGAGATTACTCGTAACTTTGGTGAGCAGGCTGCTAAAAGGCCAAATTCCTCACAGGTTTTGAGCTGAGTTTTTACTCAAAAGTGAAAAATCGGTACTGATACCATAAATACTGAACAAATCTCGTACCGACACTGGTTTTCATTATATTTAAATATTTATTTAAATTTAAAAATACTTTTCATGGCACCAATGATTTTATGCTAACTAAGATACTGAATATGTAGAAAAAGGTACATTTTGAAGGAAAAATGTAACTTACAGTATTTGGCACATGAAAGGTTAATTTCTAGATTCTTTTTTTATGAAAACTAAGAAATTCACATTGTCAGGTATTTTACCGTCTACTGCTTAAAGATGCAGTATGCTATTACGTTATTTATTTTTTTTTTTTTTCTGATATAAGAATCTATGGAAACAACATTTTAATATAAAGACAGGTAAAACTAACAGGTCATGAACCACAAGACATAATATGGAACGTACAGGAAAAACATACAATGAAAAATCACCAGTTCTCGTGGTTTTGCAGTAAAACGCTGGGTGAAAACTGCAGAGGTAAACTAGGTCTGGCATTAATCGCTATTCTAGAGTAAGCCGATGTAGAAGGTTTCCAAGTTCAGTACTTAGAGGCTGCACTTTGTCTGGAAGGACGATGTCTCATGTACAGGGCGCGCGGGGCCGGGCGCCTCGCTGGCGGACGGGGCTGTGCTGTTACGACATCACGGAGTACATCAGCAGTGAGGAGGAGGAGGGAACACTGCATTGTTAACCCGGGGTGAAAAACGTCAGGTTCGGGACTACCACGCACTGCATAGAAACACCATTAACTACGGACTGAGGTAGGAACACTACACTAAGAGTTAATTTTGCTATGTTGCATAAAACAGGATATCATGTAAAAATCGATCCTCCATCTCCTGGCAGCGCTCGTAACGTCTCCTGTCTGCTCAAGAGCTAGGGGCTCTACGCAAAACCCTCCTTGGCCCTTCTGCTGTAAGCGGGCGGCCACGGCTGCATCCTCAGCAGTGAGACATGACGGCTTAGGTCTTTATTCCCGCCCCCCCCCCCAACAGACAGTAGTTAAACGGGACCTCTCTCTTTATTGCAGGGACAAATGATCCAAGTCTGGCCAACTTGTCATGGTGTTGGATTGACCAACATCATCGTCATGCTCCTTCGCCAGGTGCCAGCTGAGTGGGTCCAGACTGGGCAGGAGCTGGCCTCGGCAGGGAGCAGTGCTTGCGGTAATGGATGGTGGGATGCTCAGAGACAAGAACATGGAAATCAGGCTTTTTAAAACTGCAGTTATGGCCCCAGCTTACGTAAAATCTCTCCCTGAGATGAAATAAAACTTGCTCACCTGTTTTCACCTTTTTTGTTAAGGGTGTCCAACTTCTCAACCAAAATTTAACAGAACTGGCTTTTATTGCTCCCTGTGTAAATAGACTTCTGCTTCCCAGTGGTTATGTCACAAGTATGATGAGTTGGTTTTATTGATTTTTGCTTAAGAACAGATAGGTCTAATGGTTGTCCATTGGCTTGTTCAGTGTCACCTCCACTCCTGTAGTTCTGTCCTTTTTATCTTCAGAAAAGTCACAAAATTATAGCTCCTTTCTCTATTCCAAAACTAGCAACAGGTTAATCTGGTGTTAGGCTCCCAGGCTACAAAAGCTTTTACTCTTAAACCATTTGCTCAACGTGAACCGCTTTGTACAGCGCACCACTGTCACCCAATCCGTAAAGTAAAAAAAGACTTGATTAGATTTGATAACAAAATAGCATTTTGTTGTTAAAATAGACCTTGAAACAGTCTTTTTTTTTTTTTTTTTTTTTTTTTTTTGTACAAAACAGGTACAACTTTCGGAGGCTAAAGGTCTTCCTAATAAATCCGACATGGTCACTACTGGCTACACGCCCAGGCTTGGCCAAGGGTGCCTGGTGTGCTCTCCCTGCCCTCGGGAGCACCGACGCTTCAAGGCTTAGAAAAACTGATGAAAGGCTGAGTCTGCAGCACGGGGAGAGGGTTCCCATTTGCCGGGCGATGCTGCGCCGTGGGGAGCCGGCTCACGCACCCACCTGGGAGTGGGGTGAACGGGGGCATCCCCCGATAGCGTCACACCGTGCATCGCTGCGTAGGAGACTCCGGTTAGCAGGGAGGGATTTCTGCAAAGCGGTACTTGGAAGGTGGTGGTGGTGTGCACAGTGGCGGATTTAATAATGTTAACAGTACACGAGTGTTTAAATTAATACTCAGTAGCACCATTGCTAAAGCTCCTGCATAATACAGCATCGCGAGCCTCCTGGCTGATGCTCGTACAATGATGGGTGGCAATAGTAAAATAAATTCCTCTCTTTGCTCGGTGCTTCCAAAGTCGTACGCGCGTCTGTGAGAATCGAAACAGTAAGGTGTTGTGCGGGCTCCAGGGGTGGGAGCAGCGCGGCTGAGCACGGGGAGGAGGCCCCGGGGGCTGCGTCCACCCCCCCTCTTCCTCCCGGAAAGCCACCTCCTCGGCTGTGCCGTGCTCTGGGTCGGGAAGGGAGGATTAGTGTGTGTGCCGAAGGTGCCGCGGCGGGTCCCGCGTGTGGGGGACGGCGGCAGGTCTCTCCCCAGGCCCCCGGCTAGTTACGTGGCGACTCCTGCCTTCAGGTGTCAATGAGCAGGCTTACCATGGCGCGGACTTTGCAGGCAAACCATCGCCTGAGGGGACAAAAGTATTGATAATGGAACTGCTCGAACTCGGGGGTCTGGCGGATATCACGGAAAAAGGCAGTGTCAAGGTCGGACTCGGTAAGGACGATCAGGAGGAGGAGCAAAACAAAGAGGAGTCCAACTGTCACAAGGAGCAAACGGAGGACACTTAAAACAAACTTATTCACCTGTTCCGCCTGCGCTGCCCCCAGGCCACCGGCGCCCGGGCACAGGGCCCGCAGCTCACCGCCTGCCTCCTCCGCCTCGGCTGCCGCCGGCGTGCCAGCCTCCGACTCCTTCTCCTCCTCGATGCTGCACGGGGCCCCGTTCGCCTGCCGTGAGAGCAGCATCAGCTCCAGGCTGTGCTCGGCCACCGGTGTGGGTAGCACGCTGTCCGCCGGGCTGTAGTTCTCGTCGGCGATGACGGCCACCCGCTCGCTGCTCTCGGCGCGGCTGCTCCGGCCAGGGGCTGCAAAGGTGTCACCGTGGGAGGCTGAGCGCACTGGAGTCGAGTGGGCGCTGTCACGCAGAGACTCCAGGCCTGGGGACAGCAGGGGAGAAAGGGGGGGACACTCAGTGGTGCTGGGGGCGGTGTGTGTGTCCCTCCCACTGCTGGAAACCCCAACTCGCCTGGTGCTGCCCTCGGCCCGGTGTCCCCCGTGGGGACAGGGCACGGCTGCCACTGGCTGCTTTTTATTGGTTTTGGTCCCTTGGGCTGGCAGCCGCAGCCTGGCGCCTGGCCGGAGTCCACAGCAGCCCCTTCGCTGCAGCTCGTGACTGCAACAGTGACGCTCAGAGATCCGTGTGACTTGTCACCGACAGCCGCTGGCTGTCAGTCCGGACCGCAGGCGGGCTGCAGGCAGGGGCCTGGGCTTGGCGTCAGTCCATCACAAACACGTCCGCTCGGAGGTGACAGCCCCCCGGCAGCTGCCTGCAGTGTGCTTGAGGCCCCTCTGCTGTCGGCAATGCCAACCCCTATCCGGGAGCAGGCGGTGCCGCTGCCATGGGCAGGCTGCCCACGCTACCGAGATGCAGGCAGGGATGAGCTGGGAAGCACAGCCGCAGCAGCAGTGGGGTGCAGGGATGTGGGGTGGGGGCAGAAACACACCCCGAGGGGTCTGTGCTGGGGCAGCCGGTGGGTGCCTGCCAGCCCTGAGCCAGGAACGAGGGATGAGCTCGCCCTGTGGCACCGCTGGAGGCGGCCGAGCCTGCTGCAGCCCAAAGGGTGATCCTTACGTAGTTATCCTTGCGGATTTACCTCTAGGCTGCCACAGCCCTCCCCTGCTAAACCCCTGCACCCCAAAGAGGTGCAGTGGGGTCCCGACCGAGCCGGAGCCCCGCACGGGCAGCACGGCCGACCCTGCTGTGGGAGCCCTGGGACAGGCATCTGCCTGCCCACCCTGAGGTGACAAATTAAGAGGTGGTATCAGGATGACACGTGTGGAAAGCGAGGGCTGCGCCTGCCTGGTGCGGAGGAGATGTCCGGGAGCTGCAGCCCCATCACATGCGGGATATCTCCCCGCAGAGCGGAGTGCTCAGGGACTGCAAGTTGGACCGGAGTCACTAACAGCTCTGATTTCTATTGATTCACAACCAAAAAAATGTTTTACACCCACACACACAGAGGAACAAGAGCCGCACGAAGAGCTGTGTGCCAGCCCACCCTGCGCATACTCGGGTGAGCAGGAGTTACAGCCAGGCTGCCCTTCACGCCAAGGCTGAGCAGGTCGGGCAGGAGGAGGGGGACTCCTCTCCCCACCAGCTGCCTCCCCAAACCCCCAAATTCCAAGAAACGCCCACAAATGCAGGACTTGTTCCTTGCCGTTTTCACAGCCAGAGGGGCAGGCAGTATGGGGGAGGAGGGGTATGCAGTTCTGCCATTGCAGCCTCCCGTGTGTCAGGGAGGGCGTCTGGAGGTGGTGGTGGCCAGGACCAGTGGGTCCCCAGTGCCACCCAGCTGTGAGGGGGAGGGGGCTGGGCATTTCCCAGGTGGGGAGGGCACACCACACCAAAGCACCATGGCACCGGGTGCCCTGCCCTGTGTGCTGCTGAAGGGTGAAGCCTGCGTTCCCCGGGACTTTGCAACCTCTTGCTTGTAAATACTCCATGGATTCCTCTGGATCAGCTCGGCTTAACGCGAGCGCCGCTGTGGGCACTGAGCACGAGGGGCAGCTCAGGCGATAAGTGCAGGAGAGGAATAAATATGTTCTCACCCCGACAGCTATGTCTGCTGCCATGTCACAAAACTCATGTCAACATCCCCTCGCAGCACCCGCTGCGTCCCCCACGGGGTGGGCACCCACCAGGGCGGGCAGCAGTCCATCTCCCGGGGAGGGCAGCCGATGGGGGTCCCCCTGCTCATCACTGCCATGAGTGTGGTGCCGGTCCACCCCCAACACCCAAACTTCCTTGCCACCTGCTTGCTCCAGGAGATTCATGTAAAATACTAGAGACTCTGGGGAAAGCTTGGTCCAGCCCCAAAACCAGAGCTGCTTTGTGGTAATAATGGCCCAGGTTCCAGCCAGCACCGGCGACCCCAGCCTGCTCCCCACAGCATGCATCCTGCATCCCACATTCCCGCATCCCCCCAGGGCTGCAGTCATGGGGAGCCCCCAGAGACAGACCTGCCAAAGAAGAGCCCAGACCCCGAGCAGCCCGGTGGCGCGGCATTACCTGGCACAGGTGCATCTCTGGGGCCGTGCGGAGCATGATGGCCAAGGCCAGGGAGGGCCGGGAGGAGCGGCAAAGCCCCCAGGGCCTGGGCCAGCAGCCGTGGCCCCAGGGCCAGCACCCGGACCCTCACCTCCCGGCAGCAGTGGTTGATGAGCCGCAGGTGGACGCTGACTTTGGTTTTAATCTTTATCAGGCACTTCACCATGGCGGCATGAGCAGCGGCTGGTCTGTCCCGTGGCACAGGGCGCCCGTGGGGACTGCAGTGGGGACTGGGGACGGCTGCTTGCCTACTGGCACGGCTGACGCAAGTGGGGCTGGTGCTGCTGGCCCCTGGGTCAGGGCTATTTTGGGCTCACACGTTTCCAAGGGACCAAACTGAAGTGAGAGCAAAGAAAAGCAGCTGCTGGCAGGGCAAGAGCTGCCAGGGCAGGGGTGGTGCCGGGAGTCCGTGCCAGCTCGGGTAATTTACTGTGGGAGGCTATTTAATGCTCTTGCCGTTTCTCAACGGCACGCAGAGGAGGTGGGGGAGAGGGTGCTCACATTTACCAGGGCACCACAGGTGACCCTATCTGCAGGGCTGCCACAGCTGCCAGGCAGGCTCCCGACCCAAAAATCAGCACAGATGTCAGCCCTGGGCTCCCTTGATGGTAAGAAATCCCTTCCCTGCTCCGAGGGACCTGTCCCTTTGGGCAGTCAGCGTTTCTGCTCCCTGTCCCTGCCCATAGCCCGAGCAGCAGGATCGGTGCGGCTGTGCCGGGGCAGGGGCTGGACCCGCAGCCCAGCCAGGAGCAGGGCACAACCACAGGGTACACTCACCCCCTCGTGCCACGCTTACTGCCGTCCCCGTTCCCTCATCCACTTCCCAATTTTCCAAGCTTCTGTGGATCATGACATGGCCCCAGTGCACACCAGCAGCACCCACCACACACTCTGTTCCCTGTCGCCCCAGCGTCACCGGGAGTCAGCCACTGCCAGAGGCACAGCCACAGCCCCCAGCATCGTCCCCAGCTCTATGGGGCAGTTCCAGGGCTGGTCCCAGCGTTTTGCCCTCTGCCACCCCTCTTTCCCAGGTGCATCCCACCCCCGCACTGCCCTGATCCCGGCTGCAGCCCGACCCCAGGACGGGACACCGCAGGCTGGCACAGCGATTGGCAGTGGCCATCGGCTGGCCAGGAGCAGCTTCCAGGTGGGTGACAAGTTCTTTTGCAGACCAGCTTGTTCCTGTACATGGTCAGACCCCAGTCCTGCAGCTCTCAGTAACACTCTGCTCCACTGGGACCCCACCGGGAGCCGGCGTGCCTCTCCAGGCAGGTTTGCTTTGCTTTCAAAGCAGGGCCATGCTTGGAAAAGCATGCGCAGGATGGGGCTGCCAGGGGAACTTCAAAGCAGGGCTCACTCCCTGGCTCAGAGCTCTCAGGGCAACCTGGAGCCTTCTGCTGAATTTCCAGTTTAATTTAAATTAACATTGCTGAGAAATTCTCTTCTACTTTGCTTCTGCACTGGAAACTTTTGTCCCACAACAGGCCCTCCGCTTTGCCTGGGCTCAGCTATTGATGCCAAACTGGCCCTAAGCCGCAGGAGCAGCATCTGGTGCTGTCCCACCTTGCCGTAAGACCCTGGGGACACGTCAGGGACCTTCCCTGCCCCGGCATCCCCATATCAGCATCAGTGGCTATGAAAATCAGCTGGGTGTGTGTCTGTTTTTCCTGTGTGCATGTGTGTACGTGGGTGCATGTGTCCAGCACTGGGGCTGCCCTGGCTCCCGAGCCCTGGCAGTGGCAGGGAGAGCCGCCTCGTGCCCTACCTTCCATGATGGAGATGTGCACAGCTCTCCTCCGGGTGCGGGGCACGCTGCTCAGGCGGGGGCCGTGGGTGATGGAGGGGCAGCTCCGACTTGGCACCAGCCCTGCCCTGGGGACGAGAACGGGGACAGTGTCAGAGCCCCGGACGGTGCCAGAGCCCCAGGTGCATGGCAGCTCTCCTGCGCCGCTGCTGCCGGGCTCTTACCGGTGAATCTCCGGGGGCTCCCTCTTGATCTTGGCGCTGGACTCCATCACCTCCTTTGCAACGCGGCCACTGCAGGCAGTTGAAGAACAGCAGCTGTGAGTATGTGACCACCGCACCGGCAAGCCGTGGACTCCCCCCATGGCACACTGCACCCCGGCACGACCTTGCCCCCTTCCCCACACACACGAGCCAGTGGGGGGGTTCTCCCCACCACTCCAGGGGAAAGCAGACATATTTGCTGGAAATAAGGCTGATGGGAAGAGCAGGGAAAGGCTGGGCTGACACCTCTGCCACCATGGTTTGCTGCTTCTCCTGGCATGAGCTGCTGGACATCGTGGCGTCACCTCCCCTCCAGGGGGGACACATGCTATGGGTGCCTGGGCCCTCCCATGCCAGCAAGGAGGGTGCCGGCATTGTGCACCTCACAGCTGGGGATGCGCTGGGGTCTCTCATCCTGCAGAGATATGAGGTCCCAGGTCCAGGCTCTCACTCCAGGGCCAGGGAGGAGCAACCCCCCCCCCCCCAGGAATTTAGGAATTGCGGTGCTTCATTTCACTGTTTGTTGTCCTCAAAACCCAAACCCCAAAGACCCCCGTCCTCTCCCCTCCTCCACTCCTGTCCCTCCAAAAATCTGCCACTCGGGCTGAGGAGAGGTTTGCCAGCTGTGAAACAGAGAACACAGTGGTGATGGCCTTGCTGAGGCGGCAGTGCTGCAATGGGAGGACCTCCAGTGACAGGAGGATCCTTAGCAAGTCCTCAGGCCACTGCAGCCCTGAACTGCTCCCCAAAGTGTGTCCAAAGGAGCAGCTGAAAATATATCCAGTGGCTGCTACTTACTGTCATTATTTACCTGTATCGGAACCGGCTTCCCTTGAAGAACAAGTTGCTGCTGGACACTGTCCGGACCTGGCTTGACTTCTCCAACCTGCAAGAGCACCAAGAGCTGTGTGAGCATCCTGCGCTGCCACCCAGGCGCTGAGTACCCGGGCAGGGTACGGCCCCCGGCACTGCTTCACAGCAAAGCCTTCACCTGGTTTTATTTCCAGTGCCCCGTGCTGGTGGCAAGGGCTGATGGCTCTGCTGATGCTGGTACAGCATCATCCCCCCCAGACTGACCTCCAGCATCGGAGGGAGGGGAGCCGAGTGCTGCTGGCAAACGGCAGCAAGGCCAAATTACAAGAGCAAAGCCCTGGAGATGTGCAACACCGCCAGGAATGAAACAAGCCGCTGGCAGCAGTGGGGTGGCACCAGCTGGGGGAACACGAGCACCTGGACCATCACACCATCACCTCGGAGCCCTCTCCGCCAGCACAGCACATCCTTGCCGGCAGCGGGAGTGTTGCCCGGCCCGTGCCTGGGCTCCCACACAGACTCGCTGCCAATGGCTTCCCCAGCGGCTGGAGAGGGGCTTGGGCTGCAGCTCACACCATGTCCCCGGGGCCACCAGCGAGCACCTGCACAGGGGAGCTGCACAGGGCTGAAGCCCTCCAGGGGGCTGAACCCCTCACCACGACCTCTGCATCGCAGGGGTGCAGGAATCGGCCTGTCCCAGGCAGGCCGGCACTCCCTGGGGTCAGTCTGGCCAGCGGTGGGTAAAACCGCCCGGAGGGACAGTCCCGACTCCTCCTCACCCCCCGGGAGCCGGACCCTCGCCCCCGGAGGGGCCCAGCAGCACCTCGGCTGAGCCCACAGACCACTCCACCCAGTGCATAATCCAGCGGTAATTTACTGACATGATTAATCATAAAAAGATTTGTAAAGCAATATTGCAATTTCATTGCATGTTAATATAATGAGAAATGAAACCTGCTGATTGCAGCTGCTGATTGCAGTATTCCCAAAGAGAATACATCACACGCTTTATCTCGCATCTTGCTGATTAAAATAAAACTCATTACAAAGCACAAAGCAGGCTATTTTTAAGTACAACATAAGCAGGATGGTAAAACCACTGTTCCACCTGGCACCTCCCTCGTTTTTCGGCAGAGTCCAGCCCGTGACCTCTCCCTTCCTGTTTGACAGCCCAATTAGCCGTACCAGGGGCAGAAGAGCTGCCTTGGTGGCCATCAGCCAGGGAGCCCAGAGCTCCTGGAGAAGGACAAAACCTTCCCCGTCCTCCCCAGGCAGGAGCTCCCACTGCCTGGGTGAGACCCCCAGCCCGGAGGTCCCCCAAAACCAGCCAGCTGCAGGGATGGTCCCTTGAGCCACCGTCCCCAACTGCCCAGGCTCCTGGCTGCAGCTCAGACTGCACGTCACCTCCCTGGTCCCTTGAATATTTCCCATGAATAATTAACTTGTTCCCAAGGAGCTTAGAAGCAGATTATTTCTGAAAGTTTTTGAGCCTTCCCCATTAAAAGGCAGGCTTTGCTAAAGCACTCCGGGGCACTGGCTCGACTTCAGTGGGGATTTCGGTGCTGGATTCAGCACAAACAGACCCTGCAAAGCCATTTTGAAAATCCATCCCTGAATATTAGGTCAGAAAATATTCCCTCAGTTTTGCCGGTGTCTGTCCCTGCTGCCTCCCGCACCGGCTGCGTGTCGCACTTGCAGCACCTGAGCATCTGCATGTGCCGGCTGGCTCCGAACAAGCTGCCATTAACAGGGGAAATGCTAAAAACTGCCTGCTGTTGTGGACAGGACTTGCACCGGTTGCTCAGCATTAAAGGCTTAATTGCCAAACAATTAGTTTTAATCTCCTGATTAAAGGTTTGGCCAGGGGGTATCGGCGCTTTTGGTGGCTGGTGACCCTGCCAGGGCCACCGGGCTGGGGGTGCCACGCTGCCGGCGACAGGCAGTGCCTGAGTCCCTGGTACCTGGATGGAGCCCTTGGGCGGGTGCCGTGGGGGGCAGCGCCGACCCACGGGGAGATGCAGAACACACCACCACGCACGCCTGGGTGGCCCGGCACTTACTTGTAGAAAGCCTGGTTTTCTATCCCACACTTCCAGAGGTGTTTGCAGGCTTCTGGTGTTGGGGCAAAATATGTAAGAACAATTTTCTTTTCCTAAAGGAGAAAGACAAGGAGTCGGTAGGGGAATATGTGAGTGGTGTCCACCAGGCAGCACGCTGGGAATGCAGACGGAAGCCAGAGCAGCCGGAGCTGGAGAGTGGCGCTGGCACGAGGCAGATCCTCCTCCAGAGCTGCTCAGGACACAGGGAGACATTGGATCACCAGCCGACACCCCGGCACAGCACCTCGCACGAGGGATGAGCAGTTGTGTATGCCGATGACCTGCCACCCACCGCCTCCCGCTTACCTGCCTTTTTGAATGTCCAGAAATACATTTTTTTAAAAATCATGCTGATGGCTTGCATGGGAGCCAATTTCAGCCAGAGGTTTTCAGGCTGATTTCATTAACCAGGGGTGACCGAGCGGGATGGCGGTAAAAAGTAACCACAATAATCCCAAACGTGGCACGTGGCTGTGGCAGGCAGGCATGGCGAGAAGCTGCGAGAGGTCCCCGGCTGCTGCTGAGGGCAGAGCTCTCGCCATGGCACAGCCTGGGGCTAACCTGGTGTCTGCAGGCTCTAATGCCCAGAACAAGGTGCCAGTGGGAGCAGGGAGGTGACCCCAGCGCTGCCACCGAGATGCAGTCCCTGTCACCGTCCCCGTGTCTCTGCACCGCAGGCACAGGGTGATGCTGCTGCAGGCTGCAGCCTGCCACGTGCATGGAGAACCTGCTGAAGCAACGACCAGGGCTGTGCTCAGGAAGTCCCACGGGAAGGGAAAGCACTCACCTCTTTCTGACTTACATATAAATAGAAAGTCTTCCCTTCGAATTTCATTTTGGTCACCTCGTTCCTGAAAGGACAGGAGAGGCAGGTGAGAGGTGGCACGGGGTCCACCACAGCCCGGCTGGCTCACGGGCACAGCCCCGGCCAAAGCGCTTGCCGGGAGCTGCAGGTCATGAGTTGGTGCTTTGGGGGTGGCAGTGGGGCAGCCTTCAGACCCTGTTTTCTGTCCCTGGGAGGTGCCACAGGGCGGTGAGAGGAGCCCTGGCTCAGAAACCAGTAGCTGGAAAAGGGGAACGCCCTGGGGTGAAGCTGATGGTCAGTGAGGCATCCCAGAGTCACTGGGACCTCGTCACACAGGCACCGGCCGGGTGGCAGTGTCAGCCGTGAGGGACACACCAGCCAAAATCTGAGACGCAGCAAAGACTGAGGAACAAGACAACTGGGTTCAGAGGGCCTGGGGGGGCTTTCATGGGACTTGGTCAACACAGGGACAACACAGGTTGATGCTGACAAACGTAGAAAATAAAAAGTCTGGGGGCCACAAAGCAAACACAGGGAGCGTGCAGCTCACACGGGAGCCCTGCTGCGCACTGACCAGGAGCGGGCTTAGGGGCCAGGGTAGAAAAGTCCTTAGAGCCAGCAGCCCGGCATATGGCTGCAGCGATGGAGGCAGCCAGGCTCCTGGGTTGCTCCAAGGGCAGGACAGAGCAAGAAGTGACACCGGAGTGCACATCGCAGGCTCCGTTCAGCACCGCTCTCCTCATCTCAGGAGAGTCCCGATGCCCCGGCAGTGCAGAGACCGCATGGCACCACAAAGAGGACCTGTTTTCTCCCCTGCTTCCAAGACGTGGGTGTGCAAGCTCACGGGTACACTGGTGCAAGCGTGTGCAGGGCATGGGGTGGGTTTTCCAGCCACCGCAGTTTTGCTCCCCTCTGTGTCCTCTGCTCAGACCCCATCCTGGCTCAGACCTGGGCACTGGGTGCACCTACCACTGTCCCGTACGGGCACACCACCCCCACCCTGGCGCGGTGTCAGTGCCCGGGAAGGCACCCGACGCTGGGATCACCCATCCGCCCTGTCTGCAGGACCTCACCCGAGCATCCCCCAAACACCCTGGGGTGATGTGGAGCACTCATGGCCCCTGCCCCATAGCACTGAGCCCATCTTGTGACCGAGTGAGCAGAAGCGAGCCAGCCGGCACGGCGCCAAGCGAGCAGGGCACCGCAGGCGATGTCGGGGCGGGAACTCACCACTTGATGAAGTGAACTCGCTTGTTTCCCTGCAGAACAACAAAACCGAAGGGAGTGAAGGCCAAAAACGCCGCGTTCCCCGACACATCCTGGAAGACAACAGCAATTTCTCAGCAAAATGTTGCCAAGCTGGCAAAGCTTAATACATCAACAGCGACCCTTGGCCCCAAAGGTGGTGGCAATGCAGAATCCTCCGTGCCGACTCTGCCAGCAGGATGCTCCCGGCAGGTTCACACGGACCGTGACACCCTGCACATGCAGCAAAACCCGCAGCTGAGTAACGGGGCAGCTGGTCCAGCGGCACTAATGAGGAAAAACCGCAATACAGCTCCCAGCCCCGGCGGTCCCATCCGCCTACTAGTGAGGAATAAACAGCGAAGGCAGTGCCCCACCAACCCTTTCACTAGTAATTAAACCAGAAAATGGTAAAAACTTGTTACACTTGACTCCCTCAGAGCCCTGCACAGCCAGTGCAGCTGGGCGGCATCGAGACAGTTTAAAACCAATAATTAGTGTCATGTACGGAGCAAGGCGGCAGTTTAACTTAATCATAACGTCTAGACTCCAGGGAAGCAATCATTAACTGCACTGGTGTGCACGGGAAAAACAGAGATATGCTGAATTTTAAAAAATATTATGAAACAGTTGTGGCCGATCAGTAATTGTTAGATTCGCCCTGACTTTTATTTGGCCGACAGACGTTCAGATGGCTTTCGAAGGATGCTGAGCTGAAGAGAAGGTGCATGCCAGGCTCAGGATTTCTGGTGTATTGGGCAGAAAAAGCAGGCAAGGAATTTTATGGGGGCGGTTGCAGAAGAGCAATGCCTGTTTGGTGTCTGCGATGGCACGGGGTGTCTCAGCGGCATATGCAGGGCAGCTCTGCTCGCTGCTGGGACACCCCATGTCCAGGATCTCCCCAGCTCAGGAGTACAACTCTCCCCTCTGCTCCCAGTTGTGCCCTTCCCTCGCTTAATCAAGAGGCGAGACATCTTCACTGTTGTTTGCTTTCCAGCCCAGGATGCCGGTTTTTGGTTACTCTGCTGGCACAGTGCAGGGATGGCTGCCTCAAATGTATGCTGGGGCTGCGCAGGGCGCCAGCGTTGTGGTAAGATCTTCTGAATTTGAGCAGAGAACAAATTGGTTTTAGATCCAGATTAGATCAAAAATCCATCTTAATCTGTCAAGGGTGAATGGGCAAAAGCAGAGAGCCCTGAACCTCAACCCAATGCGCTGCACGAGGCAAGATGTAAATGCTCAAACTGGTAGTTTCCGAGATGCAGTAGCCCTGTCTTGCGCAGGAAGGAAGATTTCTGTGCATCTTCGCAGAAACCAGTCCGGCAGCAGCTCCTGCAGCCCAGGCCTTGGGCTGCCCAAAGAGCTTTGACTCTTTCCCAAATCCAGGAAAACCTTTGGGAAAGGCAGAAGCAGGGTCTTGGCAGAGGGATGTACCCTCCGTGGGGGTACGGACCCCCTTGCCCCTGCACACCACTGACACAGCGACCCGCTCAGTCCTGCCCTGGCTATGGCTGATGCTGCAGCCACGGGCAGTGAGCGGGGCAGGTCAGAGATTAACGGAGTGTCAGGCTGGAAGCTGCATGGTTTTGGGGTTGCTGCTTTGGGATGGGAGGAGTGGGGCTGAGCTCCCCCCAGTCAAGGTGGAGGGGGGAGCTGGGGAACAGGTGGGGGATGCTGGGCGTGAGGATGGGGAGCTGGGGGCGCAGAGGCTCGATAGGGGTTGGGGATGCTAAATGGGGCACAGCACCCTACAGGGAGGTAAGAGCAAAGCACAGACCCCTCCATCACTGGCGCTGAGCTGGACGAGCCCAGCATCGCTCCCAGGGCAACACGGCCCAATCCAGCCGTCAAGGCAGGAGAGCTGAACCGATGCGGTGATTCAGCCCCTCCAGCCTGGAACCTCTTTGGCAATCACAGACTACCAGTAAACAGGACACCCCCCCATCCAGGCCAGGTATATTTACTGCAATTGTGTATTTATGTGGCATAATTCAGTTAAAAGCCCTGGGGAACCACAGAGCAGGCACTGCCCTTCGAGTAAAATTCTCCATCTGCTTTGCATCCCGCATCCATCTGCATGCGACAGGATTATAAGGGACCAGAGAGAGCCAAATGCAATGACATCTACAGTCAATAAAAAGCATTTCAAAGAGAAAACTGGATTACTGGCCAGGGAAGAGCAGAGCGATAGACTGTCTCTGGCAGATTAATGCTTGCTGGTTTCTCAGACACATTACTGACCTTGTTCCTGCCTCCAAATTACATGCTTTAGCAGAAGATGGTCAGCCACTGTCTTTTACAGCCATCTGCATGTGAAAATGCTTTCTTACGGCTTCCCTAAATACTCTGGAAGGATTTCGGAGCACTCACCCTCTCGGCTCCCCTCTGTGCACACGTGCCCACTTGGGGCTGCATTTTAAGGCTGGAGAGGGCTGCTGGCTCCAGCACATCCCATGGACCACAGCTCTGCCAGCGCCAAAGCCTGCTAGCAGGTGACAAATGGCTGCACTTGGGACCAGTCACTGGTACCTCTGCAGCTTGTTACCACCTGGAGCAAGAAATCCAGTGCAAGGAATAGCGTTCAAAAAACTGTTTTACCTTGCAAGGGTGTGGGTCAACCCCGTAGGTCTCCAGAGTCTGGGCTTTCCTGAGGAAATTCAGCTCTGAAGTAGCTGGTGTTTGCCCACTACAGGAGGGGAAAAAAAGGAAAAAAAAAGAGTATTGCATGGAAGACATGAACATGAAAGTCAGCCCTTGGCCACAGGGTTTCTGTTAACAAGAGGCATCGTTGTGGCACATTCCCATTACATTCGTCAGCACAGTTAATCTGCAGCAGGAGACCAGCACTGAAACCCAGCCTTTCTTCTCCTGCCAGCCCCAACTAGCAGCAGATATGCTGAACCAGCACCACCAGAAAGGACCAAAATTAAGGAGTTACCTGCAAAATTTAGGGCTGGATTTCCTATACACAGCCCAGGCATTTCTTCAGCGGGGATGAAAGGGGAGTTTGCCAGGCAGAAGTCGGCAGCCCACAGCACGTAAGGCCACGTGGGCTGCTGGGTTCCTGGGAGGTTAAAACCCCACTGTCCTCCCCGTGGACGGGCACATGGCTGTTCGGTCGGGACACGGCCCTGGAGGTACCGCCAGTGCCACAGAAGGATGGGGCTTTGCTGACGGTCTTTCATACCTCGTGTCCCCAGAGTGGGGTGAAGGCAGGAGGGGAGATGGCAGGAGGAGATCTATGGGGGACGTGGGGTCGGTCACTGTCCCTGTCCCACCGGGGAAGACCAGGGACCCCCCTAGGTTGTGCCAGCTGAGCCAAAAGCCATGAGCGGGAGAAACTGCTCGGCCCTCCCTGGGACAGGAGGGATCGGTCTGATTTTGCTGCATTGCTGGCTTATTTTTTTATTTGTCTGCACTTTCTGCAGCTTGTCCTTGACCACTCGATCACGTTTTCCTTTCAACGAGCAGAGGTTTGGCGGGACACAGCAGCTCCTCTCGCAGGGTGATTTGTTGCGATGCCTCTATGCCACCAAACGACCTGCATTCCCAAAGCCTGCCCTGCCCTGCATTTTCACTATTGCCAGCGCTGCCAAGAGCACCGCTGGATCTGACAGACCAGAGCAGTGAGTGCTCATCCCACGGCACAACTGAAAATCCCAAACAGGGATAAAAATCAGCCGAGCATCAATAATCCCCACAGCAGCCGATGTTGCCGCTCAGCGAAGCCCCCGGCTGTACCTCAGCTCCGACTTGTGGATCTCGGCAATTTTCCTCTCCAGCTTCTCCGAGTGTTTGGGGAAAAACTGGAACTTGGAGCTGTAGCCTTCTGGGTGCTTCCCTGGGTCGTAGTCCCCGATTTCGGCTAGGGGGAGACAGAACTGGTCAGGAACAGCAGCACAACCCAGACCGCAGCGTGCACCCCCATCCTGGCAGCACCAGCCTCGGCAGCGGAGCTGGTGGCAACCAGGCGCAGGGTCGGGGCTCAGAGCATCCCAGGAACGCTGCTCCAACCTGGCTGTGCTTCCTGTTAGGAAGGATCATTTGTAAGGCATTAACTGTGTCCAATTAATTTCATCGTTTGCTTGGGAATCACCCGCCAGCAGATGGTCACTGTCCCGAATTTATTAATTCCTCAAGCTACTTGTCAAGAACCTCCAAGGAGCTGCGCTGGGTCCGCGTGATGGCAGCCCTGCAGCCATCGGCCCCGAGCACCCCGGGGGCACCCTGGCCCCTACCCTGATCCCAGCTGGGAACAAGGCAGTGAGTGAATTCTGCTCACCCAGGGGATGCAACTGTGCCTTGAAAAAATGTAATTAGTTGGAAATCTGTAAAGTGACATTGAGAAAAGCTCCTTCCCCTCTTTACCTACCCCAGGGAAGTGCTGCAGGGTACAGGCTGACCCACAGCGCTGCCCTGCAGTGGGGCGGGGGGGCGCTGCCTGCGGTGGGATTGATTTCCCACCTGGAAAACCTGCTTCAAGCCTGGGCAAGCTGCAAGTGCAGCGACAGGAGGTCTGTCCTCAAGACAACTCCAGCGGCCCGGACCCCAAGCACTGAGACCAGGGTGCAGAAACACCCGAGACAACCCAATTTCTGAGCTCAGCCCTGCTCTCTCCTGGGCACGGGCTGACACAGCTCCGCTCCCTCTCCCAGCACCCTGCAGGAGCCGGCAGCGATCGCCACTGGCATGTCACTGTAGCACCAGCTCCATAGCTGGTGTCTCCTGCCGGGATTTACAGTAATCCGTCAGCCTCCTGCCACCGGGGATGAAAGGACCTTGCTCTGATTTAATTCCCTCCAGCCTCAGGTCCTCAGTGAAATTGAGACGTTACATTAATTTTTATGTTTTCTGCTTAAAACACTAAAAGGGAGGCAACACACCAGCACTGCAAAATAGCTCAAAAATGCTTTGTTGCTGAAATTTGGCTTTTTTGACTGCTGGGGTGCATCTCCCCAGCTCGTCCCAGGGACATGACTGCGGGCACTGGGGGAGCTGAGCACCCTTGGGTGGGGAAGCCCACCCGCGCACCTGGCATCGTGCTGCTAACGGCATGTCAACGTGCTTTTCCACCATGCCAGCACCACCCAGCCCTTCCAAACAGCCGGACGATCCTTGCTGAGCATCCAGGTGTTGCACCACGCTGAGCAGACGCCGGCCATCTCGGTGCTCTCAGTGCCATGGGCAGTGGAGGCAAGAGCGGGCAGAGCCACGCCGGCAGGAACACAGGCAGGAGGGCACATGAGGCAGAAGGCTTTCAGAGGTTTGCCCACCTCCTGCACCTCTGCAACTTGCTGACAAAGGCAATTCCTTTGCCGAGGCGCTCGGCAGCATGCAATGAGCTCATCCAAGGCCATCTTCATCCCTCCTAACAATCGGCAAACCACTGTTAGCTCCGGAGCCCTCTTCGCAACTGCAAACCGCAGGCGCTTCCAGAGTTACCACGGGCTGCGCACAGCCCCAGAGAGAGAAGTGCTTTGTCAGGGGGCTGCTTCTGCCTCTGGACAAGCGCAGAGCTAGGGGACACAGGCTGGGTTAGCCAAGGGGACGCTGCTGCCCCCAATGCAGGTGGGACGGCTGAGAGAACAGATGGCAGCGCGGCGCTTCTGCTGCGGGGGACCCC
The DNA here is from genome assembly GCA_008921705.1 of Burhinus oedicnemus. Taxonomy (NCBI): domain Eukaryota; kingdom Metazoa; phylum Chordata; class Aves; order Charadriiformes; family Burhinidae; genus Burhinus; species Burhinus oedicnemus. The sequence continues at coordinate 2,542,172 of VFFE01007168.1, read as the reverse complement.
AACCCCAATCCTCACCCTCCTCTAGCCCAGCTCTGCATGGCACAAGCACAGTCTTGAAGCATGAGCCCCGCACTGGCGGGCTGACATTTGTATTCCAGGTGCAGTGATCTGTTGTAAGTGAAATAATGTAATCAGTACTTAGCATGAAAAGCAAATTTATCTTGTCAAAAAGCATTACCTTGAAGGATATAGGCGGCCAACAAAGCAGCATCCGAAGTCTTGCAGAGGAGACGGCCGTGGTAGAGATCCCTTTTTATCTGCAGGAAGACTAAATACCTGAGGACAGAAGAGACAGTCCATTTATTAAGCAAAGTTTAAATTACCTAAACAGGCAATTTAGATGTGGAATATCTGCCACGAGACACTTGCACTAACATTTCTCCCGGAGCAGCCCATTTACGCGACACCACGCTTGCCAGGAGCGAACAAGTGCTAATTACCGGGCAGTTCCCCTGGGCAGGGACGGTGCTGGGGCTCAGATCTCCACGTCCCAGCCCGGCTCCAGCCTGCAGGGACACGGTGCTGGCACCTGACCCCGAGGGCTGACAGAGGTCTCCACAACGCTCCTCGGCCTCCAGCCGCCTCCCCACCGGCATGGCCACGCGCAGCAGGGCAGAGCTGCTGGCAGAGACAAAGAGCTCCCTTGGGCACAGATACTGGGATGCACATTCCCACCAGGGAAAACATGGAAAGGAGGAAACTCATAGACAAGGAGGTGCTGGTCCCCTCTGCCTGCCAGCCCCTGGAGTCCCCCGCGATGCTTCAACCTGTTTTGGGCAGCAGTGCCCAAAAGTAACTGCAACCGCCCCAGCCCATCACAAGGTCACCAGGGCTGAGGTGCCCAGGGCTGATGCTCTGAAGGGGGTCTCATGGTCCTGAGCCCACCAGTGACTGCTGTGCTTCCCAGTCCCGCATCCTTGCCTGGCTGCTCAGCTTCCTCATAACGTGATTTTTCTCCTTCCCCAACTTTCTGTATCCTCCCAGGTCTCTGCGTACGCACCCAATTCCCTCCTCCGTGCTCGCCAACGATCAACACTACATCATCTAGAGCGAGCGACCTCTTGCGCTCGCCCATCTCTATCTCCATGCACCAAAGCCCAGTGAAAAGATAAACTATGTTGGGAAATTACATATTTGAATAAATTTAAACCTAAGTAAGTTTGGGCTGAGTCATGTGGCAATGCATTTGGGAAACCTTTTGATGGTAAAATGTAAGTCATAGAGTGAAGGAGCAAAATGGAAATTGAAGTGCTCAGAAATGTGTTTAAATAATCAGACTTGCACTCTGCAATATCTCAGTCATGCTTCATTTCTCAAATCCGTATTTATGATGAGATAAACCACTAATTTTCACAGATAAAATATATTAAAGAGAAATTCAGATATTAAAGTGTACTCGGTCCAGGGGAAAGTGAATTTCAAGTCCAGGTTTCAGCTGCAGTTGCAGGCACACCTCGAACGGCAGCGAGCAGGGGCGGCCCACCCAGACGGTGGGGGACCCATGGGGGACCGGTGGGGGACTGTCAGACCCGGACCTCAGACAGCCTGAGCCCGGCTGGGCTGCAGAGCTCCACACTCACATCAGCTGCAGGGCACAAAAGGGGCCGGAGGTGGCTGCAGCCCTTAAACTGGGCTAATCCTTTACTTGTGGCTCTTCTGCTCCCAGTCCCCACCATCATCTCGGAAGCGTGCCGGCAATCGCAGCGGTTGGTGGCCAGGGTGGCAAACCCGGCTGCTGCCTGAGCACAGCGGCGAGGGGCCAGCCGGGACGGAGACCCCAGGCTCGGCTGGCAAGCACCGCCGGCACCTTTGTCCAGCACAAGACCTTCCGTGCACCAGCCCTTCCCCAGCACCTAGCACACACCTCAGAAAAATGCATCATCGAGCGGGTTTAACCCTGCCAATCCCCCCAGCCCCGCTGCGTGCCCCCCCATGGAAACCCCCGGTTCCCTTTAAGCGGGGAAAGCCTGTAGGTCTGAGCTGGTTCCACAACCGAAAAACATTCAGCAGGTGCCAAGCAGGTTTGCCGAAGCCTTACCTATGCCTTGGAAATATCCCCTGGCTTTCCAGGGGAGCTTCCCAGGGCAGTGCTGGGCTGTGGGACGAGGCTGCCTTGGAAAAGGACATTAAAGATGGGAAATATTTCTAAGCTTGACCTGGTGAGCCGGGTGGCTCTATCCCTGACGCTCTTTGGGTCCAGCTCCCACCCCGCAAGGGTAAATCTGTGACCTGCATTTCAATTCTCCTCACTGTGCGGGACAACTGCAGATGTTTGCTAATCTCTGATTAAAGAAAAGAAATACAATTAACATATTGTGTGCACAGCTTAATGCCCACATAATAGCTGTCATTACTCAGAGACATGTCTTTGGCCATTTCACATTTAAATTAAGGCCTGATGGCTGCACAGGGTTGTTGCTGCGCGTAAATGTAAAATCTGCAAACTAAATAAATGCCTCTTAAGCAAAACAAGGAGATGCATCTGTGTGAAACTATTCCTGGGCACTTCTGTGGGTCCCCTAAAATGTGTTTGTACAAAAAATCAGATCGATCATACCCGAGAAAGCTGATTACAGCGCATGTCCTGGCAGCAGCAGAAAGAGTGGCATTCTGGACGTGACGACACTTTTAAACAGGCGCAGCAAATGCACACGGGGCTCTTTACTTTCATCCTAATCTGCATCTCTCCTCCAGGTCAGACCTGAAGAACCTAAACTTTCTCAGGCTTCCAAACAACTTCTTAAAGTGTTTTTTAGTTTTGGTTTTTGGAAACAACTCACCATCCCCTACACTTCTTCTGCGTTTATTAATGCAAAACTGAAGCAAAAAGCTGAGCCCAGGTATATTGCAAACACGCTGCATAACAGGCTGCAAAAGCCCAGACACCCTCTCTCATTTGCTGCCTGCAGAAATAGACTGAAAATCCCAAGAATTAAATCCTGGAATATATTTAGCTCTACCAGTAAGCCTACTTAATTCTCGATGCACTTAGCGTGGACCCCAGCTATTCATTGGGAATATTTAATGGCAGCCGGAGCATCGGCCCCCAGGCAAATGGAGAAACAGCAACCCAGCGCGGGGCCTGGATGTGCAGAGGGATTTGGGGCTGCACGGCCGCAGGCTGCTGAGACTGAGCCCCTCCGAGTGAGTGACAAGGGCTGTCTGCCACCGCTTGAGGGTGTTTGGGGCCAAGACGTTGGGGGTCCTGCAATTTGCAGCAGCTGACTGTCCACAGCGCAACACGGCATTTACAGCCTTCTCTGAAGACATCAGGAAAAGTTTGGGCTACTTTTGTCCCTGTTCTTTACAGCTAAGTAGGGGTGCTTCCTTCTCCAGCATGGATGATCTCCTTCCTTGGACTAAGGCACATCCCAGGTAAAAGCCAAGCCAGGACGAGGGGAGCACTGCAGCCGCACACACAAATAATAAGGGGTTTTCCCCACACCCAGACTCTGTTCACAGACGCAGCTCGCTGGCTTTGTCTGGAGCCCTTACCTGTGTTTTGGCAGATGGCACCCTGCAAGTTTTGCACTTTTTCACACCCCGAACCTCAATCCAGGGCACAGTCGGATAAAGCATTCCCGCAGTTGTTTCTTCACGTGTTGCCTCCCCACGTCATCTCCCTAGCCTGACTTCACACAAGGACACATGCAAACGACTAAAAGCAGAAGGAAAATGAAACATTTCCCTCCAAGACCTTGTTGTGAGGATCAGCCGGCTCCTCCTGCGGTGGCCCAGCAGCCAGCACTTTTTAGCCCCAAAACACTTTTGTATCTTTCAAATTGATTCAATACTTTTCTTAGCAGTCTGCCGATGCTCACGTGCCAGGAGTGAGCCGACCAACTTTCTAAGGTACAAACAAGCCCGCATTGTGGATCCAGGGAAAACTAGCCAAGTAGTCAGGAAATCAGGAGGGTGCCCGCAGCCCGGCAGAGGGAAGCAGCATGTGCTGCCGACGCCATCCCGGCACCCAGTCAGGGCCCCCTCTGCCCTCCCGCTCCTGGTCCCTCCCCAGGCAGCCACTGCGGCATGCCAGCGTGGCCATCGGTGACAGTACTGATGTGTTGGATGTTCCAGAGGTTTTGGTGGCACCAGTATGAGATGCTGAGAGGTCTGTGGTGCAGCCGAGTGCTCCGCACCAAAACCTGCCACCTTCCACCGGTGGGAACTGGGCTGGGATGTTTTAGCATCAAAGGAAGGTTGCCAGCCCCTTATTCATCGTTTATTTCTCTCTGCTTTTTACTGTAAGTTCTTGGATGCGTTTAGGAAGAAGCAACTTTTGCCCACAAAACAACAAAGAATAAAGGGGCATTGATGCTGTTTGGGGGTAGACACAGACATGGTGCTGTGCAAGATACAGTGGCAGCTGGCCTGTGTCCATCCCGAGAGGGAGAGGGAGAGGGAGAGGGAGAGGGAGAGGGAGAGGGAGAGGGAGAGGTCCCTGCATGAGCTGTCCTTTGTCTCCACATGACATGGAGGAAGACAGCTGGTGAGCAGGAGCTGCTACCTAAAAGGTGACAGTCCCCTAATCACCCAAAGCACCCTGATGGCAAATCCCAAGCCCTCTCCTGGGTGCAGGACTCACAAGGGACCTCATAGCCATGACGGTAACACCACTGATGCCTGACAGGGACAAGTGCAGGGCAGATGCAGGGGACACCACTGAGTTGTTCAGCACTACTGAGGAGGTTCATCTCCTCTAATCACATCCTTGGCAAACGGTCCCTGCCAGAGACACGACGGGAGTCTCGGTGAGCCCTGGGGCTGACCCATCTGCCCTTCTTCACTTTCTGCACTACAGGTTCATTTAAAGCTTCTCAACCAGGGTGAGAATCCAGCGGAGAGCAGAGTGGCCCAGATGCCCTCACCACCTGGGAGGGGAGCAGGGAGCCTTTACTCCTGTTCTGAGGAAAATCTGGAAAACATCTGTGCACGGTTGAGGAACTCACTTCCAGCTTTGCTTTAAAAGGCGATGGCAGTCTTGCAGGGAGCCACAACGGACCCTGGCATGGGCAGGGTGGGCACCACCACTGCCCCAGTGGTGGTCCCTGCTGCCACAGCCAGGCCTGGGGTCTGACTGCCACGGGCACACAGAGGGGCCAGGCTCTGTCCTCCTACTTAACCTAATGTCCCAGGGGACAGCACGCCGAGGTGAAAGCACGTTGTGGTGTCTGACACATCAGCAGGGTGATTAAAGGCAGTACCCCGTTTCCCCTCTCTAGCAGAACTGGGGGACAAGGCACTTGCTGTGCCATGCCGGACACCCTCTCAGCGCTCTGGGCAATCCCAGCCCTGCCAGCCCTGCGCCGAGCCCAGGCTGAGCCTACAGGTCTGCTCCCAGTCCCACGGCGTGCTGACACGCTGCCTTTCACACTCTCATCTCAGCTGAAGATAAAAAAATTCCCCGCAGCACCTTTAAACACCTCTAGCAAATTTTATTCAGCACTTAATGGAGCCTGTGTGCCCAAAACCTGCCATATTTGGGAACTGAAAAGCAAGGCTGGTGCTGCCCACCCAGCCCTCGGGGGAGGCTGAAGCACTTCTCGCTCCCCTGCACCATGGCGCGGTGGGGCAGTGGTGCAGCCTGCACCCTGCGCTGGGTGTAGCAGCAGTGAGCTGCTGGCGGAGCAAGGGGTCCTGCGCTGGGGGTAGGTGACTGCCCTGGTCCCGGGCTGGTGGGGGACGGTGGGGTGTCCATGCCATGGCAGTGCTCCGTGCCCTTGGCATGCTCCCTCTGGCAGGTCTGCACCTGATCCACACCCTTTTTATTACCTTCTCCCTAACAAACCCCTTGCAAAGACAACTAAGAATTATTTGCAGCAATAATGGCCAACGGCTCCAGGGGAAAAATGCAGAAACCTTTAGCAAAGGCGCCAGCCCAGCTGCCTCAGGCAGAGACCCAACTCTCCAACCCATGGCAGGTGAGGGGACCGGGCTGTCGTGCCCCGGAGATCCACAGTCACAGCTTGTTTTCCAAAGCTGCAGCAATTTCTCAGCGAGTGCTCTTCATGTCCTTCCTTCTGGCAGGAAGAGCGGCATGAAGAGCCCCTAAAGATAGAAACTCGAGAGAAGCACTGTCAAGTTTCTGCATCGCAGTTTATCACCCATTTCTCCCACAGCGCTCATGCCGCTTTACGTAAAAGGGATGTGGCTAATTACTTCCAGGTGACATCAAGGGAACTGGAGACACTCAAACCCTTCCTGACAGACCAAGCACACGTAATGACAGCCTGAGCTAGGGATGTGCTCAGGCAGTGGCACTAACAGCTGATTCAGAAGTGGCAAGAGCATTAGCAGAAATCAGACTCTCGCAGGAGAACTGTGGCATCTGCTTGAACCCACCTTCCTGCACTGGCTGGGACTGGGGTGTTCCAGCTGGAAGAAGAGATTTTGGAGAGCTGCAGGGAAGGACACACAGCTGGTGCAGCCCAGGAACTGTCCCGCATTGGCAGGATGGTACGGAAGACGCGATGGACGTTACGGTGAGCAGCGCTCTACTCGGAGCACTTCGCCCTGGGAATGTGTTTTCTGTAACCGACGGCAGCCAAAGACCACGTCAGCGGGTTTAATCCCACAGCCAGTGCTCCCGCCAGGCAGGGCGGCTCCACACCCCAACAGAGCACGGTGGGGATTTCCACACTGGTGCCCCCCAGCTGGGACAACCCAGAAATGCTCAGGTTTGTTTGGAAATGTAAATGGCTGTTGCCCTCCCTTGACTATAAAATGAAGCTGGGCAGAGTGTGCTCCTGCCGTGGCCAAGCCCTCGCTGCCCGGTGCCGGCTGGTGCGGGGCTGGCTGGTCCCTGTGTGCCGGGGTCTCACCTGGTGATCTCCTCCTTCAGAGCAGCGGGGTCCGTGGGATAAAACTTCACGCGGAAGCACATGGTGAAGGGAGGCTGGGCTGCAGGGAGAACAGCAATACCGCGGTCACCAAATGGCAGGGTTTGTCCCCTTCATCGTCCCTAACAACCCTGCTCAAGGAGACGGTCAGATATTGCCGGGGCTGTTGCCTGCCCTCCCCATCACCCCCAAACACACCCAGCTGCCCTGAGTAAGGAGGGAGCAGACGGGCACGAGGCTGTTCCCCACTGCGGTGGCCAAGGGGAGAGCAGATGTCTCCGGTAAAGCCATTGGGAAGCGCCCACAACACTGTCTGCCGGCCACACAACCTGCTCCCCGCTCACCAGGAGGGCCCCGGCGCTGGCAAATCTCGCTTTGCTCATCCCCATCATTTCTGTCCTGGGCTCCGGCAGGACCAGTGCCCTGTGCCCACATGTTGGGGGGGCCTGGCCAGCTGCGATGGCAGTAGGACTGGTAGAAAACAATCCCACTTTCAATGCAGAACAGCTTTGTGGATTGAAAAACATGTCCTTTTTCTGGGACATGTGCTGGGAACTGACCCCAGAGGGGAAGGACTGGAGAAAATGGAAATACATCTAAAAGGAAAGGGGCACACGCTGCCTGTCCAGGACACCTGCTCGCAGCAATACTCACCCCTCATCTGCTTCACAACCGACTTGGTAAACTCCAGCCAATGCTGAAACGAAAAAGAAGGCAATTAAAGCAACTCAGTAACAAATACTTTCAACTAATAACATTGCCATTTTGGGGCAAAATTAAAGAAACAAAAAAACCCCTCTCTGCTTGAGATAAAAGCCTATGCCGCGGCAGGGTCTGTGAGCCACAGGACAGAGGAGGCAGGAGGGGGCTGCAGCCCCTGCCTGTCCGGCCAGCAGCCAAGGGAGGACCCAAGCCCCAGTGTCCCCCGTCTGACATCACTTTCTCTGCATGGTCCCAGGGAAAGTTGGGTCCCCCATGTCCCCTCTTGGCAGCCCCACTGGGTCGAGGCGGTGGCACAGCCGGGCTCCGCCGACACCGGCTGAGGGGTGGCGCTTGCTCAGGGCCCAGCAAGGACCCTCTGCCAGCCCCAGGGGCAGAACGCCGGGAGGCGTCTTCCTTTGCTCAACGGGACATGCTGTCCCCAAGGGCAGGTGCAGTCTTCTATCAGTGACAACAACGTGGGCAAGTTACACAGCAAAGGCATCCTTCTTCAGCCGGAGCAACCCCCTGCTCTCGCTGCTCTGCTCACCAGCTGAGCGAGCAATCACAGCGAGGAGGCGAACGTTTTTGTGCTGAGGTACCTTGTCCCCAGTGGTTAAAATCATCCTTCACTGGTGCCACATGGCCGCACGTGTGCACTGGATGGTGTTGAAGAAGTACGTGGACCGGTCACTTCAATATGCAATTTTTAAAGCCCAAATCAAGGTCCTGCCTGCAAAAAGTACAACCCACCTCCCCACAGGCTGGCAGCTCCAGAGAACGTGGGGCTGCCCTGAGGGTCTGCCCGGCATCCCGCTGACCCCCATGGCAGCCATGGGGATGTGCAGCTCCCGGGGTGTGCGGCTGGCCGTGCCACCACAGGGCCGGCAGGCGGGAGCGCGGTTCTGCCGGGGAGGGCTATCACTCTGCAGCACTGGCTGCAACCACCGGCTGAAATCACCCAGCCCAGCCCCAACAGGAACCGGGATCTATAATTGCAGCATGTCACCAGGAAGGTTAAGCTCAAGCCTGTATTTCTGAAATTACAGTTCCTTGCCATCAAAAAGAACCCATCAAGCTCTGCCTGTAGCAAAGCCTCTGCAATAGCTGCTGCTTTGATTTTTTCATTGTTTGAGCTGGCACATTTAGGAACCAAAGTGTTGTCAGTCAAGGAGAGGCTTCAGAAGCCTCTGTGTTGGGAAGAGGGAACCCCAAAACACCAAAGCAAAATGACTACAGTTAAGGCAAACACTAGTCAGCACAAAGGATTACTGACCTACAAAGATACATCACTGAATCTGGGGTTGCCATAGAAAACTCCAAGTATTAATGTCCACCACTGAGACAAAAGCAGTGAGCGGTGGCTTCGTGCGGCTGCACAAACTGGGCTGGGTTTCCTTCGGGCATTTCTGGGTGCATTTGGCACCTGATGCAGATGTGCTGCTGGCAGCACTGCAAAAACCTGCACCAGGGCTCGAGGGGGACCATGGCATGTCCAGTTACCTGGGGCTCTGGTCTCTCGCGTGGGCAACTCCTGTGACTGTGCAGCCACAGCCCCTTGGGCATGAGGCTTTGGGAAGCCTGGGGCAGCCCCATGGGATCCGACGGCTGCTGGCAGCGAGCAGTCCCAGTGCTCCGACAGCGGCGTTGGGGATGAGGAACACCATGGACGGTTCCTGCAGGGAATGCCTGTCCTGGCCCCAGGAACCCACTGCAGGACCAAGGGAACCTCCAGGTTATGATGGTCCCCACCATGCCGGGAAGAAGCACCGTTGTCTTTTGGACTGGGCTGAAACGGTTTGAGTGCCGGCATCAGCAGCCCCTGACCCAGACCCAACAGAGTGCTGGGAAATGATGGGTAAGGAGATAGGATTTTTTTTCTCTCTTTTTCTTCATTTTTTGGCATCTCTGCTGTCCGTGGCCCTGTGCTCTCCATAGATGTGTCTCACTTGTAGCAGCCCCAGGGCAGCACACAGGCTCCTCCCGGCCATGCTTAAAAATTAAGAGGTTTTCAACGACTGCCATGTGCCCTCCCGGCAGGAGCTGCAGCTGTGCCTGGAGCATGCTGCGGGCTGCGGCAGCCGCCTCTCCCACATCACACGAGCCCTGTGGCTCCCAGCCCAGCCCCGGGCAGGAGCAGAGTCTGACTCTACTCGCCATGCCCCCGTCCCCGTTCCCTCCCCAGCCCAGGCTGCCAGACAGGTACGTCATAATTTCAGTAAGGAATATTGACTTGCGCATCAGAAATAATGGCCTGAAGCGACAGCTTAGTTCATCACAGGCTGAAACACAGCACTTTCAGCCGAGGAAATGCTAAACCTGGGCAGCCACAGTGTCCACAAGCTGCAGGGCTGGGGCTGGCTCTCACGTGGAGGGGTCTCGTCCTGGGATGCTCCTCAAAGCTGAGCGATGGCTGTTGCCTCAACCCTTGTGGCCTGAACTGAATCAGATTATTCCCAGGAGGAGCAAAGTACTGGTAAAAGGAGTGTCCTCGGCATCGCCGAGCGTGCCAGCTCTGCCTCCGCGCCCCTCTCCCCGGGGGAATCCCACGCTGCTGCAGGCAGCCACTGCCTGCTGGCCTTGGGCTTTGCACCCACAGCGCAGGAGAAGCAGGATCCGGCCCTGGGCACTGACCCACCACACGGGACAGCAGAGAAACGTCCTCTCCTCGCACCCATTCGGACAAGACACGACCCTGCATTCTCCACCTGCCCCCTCATTTGCTACAAGAGAATATGCTCCGAGAAAAAAACCCCGATACTCCTCCTCCACGCAGCGACTGTGCCGAGGGGTTTTCCGGAGCGCTGTGCGGAGCTCTGGGTGAGCACAGACTTCAGCTGCGCTCTCTCTCCACCGACCATGCCCACAGACACGATGCATAATAACACATTATGCACAGGGGTTTATTTCTACATGTGTTCAAAGAGGCGACTTGCCAAAAAGAGGGAAACAAGGAGCCGAGACAAGTGGAGCGGCAGTTAACAATCCCTCAGCACCACGCAAGAAAAACGCTGCTCTCCAGCACTGAAGAGGCACCACTCCACAGCCCACTACAGATCCAGCCATCGGGTCCTGCATCAGCACGACGATGATGGCCGGGAGGCAAATCTAGAGAGATGGAAGAAGGCTGGAGAAGCCGGGAGGGAAAGAGCCCAGAAAACACAAGTTGGGGGCCACAGGTGACGTGGGGGGGTGATGGTCCAGAGACCCCACGAGAGGCAGCAGCATCACACATTGCCTGATAGCTCCAACTTAGTAAGGTGGGGAGGATGAGGAAGAGGAGGCTACTGCTCCGGGCAAGAAAAGCCACGTGAGTGTCAGTGAGTGCCCCTGGAAGGAAGAAGGGGGGAGCGAGGGGCTCAGACCGGCCCCATCCCACTGTGGGTGGCAGCAAGGAAGCAGCTCCCCGGCGATGCAGGGCCCGGCTCCTGGCTCAGCAGCGGCTGCTCCCTACCGCAGACACGGCAGAAGGTGCCTTGGGGAGCAGAAATTGTTTGTTACGGTGGCTTATACTGATCAGCAGGAAGCACAACGCAAGACTGTTATTAATAGTTATGCCTGCGAGCGCGTTCACAGCGCTTCTCATTCACAAACCTCAAGTGCTCTAATGGCAAGCAGCGATTTAACGTGTTTGTGCAGAGCTTGCATTCTGCACGCGTTTTAAAAGCAGCGTGGACAGTTAACCCTGAAGAAGTGGCAGGACTCACTCACACAACTTCTGCGTGGAAATCCAGCTCGTTGGGACCACGGCGGGGCTCTGCCCCTGCGAGAGGCTGTGCCACCCTCCGCCCAGACCTGCTGCAGCTGCCCGGGATCTCAGTGGGACTTGCATGGCTCCGTGCCGAGGGCCACACTGCCGGGTCAGACCAGGTCCTTCCGCAGGGGCTCTTGGCTCCATGCACTCTCATGTCTTGTTCCACTCTTCATTGCCTGAGGCAACATGCACAAGTGTTTGGATTCTCAGCACAAAGTTGTCGCTTGGCCTAATCTCGGTGTTAAAACACAATTCTGCGCTAGAAATAGTCCTGCAAACCCAGCGTCAGGAGATCTCCCTCTTTGCCTTTGCAATAGCATCAAATCCTCTCACTTTGCAAATGCATGGTGCTTTCACCACTCCTGCAGGGATCTGAAAGCCGTGCGAGTTCCTCTGGCTCGCACATCCCAACCAAAGCCGAGGACGCATCAGCGGAGCCGGGACACTGACGCTGCTGCTGGAGCCTGGGTGCACCCTAGCCTCCCTCCCTGGGGCCGTGGCACGAGACCCAGCCCTGGCTCTGGCAGAAGAGCTGGGAAGGGGCAGGGGGTCTCTCCAGGGTGCTCAGGGGGACCATAAGTAGTTGCTCTTCCCACAGGCAAAGCAACGACCCCATCAGGGCACCTGTAACCCCCCGGGCTTTGTCCCCTTCACAGCAGCAGGGCAGGGAGAATCACGGGGGAAGAGCCCCTCATCACTGCCTAAACCAAATTTTATTGCAGCCATGTGCCTCACGCTCCGGTTCACAGCCACAGCAGCCAGGACAAGTCTGGTACCACCGAGCTGCAAGAAACCCCCACAGCCAGCCCACGCAGGAAGGGCTCTCACCCTTTGCTTGTCAGGGTCCACAAACCGAATGCCGAAGTAGTCCTTCTCCAGCAGGTTCAGGTGGTGGCAGAGAAGGTCGAACAGGTACTGGCCCTTGGCATCTCTCTGCAAGACAAAGAAACTCATTTACAAAGCGGCAGGAGGAGGGCAGCGGAGCTGAGGAGCTCAGGGATGCTGAGTGGGTGAAGGGTCCGAAACTTGTAAGGTGACACCAAGGATGGTGCAAGTCCTACCAACTTCCCTGGTGCTTCACCAGCGATATTTTTGGCTCGCAAACGTCCCCCATCCCACTCCAGGGGCAGCCCAACAGCAGCTGGGAGCAGGACTCCATAGCACACCAGTCTGCATCCCTGTCAAGAGACCTGCGGCTCATGCCCAGGCGGGATGCTGAAGCTGCCCGGGGCTTGGCAGGAGACCACAGCATCGGCCAAAACCCACATTTGCTTGGACAACTGCATCCAGGCGGCTCTGGACATCGGTGTGGAGGTAAGACTGCCTGGACAAAGCATGGGGAGAGCATGGAGAGGGCGCAAGCAGGGAAGCAGAACAGCAACTGCCCCAAACGCGGCCAAACACCACAAAACACCCAGGGTATTTCACGAGCATAAAGAAAACAGCGACCAAGGTCAGAGTCTGTCTGGGAATCACCCTGCAGCTCAAGTCATAGTGAACCGTTGGGCGGGAAGCTGTGAATTTTGGGGTCTGTTTGCCTGGCGCATGTTTTCAGGCAGATCAGCAAGGTCGCAGCTTTGCTGCTGTTGTGATCCCTGTAGGTCTCCCTCCTTGTAGACATGGCACAGGTCACTGTCAGCTCAACGCTTGCGCTCTCTTCTGGCTCTGTTAAACAGTCTTTCCCCCGTCTGGCACTACGGCGTGAGCCCGGTGCTGACCTGCCTATTTTTGGCGTATTTTTTCTGTGCCTTTTTCTGCTATTGAGCTTTTAGGAAAAAAATCTTCCCCCTTCCTTGTCCCTGGGGCTCCGCACTGCTGCGGGCTGTGGCAGAGACTCCACACATTTCTACTTTTCCCAGGACCAGTCTGCTGCCAGATCCCCACTCTGGAGAGAGCAGGAGTGCCTGGGCCATGAAAATCACAGCTTTATAAGACCCTGTGTGCCAGTACAGCTTACAGACAGCACTAGACTGAACATTAATGGGCAATTTTAAAGTATTATAGTCATAAAATCTGATATATCTCAAAGTTATTAAAAATTTAATTTCCAGCGATGCAAAGATTTGAGCTCTCTGAGCTGCTCCCCAGCAGTGCTGGGCCCAGGACACCAGGATCTTTCCCCTGCCCGGTGTGGAAATGCAGCACCAAAGACAGCCGGGGGGCCCAGGACCCCGGTGACACCCACTCTCAGCCCCCAGGACCCCACTCACAGCTCATCCAGCCATGGGGGTCACTGGTGGAGATGGGCTGTGCACCCTCTCTGTCCAAAAGATGATCACTATTTTTTCCAGAAACGTTTTCCTACGTGCTAAAGGTTTGAAGTCAGTAAGCCAAGAATAATAAGGAGTTACACCGAGGCTCTTCCAGTTCAACACTTCCTCTGCTCTCCAGAATCACACTCGCAAGTGCCACAGAGCCCTGACACGAGAGCTCATTTATCAGCAACGGGATTTACCCAGACCAAGTGTACAGCTGTACAACGCTGTATATCGAACCCATTATACCACAGCAATTTAACTACTCCAAAATTCTCCATCCAATTTATAATCGACCACTGTAACATTTGGCTCGTGGGCAAGAACCCAAATACACCCTGATAACTCACAAACCTCTGCTTGGTGGAGCTGCCCGCAGGATCCGTCCTGGGGGCAGCGGCTCCGTGCCGAGCAGAGCTGTACCTCTGTGGTGGTCTCGTCCCCTGAGGCTCAGCACTTGCCGACAGCAGGGTCCTCTCAGTCTGCGTCAGGTTTCGGATCAAACCCAGTATTTTACTTATTTCTGAAAAGCTTAAACCAGGTGACGCAGCCCTGGGAAACCCCATCGCCTGGGGCCAGAGAGGGAGAAGAGGTAAAATCGTTTGGACTCTGCTGTCTCTGCCCCTTTATGGCAGAGCAAATGGTGCCCAGATGCCCAGGCTGATGGGGATGCACTGGCAGGATCCGGCCCCTCCGCCTGCCAGCCCTCCCTGCCGGCCTCAGCCACGCTCTGGGGTTCGCAGAAGGACCCGGGAACGGCTGCGCTGCAGTCGATGGGGGACCCGCTTTACAGCGCCGCGTCTGCAGATCAAAGGCTGCTTCTGACAGCCGACGCTGCCTCCTTCAGATAACACAGGTTTCTGTTTCCCGACAAATACATTTAACACGCGCATTATCTGATCAAATAATCACTCAGCAGACACGGGCCATGATATCGGAGAACCCCGCCGGTCTGGCATTAACCTGTTCCTGGAGCTTGGTATGGGATGACAAATGTCTCTCCATTTTAAATAAATAGTGCTTTGCTTAGAGAATCGTGAAGCTCAGGCTGTGATTATGCAGCTGCTAAAACAACTTGCCCTCAGCGCCGGTGCCGGAGCCTGGCCAGCACCAGGGCAGCAACACAGGGACCTGAGGCGGTGACCCCCGGGCAGCGCTGTGGCCGCAGCAGGGTCATCACGCTCCCAGTCGGCAAATTCTGCCTTCGCAGGTGGCCGTGTGGGGAGAGCCCGTCCATCCTGCTCACCCGGCTGCTGCAGCGCTGGCCCTCGGCCAGCGGCAACGGGCTGATGGAGCACCTTGGGCGGACACACGCAGAAGCCAGCAGGAGAGCAGAACTGGCCATGCAGCACAGAGGAAAGGGCTGGGGGGGACACAGGGTGTGCAGTGCCCACTCCAGCTCTGGACAAAACAGGAGGAAGGGGAAGGACAGACGGCCCCTGCGCCGGGCGGAGCGGCCGAGGGAAGACCCCAGTGCTGCCCAGCAAAGCTTGGCCGAGAGGCAGGGGGTGCTTACTGGGCCCTGCTGCTCCCAGAAGACGATGACCTCAAAATGATCACCGACGTGAACCCTCCTTTGCAAATCTTGCTGGTGACCGTGCCCCAACCCTCTGCCTGGGGCCAGTGCCATCACGGTGGTACCCCAGCCCTCCCCTCGCTCCACTGCCTGCATCTCCTGGAGCTCGGCTCCAAGCTCATAGCATCAGCATGGCAGACTCGCCAAAATACCTGGAGGCAACGGAGAGGATCCATCGTCTGTCTCCAAGGTTCATCCTTGCAGCAGCAGTGTCCCACCCCTCCAGGGCTGTCCCAAGCCACCCCCAAGGCATGGGCTGACCTGCGCAGCCTGGCAGCCCTGGGAGCAAGCCCCGGCTCTCCCCTCCTTCCCCCCTCACTTGCAGAACGCGGTGGGACTTACTTGGGCATCGGCCAAGCTTAAGTCAAGTCTTAAAAAACCTCCTGTGGCAAACGTGTTTGATGGGATCTGTTTGGGCTGCAGCCAAGGGCAGCTTTTTATGCAGTGACTGATGCACTGTGAAACATGCGGTGTTAAAAGACACCGAGCCGCAGCCTGAGTCCTCAGGGGCGTTCAGACGTCTCTCCCCGTGCCGAGGGGCACAGGCATGTTCACCGCTCTCAGAGGTGTCGCATCTCTGCAGATTAAACAGAGCCCCTGCCGTTAGCCTTGTACCCATGTCCCTGCAGGCTGCATGCACATGCCAGAGAAAACTGACTCTAGAAGAGCTTCATTTGGGCAGATGAGACGACTTTGAGATGAAGTTTCAGCAGCTGGGTACTCCCTGTAAGAGCACCCTGATGCAGCCAAGCAGCCTCTGCCCAGGCTCTGCACCAGCCACACCAGCGGCTGCGGCCGTGGGACGAAGATCCTCTGTTCTGTGGTTTGTAAAACCTCTCGGGGGCAATAAACAGGTCTGGGGCTTTGCTCTCACTACGCCAGGGCTAACAGTGAGATTTTGCTTTCCTGAAAGCAATTGCCTGAGGAGGGATCACAGAGAATCCAAGGAGGAGCACTGGAGAAGCCACTGTGTATGACACCTCCACAGCAGAAGGTGCCACTGAAAGCCTGAGCTCGAAGGCAGCCCTGGCCAAGGCTGCCGGCTCATTGCTTAGTCCTGAGGGCTCTCGTGATGCCCGCGGGGCCTGAGCCCAGAACCAGCCCCAGCCCCGCTGTTCAGGCTGCCCGTGCAGCAGCCGTGGGTCAGCATCCCGCTCCAGGACCGCAGCTCCTCGGGGGGATGCCGGACACTCACCACCCAAAGGGGATGCAGCCAAGGACTCCAGGTGCTGTTCACAGGGCCAGGAGGTTGTTTGGTGCCTGAGAGGACAAGTGTCCTCATGCTGCCCAGGCTGCCACCGCTGGCATGGCACAGCAAGCTGCCCTCACGCTCACCCGGAGGAGCCGGACCTTGCAGTGGCAGTAAAAGGCTCGCCGAACCTCGCCTGGCTCACGCTGAAGTGAAACGGCACTGGGCTTTTGGACCCTGCTGTTAAAATACAGCGGAGCAGCCAAAAGCCTGACTGCAGAGCCTGCAGCTGGGGACGGCTGCCGGCTGGCACCGCAGCGAACCCCAGCCTGGCTCAGCTCAGCTGACTCCCGCTCTTCCCCAATTTATTACTGAGTTTTTAAGCAATTCTCCTTGCTGTGGAAATGGAGACTTGAGACAGCTGCTCTGGGCAGGAAGAAGGTGAAGCGGCAGGAGAGCACGGAGAGCGGTGCCGCGAGAGCTTGCACCGAGGCAGCTGAAGCGTTTTGCAGCCGCAGCATGGCTGGGGAGACGGGCTGGAGCTGAGCAGGCAGCCGTCCTGCCAAACCCATCCCAGCCCTTGGGAGACGCTGAGACCACAAACAAACAGAACTCCCCGCAGGCAGCAAGTCCTGCCAGCCGACGGGAACAACGCTCTGACAGCACAGAGCTAAAATTTCAGGAATTGTCTCTGCCTGCTCTCCTCTCCTGCATTCCCCCCCCCTCCCCACCTCCTCCCTGGGCCAAACAGCAAAGCCTGCTGCTTACCCTTGCTATGATGTCCAAATGCCCCCAGCATTGGAAAAAATAAAATATTCTCATTTCCATACGCAGATACCGAAACTCTTATTTCAGCTGCCGCCAGCCGCAGCCTGCCCTGCATGCCGGACCCTCACTGGGCTGGGCTAATGGTGCCGGTCGGCCCATCCAGCCACGCAGGTCAGCTGCGCTTGCGGCAGCCCCGCAGCCATGGCCATCGACCCGCTGGCGAAGCCGCAGGCCGGGCACCAGCCCCGCGAGGCTTTGATGCATTGTGGCCATGCAGGATGGGCACCCGCGCAGCAGCTCCTGCACAGCCCACGGGCGCGGCCACCCCCGGTGCTGCCCCGTGCTCAGGAAGCATCCTCGGGGGTCTCCAGCAGAGACCACCCCGCAGAGGAACGAGATGCCAGTCCACGGTGGGGAGAGCAGACGCATCGGGAGGAGGAGTGATGGTGGGGACCCCAGGGCCATCCGCACCAGCCACGTCCCCTTTTGCACGGCTCAAGGACCAGAAACCTGGAGTTTGAGGACAACTGCTCAGCTCCAGCTTGAGCCAAAGGCGACTCCTTGGGCTGGCAAAGCCAGCGTCCCCCGGGAGCCCAGCCTTGGCAGGGCTGAACACCCCCCCTGGCCCCGCAGCCCTCCCCACCCCCCCTGCACAGAGACATTCATTTAGTGAGGCTGGGAATCGGCAGGTCCCGTCAGCTGCTGCTCCCGCTGGGAAAGCACACGTGGACGGCCCTGGGCCAGGTCCCCACGGCTGCGGTGCCCACCCGTTCCCACCCAAACCAGACCCTTCAGGCCTGCACCCCTCGCCCACCGCCCCACTGCAGCTGCGCCCAGGGGCACCCAGCACAGCTGGGCTAAGCTGGGAGCTGCCGGCCGGCTTGCCAGCGCGCGGTGGTCACTGGCACCTGCTCGGGAAAATGAGGCCGCTCATTTATGAGCCTGGATGCAGATTTAGGTGCTGAACTTGGAAAAGCGTGGCCTAGATTGTGCTTTATTAATAGGCTAATTGAATCTCCGCATGTATCATCCATCACTGTCAAACACAACCACCGCCCGGTACAGGCTGTGCTCCCGGCTCAGGTACAAGGGCATAGAATGGAAAGGAATAACGAAAGGAAAAACGAAACCTGCCAAATCCCTTTCCCTGACTTCGAGCAAGTTATTGTTCTTTCATTAAATAACATTTATTTTTCCAACGAGGACTGAAGCAGCAACAGGGAGCTTGAGAAGAGAGAAACTGCAGCAGCATCTTCTGAGCAGCAGAACAAACACCCGAGCCCTGCTCGCCTGCCTGGCACGAAATAACCTTCCCAGATCAGCTGTTACATGCAGTAGGAAGACTGGACCTCCTCCTGCATTATATAGAAAACAGTAATAGATACTGATTTTTATTTTCTTCCCTGAGAAAAGATTACTTCGCAGGCTGAACTAAAGGGACATCTGACACAGCCACAGAGGTTAAAACAACTGACCATGTAACAGAAATTGTAGTTGCATAAATAAAGACGTACTCGTAAATTATTCCAAATTAGACCTGAAGGGCTGTTACAACCAAAGCAGCTGCCGCAACACATGCGACCTCTCTTCCCCCTCTGCTGCCAGCGGTGCATGCACATCTGGCGGCTCCGCCCGGGACCCTGCCGGGCCGCAGGAGCCCCAGCCCGGCACGCTGCCCAGCACGCTGCAGCACGGCGGGCTCTGTCCTCCTCCTGCTAGTTCAACTTCCACACCCAGGAAAGTCTGCTGCAGACAACAGTCACAGAAAACGCCAGAGAAAGCTGCAAAAACATTTCTAGCCAGGCGAGAAGAGCAGAGGGGATAATTTCGCCACCCCCAGCATCGCGCCCCTCCTCACCTCCCAAAGCCAGTTTTGCAGAGATTTGCTCCAGGCTTTTCTCCCTTTCCCTACCCGTGCCCCACATTAGGACGAATGTCTGCATAATGGTTTTCTCTCCAATTTTAACACAGAGCAATTGCAATGAAAGACAACTCAGACATCCCCCCCAGTCCAATGGAATATGGTGAAAGCATAAAACCACAAACGGCATTACAGGGGGAAATACTTTCTCTTTGATCTAACTTGAATTAAACATATTCTAAATTAATCATTATGAGTATGTCTTTCAGGAAATTATCTGAACTGTCTTTACAAATCACAACTTAAAAGAGCTGTCTATTGCATAATATCAGCTTAAATATTCTATGTTTTTATCTTTATGTATTCTTATAAAATAAGACTTATATCTGTCTTAAGGTTTGCAAGTTTTTGAGGTCAGCCTTTCAGGGTACAGCAGTCTAATGGAGAGACTATTGCCAGCTGCACCACTATCAATCCCCACTCGCACACACCAGGAACGCCACACACCAAGCTGACGCACACCACACAGAGTCATTTGCTGCTGAATACTAACAGTTGCTAACGCCTTTTCTCTGTCTTAAACTTCTGTTATATATAAAAACTTGAGGAACTTCAGTTAAGCATAGCATCATGTCCCGACACAGCCAGATGCTGTAGGGCGGTGCGTTATCACTATTAGTTTCAGTTGTGTGACTGAGCAGGACAGCAAGGAGCGCTCCCGGTGCAGGCTGGGCTGCAGTGGCAGCGCAGTGGCTGTGCCAGGAGCCAGCGCAGTGGCTGTGCCAGGAGCCAGCGCGACCATGCTGACGCTGTGCTGCTGGCTGCTGCCTCCAGTGCAGAGCTGTGGGGAATAACACAGGTTACCAGTCACTCCTGACGTACCGCACTGAATTGTTCTGATTCGTAATAGTCCCCAATTTTGCCTGGTCTCATGTTAAACGGGATGAAGATGTGCCCCTGCTCGCAGCAGGCGGCATTATAGCACAGGCAGGCAGAAAATCTGCAGACCTGAATTCTTCTGCCACGGTCCCTGCAGACACGCTGTGCATCGCCCCAAAGCACCGGCAAAACCCGAATGGTTTTGGCGCTGCAGGGCAGTGTGGCAGTGCAGGGCGATGCTGTTGGGGGGCCCGACCCCCCTCAGCTCAGCCCCTGCACCCTCCCTCAGGCCTGATCTTGGCCATGGGTGCTGGGACCAGATCTCACGGCACTCCCCCTTTCTGCGGGATCCCTGGAGCCCCGAGCACACCCCAGTACCCCGACTCACAGCCCTGCCGGACCTCTGCAGACCAGCCGAGCTCGTTAGGGCAGCGGGTGGGTTCTGGGAACGGACTGACTTGGGGCTGGAAGGGCCCAGGGGCGCACATCGCCTTGAGATACAGCTACGTGCTCCCCTGGCAGCAGCCGCAGCAGCAGTGCTCAGCCCAGCTCGCTGCCCCGCAGCCTTGGGCAGCACGAGCAGAGCCCCTCTGGGGACATGCCGGGGCCATCCAGCCCCACGCACACGTTGCCATTCATGAGCTCATCTGCAGCCCTCCTGCGGGCTCTGCCAGCCCTGCTGGCCAGGGCACGGCGGCTGCCTGTGTCCGCTCCCCTCCTGCCGGGGGGCTCCTTCCCGCAGAGGAGAGGAGCTGCCTGAAGGACTGACCCTGCGGAGGGGGACGCTGCCACGGGAGAGAGGAGCGGTGCTGGCTCCAGGAATCCATCGCTACCTGTGCTGCTGCTCTTCAAAGCACTTCAGAGCCATCCAGCCCTGCAGCATCTTTACAAGGTACCTGAGGAGCATTAACATGTCACCAACAGCTTAATACAGAGATTTACTGCTCTCTGCTTGGGGAGGAGATGGGTTCGTCAGTGGCCTTGGGAACGAGCTCTTCCAGGGAGTTTTATGATCCCCTTTAAGCAGGGACAGAAAGACAGCGCTGTGCTGATGGCAGGGACATCCTGCCAGGATTTTCCAGTGGCAAATGGTCCCGGCCCACGAGGACTGCAGGGTCTGCTTCCCAACAGAGCTCAACAAACTTCATTTGGGACCCATCTGGCCCTGGACCTGCAGCATGGCAGCAAGGATGCTGCCAGCCCAGCATCGTGGTTCCCCTTCCCAGCACGGTGCAGAGGAGCCCCCAGGCACCTCACCATGCCGAGCAGGAGCGTCTGAAAAGTTTCTGAAGATGAAAAGTGCAGAATGCTGAAATTTGGCACCCATGACTGCAAAAGAGTTTTGCATGACATACTGCAAAACAGAAACAAGGTTTCTACAGGGAGATAAGTGCCTCCAGCACTATCAAACAGAAGAATCCCAGATGATTTTTAGACTTTAAGAAGATTAAACTAAACTTGCATTCTTAGCTTTTCTAAGCTACTCAGCCAAAATTAGGGTCATCCACAGCTAAAAAAAAAAAAAAAAAAAAAGAAAGAAAAAGAAGATATATTTAAAAATAGTAGCTCATCTGAAAATGAATGGTGTGCCTCACTCTAGGCAGACGCGTTCCCTGTCCTGCTCAGCACGGCAGCTCTCCAGCAGCACATCCACGTACTCCAGCCACGATCCAGAGCTGTGAACTTGCAGCGAGAGACAGCTTTGCATTGCGGGATGAGACCCAGGTCTGTCCTAAAGTCTTGCTTTTTGAGACTGGTAGCATGGTTGGTTTTTTAAACCATTTACCATGTACCATGATGGTTTTGTTTCACTCCAGCTTCTTAATTGGGTATCACGTGGCACCAAGGCCAAAGTGATATCAAAGTGTGAGCTTCCTACATCAGCCTGAGCACCACTGCCACCAAACCTGCCACCTCCAGGACCAACGCCAGATCAGCAAAGGCAGTTTCCGTGATGAGGCTGAGCACAACCAGCCCAGCCGGGTCCTGCCGACAGCCCCCTGCACGGGGACGGCACAATGATACATCTGCTGGAAAACCCGCATCAGCCAACCTTAAATGTGGCTCTTGCAAGGGGAAGGTGAGGGCTGGGTACCACGTACTCACTCGAGCATCGCTGTGCCCGGCGGTCTCATGGCAGGGGACATCTCCACAATCCCCCAGCAGGCAGGTTCTTCCCATCTCCTTCAGTGTGCTTGCGCTGCAAAACTCTGCTCTGAGGTAAGAAACAGCTTCGGAGCCCGCACCAAACCAGACCAGCTCACGCTTCGCAGGGCTCCTTGTGAGGGTCCTGCCCCATCTGGGAGCCTGCAGCTGGTGGAAGGGCCAGGAGGAGATGATGGTGGTGGAGGAGCCCGGTAAAGCGCAAGGGGCTGCAGGGAGCAGCTGATCCCTCCAACCACCGCGTTCACTTTGCAGCCAAGGCTTTGCAAGGCAGACGAGCAGGAGCTGTGATCACGGGGAGACGCTGGAAGTGTACTCACTGCAGATCAAAAGAAAAAGCAGGGGATTGCTTGCATTATTCAAGCAGCCACGATGCATGCTTTGCGTGGCAGGGAAGCTCCAGGGAAGTAATTCCCACAACCAATGGGCTGCAGGGGATCTGGGAGTGAAATGGAGGGGCTGGTAGGGCTGAGGGCCTTCTACCTCCTGCCAGAGAAAAAGGAAAACACATCAGCAGAAGTTGTGAGGCATCCCGCATCTCCCCCGTGCGCAGGGGGAAAGGAGCAGGTCGGATGCCCAGAGGCACAGACGAGTTCAAAGCTGCTCGGCACGGGCTGGGAAAAGCTGGGGAGCAGCGGTGATGGCTCTGCTGCACCTTGGCCCCATCGACCACCCCAGAGAGTCATCTGAGATCGCTCCAATCTGTGTAATAACAGATTCCCTCTTCCCTCCCATGCAATAATTTTGCATTTCCTTCCACGCAAACTGGTGGGTGCCTCTCCTCCACCGCGACCAGCACCACGGCTCTGGCAATGCCGAGTGGCTGCACCGAGCCAGGGCTCCAGCAGCTCAGGGCACAAAGGGGGTTCAGAGCCCCAAGCAGCCCATCCGACTGGGCTCATAGCCCCGGTGCCTGGGGAGGGCTGGATCTGCTCCACAGAGGTGGCCAAAAAGGACTGGAGAGGAGCAGGAGCAGGGCTGAAGAGGGGCATCAGGGCTTTGCAACCTGCTGGGCTGAGCTCTCTCATCACCTGGCTCCGGTTCGGCCATTTGCAGAGTGCCACCAGCATCCCGGCTCTCCTGCCAGGGCACGGCCGGGATCTGGCAAGCAGCAGCACCCTAAGCCCATGGGATGAGGGAACCCGACTGGCCCCAGAGCTGCAGGGAAATGCTGCTCAACCAGAGCAGCACCGGCCGCCGCCAGCCCCAATCCGACCCTGCTGGACCCCCAGCCCCACCGCTACGTTTGCACTTCTGGAGCTGAAACGATGAATTATCCCACCGTCGCTCTGCGGATTAAGCACAGGATTTACAGAAGAAATAGCAGCAGTTGAAAGCAGCTCCTTTCTGCACTATTTGGTTTGGAAATCTCATTGTGGGGCTGGCCATTCCTCCCTGCTTCCTAAGCTTAGGAGAAGATTATTTTTTAAAGGAAACTGTCAAAAAAAGTCTATTTTGCAAAGTGAAGTTTAAGCTTAAGTCTCTTTGGCAGCAACATCTGAGCTGGGAGAGATCAAAGACCCACCAGCTCCACTGCCAACACGAAGAGATTTTCGCTAGCAATTTGATTGCAATATTGTGGTTTAAATGCTTCATTTTCAAAATTCAGCATTGTACTGTACAAGCCTGGGATTTATTAACCCTCAAAGTTAATAGTTAATGTTCAGTTTGCAGGCAGGGCGAAGTCCTTCTAACTGACAGCTCTCTCAGCCCTCAAAGTAAGCCAAGCATCTCATCTCAGCTGCGGTACGAGGAGGAAATGGGCAAAAATATGCCCGAGAATGTTTATTTCCAGACAGGGAACAAGTGGCTCAGAAATCCGTGACTGTGCCTGGAGCAGAGCGCTCAGGGCTGCGAGGCTCTGCTGGGGCGCGTTACCTGCACTGACCCCTCCCTCCCCGTGCCCCCCAAGGAGGGGCTGTGGGCAGCAGGAGTAGCCTCAGCGCCGGCCCAGAGGGTCACCCACCAATGTCGGCTGGGTGACCCCGAGGGGGACGGCACGCTCCCCGATGGGGCAGGGGGGCAGAGCACCGTGCAGCTCTCGCACCATCCGCTGTTCCTGCGCAGGAGCTGAAACCTTCCTCCTGCAACTCCTCCAGTCCTGCCCTGTCCCCCCCAGTCCCTCTTCCTGTTCCCTGCTCCATTGCCATGGAAAGAAGCATTATTCTTCTTCTTGCTATTTTGAGGTATTATTATTGGCTATTTTGCTGCAATTGCACCAGCTGATACACTTGCTTTGCGTAAGTAGGGCACCAGGCGCCCACCCAGGACCCTGCCGCAGTGAGGAGGGGAGCGCGGTCACCCACCCTGCCCGTGACACCTCCGACTCAAACACACGGAGAACCCAGCAAGAGCTCAGCAAAAGGCCATTATGCTCGAGCATGCTGCGGTAGGAGCTTAAAAACCCTGTTTCCAGAAATGACTGAGCAACACCAAGGAGCCTCAGTGTCCCAAAAAGCCCGTGGGAAGATGCTCTCGGAGCCATCGGTGAAGCTAGGACTTCAGGAGAGTGCTGAGGGACCGTTCCCAGGAACGGTCCCTTGGTTTCTGAGGAGACCCAGTGGGGGATGAGCCCCGAGCATGAGCAGCCCAATGCTGCAGGGAGGAGAGGGGTGAGCACAGGCGTGTTTCCACCCAAATCTCTGAGCCCCGGGCTGGTACCCAGTTGCCGCAGTGACCCCAGCCCTGCTACAGCGACTGGGAAGGGATGGAGGGGCGAGGGTGAGAGGCAAACGATTGTTCTCAGGGGGATGCCATGGACAGCTTCCAAAGGCAGCTCCAGCGTGGGGGAAAAGGAAGCTAAAAGGCCATGGAGAACCAGGTGGCTGGGGAGGACCTGGACCAGGGACACGCAGACCCCGAGGCGAGCTGCTGGGGTTGCGCTGCTGCCCAGACCCAAGCAGGCTCACCCTGCCCACCTTGCCCTGGGCCACCAGGCATTTTCGCATGTACCAAACAAACAGGTCTCTGTGAAACGCACACAAAAAGCCTTTTCAGCAAAGGCAGTAACAGAAGCCGAGTCGCCTGATGAGGAAGCGGCAGCGAAGTGGGAAATGCAGAATAGTGCCCCAATAGCCCCAACTCCCACCGGCCCCACCGCACGCTGCAGCCCACCAGAGACTTGCTGCCAGAGCCCACGGTTACCTTGCCCACTGGAGGAGACTTGGCATAAGGGAAAAGGGGTTTTACATAACACTCCAATGTAATCCTGCTATATTTATAGCATATGTATTTCAGTATTAATTCCCTGTTATCTGTAATCCTTCTTCCTAGCTGACACAGTAATTTCTGTCTTCAAGACTTATCAGGGCAGTTTGCTCCACAAGTTTATAAAGCTTTTCAGAAGGAAAGTTAGTAATGAAGTGACTCTCGGAGCCTTAAACTCCAGATTATTGATTCCTTGTTTTAATCCACAAACAGGTCTTTAAAACCCTTTGACATGCTGGCATATGCGAAAGGTCCTTCACGGCTCTCCATCACCAAATTTTAGCTGCTGATATTTCTGCTTATGTCCCCATTTAGGAAAGAACCCACTTTGGTACAGCAGTTTAGCAGGTTTTTAAATCCTAAATCATAATCAGAGATTTACCCCCCCTAGAACATGCCAGCCTCCCATAAACTGATGTGGCTGCAACTCTGCCCGTACCTCACTACTGCATCTGTTGAGGTTTTATCTCCTCATTTGATAAGTAAGTTTCCCTGACAGCTCTGCACTCCCAAGAGCTCTGGAACACTTGCTCTGTACCTTCCCCCAACCTTCCAAAGCCCAGTACCGACATCTGCACTGCAGCTCTCCAGGCACAATCCCCACAGCCCCGGCATTTCCCCACCAAGGAGCAGGATCTTGCTGGAAACAGAGTGGTCAACAGCAAAGCAACGCTGTCCTCCCCTGTCCTGCGCCCCTGGAGAGGGCAGATCCTTCTCCCGCCCTCTGCACCGCGGAGGCTGTGGCAGACCCTGGTGGGAGCGATGCTGCAGGGCTGGTCCCCGTCCTCCCCGGCGCTGATCCCGGGGGGCAGGGATAGAGCCCGGCTGGGCGAAAGGCACCTCGCTGCCGAGCCCCATCTCTCCCAGGACGGCAGCTCCCTTGTGCCTGCACGCTCTAGGCTCCTTGAGAAGGCACGGACGGAGGCACCGGAGCTGCTCTCAGCGCTGCTGGGCAGGAGTCCTGCCCCGAGCAGAGGGCTGCCAGCCCACACAAGACCCTGAGCGCTGCTAGTGACCCCCGGCTACTGCACAAACCAAAATAAACCCGAGCAGTTCCATCAGACACGTCTCCTGATCAGGCTCCAACCCTCGGTGCCGGCGACAGGGCCATCTGTTTGCTATTCTCACAGCAAAACATTCTTCAGTGAGTCACCGTTAAGAACAAGCATGACACGAGTTTCTGCCAGAATGGTGAGTTTCACACCATTCAAATATTTATCATGGATTAAATACAGGGGATTTAAAAAAATTAATTAAAGGGGGAAAAAATTTTTTAAAAATAATCCTAACAAGCGCTGCAGTCACTCAGAGTTCCCAGGAGGGCTGCGGTAAAGCAGGCAAGGTGAGCAGCGTGGTGACTGCACATCACCGGGGTGCGTGAGGAGAGGACCAGCCAGCAGAGGAGCAGAGGTGACCCCCCCCAGTGGGACCCCCCCCATCACCTCTCCCGACGATCCCACAACAAGGGGCCATATATCCTGCCTGGGCCTATTTCACAGCCAGTTTTAAAGCCCAATGTCAAGCGGTGGGATTTTTCAGAAGAAATCCAAGCCACGCTTCAGATCTCAAGCAGCCTCATTTCTGCAAAGGAAACGTTGAGCAGGGAAACGTTCTCTTTGCCAAAGCCCCGAGTTGGTAATATATGCAAAGGAGGTAAGTTAATATCGAGTAAGGGCAATCTGCATCCCCTGTGACATCTCTTGAGTCTCGGAGCTGTATTTAGTTTTTAAATGAAAACTCCATTGTTACTTTTACTTATTTTTAGCGCAACCTGGACAAGACTATTAAAAGGATGGAGGATTCAGCTGGCTCACCCCAAGCCCTCCATCAGGGCGCTGCTCCTGGGACACACGGCTGCGGGAGCTGAGTGCTCTGCTCCAGCACACGCTCCCCTGAAGCCGCTGTGCCCCACGTGCACACGATGCTTCTGCTGGAAAGAGGGTGGGTAAGCGCCTTCCATGACTCGGTGGATCCCACCCGGCTCTGCTGGGTTTAACGGCTGAAGGCAGCAAACCACAGCAGTGCCCGACGAAAGCACCAACTCCTCCGCAGCATCCCTGGGGCAACCACTCAGGACTTGAGTGGGTCCATGCGTGAAGCCATCACCAGGGGATCTTACTGGGATCTCACCTCGCTGGGAAGCCCAACACACTAACACAGCACATCCAGGCTCTTCGGGAAGTGCGGGATCAGAACCGAACTGAACCACAGCCCCCCAGGTCCTGGTGAGAAGAGCAATTCCAGACTTTGCTTTCCCAGTCATTCACCAGCCCATTTGAAAAGCAGGGAACCACTTGCTGGGAAATCTTCGGTTTTACTTGTGCATCTTCCTAAAACCACCTTTAGGTGCATCTCTCTCCCCAGCTGGGGGACAGGGCAGAAGGACACTATTTAATATAGCAAATTAAAGTATGAGGACAGGTTACTGACAGCTGGAGCATGGAGGCAGGACCCCGGGCCAGTGGTGAGGTTCAGCCCTCGTCCAGGATGACACAGCCCCCACCGGACAGGGAGACCCCGGGAGACCCACGCTGTCCTCCCCAGCCCCAGGTCACAGAGGGGTTGGTGGGCAGGAGGAAGCCTTGGCCAAGGCAGTGCCCACAGGAACAATCTTTTCTGTCCCTTTCCAGCAGAGCAGCAGGCTCAAGCAGCGTAAAAGCTGGACACTAACGTGCCAGTTGGGCTGTTCGGCTCGCTGGAGGGACTGTTTTGCATCAAAATAATGCAAAAATTACAGTGGAGGAGTTCAGACCACCACAGAAAACATTCAGCCTGTGGGACATTCTCACAAAGCTGTTTTGCCTTTCTGCTGATCCACAGGCTCACCGGAGGTTTAATCCAGGGTCCCTAGAGCCACAGCCTTGTCTCATGCAAAGCCGCCACCAAAATCAGGTGGAGTTGGGGCTCCCTCCTCCCATGGCCATTGCAGAGCCTGGTGACCCTGCAGCCACGCTCACCTACGAGGGCTTCACAGCATCATGGTGTGCAACGTGTCAATGGAAAACATGAACATGAGTGTCTGGGGACAAGAAAAAAAGACTCTGCTCTGTAAAGCCTCAGATACTGACGTCTTATTTTGTGAGGAATCTACTACCCTGACTCATTTAAGGCAAGAAATATTTTTTCTGTGTTTACCCCGAGCACCCATGGGGTTACCTAGAGCCCCAGCATCACTTTCCATTCTTTCATCACCAGAAATATCATTTCCTCCATCCATCCCGACATCAGTCAGTGCAAGGCAGGATGTCCCCATCTGCTAATCACAACCTGGAGTGACGAGATCCTCCCTGGCATCAACACGGGTCCTGCCACAGAGCCTTCAAGAGGTTGCACAGAGCATCCTCCAGCCCTGAACACAGCTCTCGAGCAATCCATACATTAAGTCCCAGTGACTGACGACATGTCACCTTACATTTTGCTACTTATTGCTACCATGTAACTTTTATGAATTAAATTTAGAATTTATAAGTCTATAATTTAGAGGCACTGAAAACCTCTCTCCATAAAACCAAATTGGTTTTTCTAATAACTCAAACTCACTTTTTTCATTCATGCAAGCTTGGAGTGGCTCCATGTGTGCTCTTGCTTAAATTGGCACTCTTCTTCCATTAGCATGCAAAATATTCTTGGTGCAACTAATTCTGGTATATATTATTTAGAGGCTAATAAACACGTTCACAATAATCATCTGAGGATGAATATTGCCTTGTCAGACAGTAAGCCCTACTTGCTGCATACAAGAAAGGGACACTTTTAATGCAAGTCATGCTGTTTGTAGCACATAGGAACTAAAAATCCTTTAGCAACAGCTTCACTTGCAATGGCTGCATGACCCAGCGAACCGCAGAGCTGCCTGGTTTTGCTTCTGCAAATGGGATGGCTGCACTTCCAAACTCAGATGGGGAGCACCCCAAGTCTCGGTGCCCTCTGATCTGCAAAGCTGCGTTAGATGCCACATGGTTGGTGTCAAGTACTGCTGTACCTGAACTTTTGCATTTGTACCCGGAGCGACGCTGGCTGTCAAGCAGCTCTGGTACCCGCGCAAGCTGGTAACCGCTCCTCGGACCCGAGCCCCGTATCCCCATGGGATCCCACAACTGTCAGCTCTGGCTCAGCACCCTCCGACTTCAGCAAAGCTGGGTCAGACCTTGTGAAACCGAGAAGCCGCTTGTGGAGGAAAGGACAGCACCCTCCCATTTACGCCGCTGTAGCCCTCAGAGAGGCGCAGAGATGCTGTGAAAACCCCTCCGGACCCCGGCATGAGGCAGCCCCGAGCTGCCAACAGAGCCAGGGTCCTGCCTGGCAGAGGGGCAGGGATTTGTTAAGGTCCCGTAGGGCATCTGCCTTTCCAAGCAGCGTCCTCTTCTACACCTTGCGGGAAAGAGCTCTGCACTTTGTGGTCAATGCTATTGCACACACAGCTGACGAAAAATAAAAAAAAAACAAAACTACAAAAATAAAAATCCATGTGGGCTAGTCACAACCAGAAAACCAGGCACCTTCGGTTTTCTTGGCAACATTCCTGCTGAGAAGCTCGCTTCTCTTCCAGCAACTGAATGCAGCAAAAGGCTCATGGGAGAAAAGAAAGAAAAGTATAAATGGTTCATAAAAAATTTACTTTTCACGAAAGCGAAGTGAGGCACTGGAAGAAACACAGGGCGAGAGTTGCAATAACACCTAGTGAAGCCACAGTCCAGCCAAGCCCTTCCTTTGCCCCCCCCTCCGCTGTCCCACCTGTGGTGGGATGTGGCAGCAGCTCCTGGAGCACACAGCCCCAAACCGGCTGCCCCGGGGGTCCCTGCAGCTGCACTGGACCAACCGCTCAAGCATCGCATCCCAGGGACGGAGCTGCAGGCCAGCCCAAGCATCCCAGCGTGCCCAGGAAGATGGAACGAGCTGCTTAATTTGTTTGTACTCCACAAGAGTCAAATGTCCCCAAACCCTTGCTATCACGTTGTGTAAGCCGCTAGAATCATAGAATGTTTTGGGTTGGAAGGGACCTTAAAGACCATCTCGTTCCAACCCCCCTGCCATGGGCAGGGACACCTCCCACTAGACCAGGTTGCTCCAAGCCCCCTCCAACCTGGCCTTGAACACCTCCAGGGATGGGGCAGCCACAGCTTCTCTGGGCAACCTGGGCCAGTGTCTCACCACCCTCACAGTCAAGAATTTCTTCCTGAGATCTAATCTAAATCTCCCCTCTTCCAGTTTGAACCCATTACCCCTCGTCCTATCACTACGTGCCCTTGTAAAAAGTTCCTCTCCAGCTTTCTTGTAGGCCCCTTTCAGATACTGGAAGGCTGCTGCAAGGAAGGCTGCTATAAGGAATAATTTGATGTGAGATGTTTGACTAAAGCCCTGGACTACCAGTGTCTGTAAGACCTCTGAGCAAGCAGAGGAAACCCATGAGCCAGATGTGAGCCCTCCTGTACCTCACTCCCCCACCAAGACCATCACCAAGGTTCACAGCTTCTCCCAAAATTATTTTCTGGGAAAGACACTCATCTGCACAGTCTCCTGAATGGAGGGGCGGGGGTACAGCTCATGCTCCTACAGACTTAAAAATAGAACCAAAACAAAACAACAAAAGTAAGGGCAAATCTCAAATCCAAACACAACATAGAAGCTAAAAATCCTGATTTGGAATCAAAACTAAGAGCAGGTTCAAAAGCAATTAATATTTAAATCTTCCTGAATTGCATCTCAAAAATAAAGATCATCAGGCAAGGAAACGATGAGCGCAAGCCTTGTGATTAAGGCAAAACAGATCTTATTTGTGCTACAGAAATGACCATATGTGGAATCCTTTTGGGAGACCATAATCAGTCAGATTAACATGATAATGAACTCCGATTTACCCAGTGATGGGAAGATCTTTGTCCTGGGAGACACCACGTTGCTCACTGAATACTAACAAAGATGACTTTTTTTTTTTTAACCGCACATATCACTTGACTGCAAGATTATTAATCCTCCCAAAAGATGATTTCAGAGGGTAAGGGAGGAGAGCCAGTTTCAGGTGTAAACGATGCACATTAATAGAGGGACAGACAGTGGAAACTTTCCAATAAATCTGATACTGCCTTCAGCAGAAAATGAGATACAGACACAAGCACCACGTGATGTAAATCTCCGTGATGCCAACGTTATTTTACCAATAACACCATGGAACAAACCTTAGATAACGCTGGGCACCGTGCAAAGGGTACCTACAATCTCTTTTGGAGAGTCCATCCTTGGTGAGAGCAGCCTCTCACGGGGCTGGAAAAGCGTTAATTGGGGGAAAACGCTGCTGGGACTAAAAAGGGGTCCCAGGGATGCCTATGCCAGCATCGGTCTGCTCTGGGACAACCCCTCGCCGAGCAGGGATGCTGCGGGCACTGGGGAAGCAGCACCAGGAGCCGCCCTCCCGCAGTGCTACTGCCTGCTGCCCTCTCCCCTTCCCCGAGCCAGGGACGCTTTGCTCAGCGAGCCCAGTTCGGGGGGATTCAGATGGGCAGAAACAAACAGGCTCAGCCTGCGCCCTGCTGCCAGCATCCTCATCGCCACCAACCAGGATGGCTTGGCCAAGTGCAGCCGGGGAAGCCTGCGCAGGCACTGCCGGACAGCATTGGGATATAAAAAAGACAAAGCATGGAGACCTCTGGAAGGGGAATCTGCCCCAGCATCACCTCCGAGGGACCGAGGGCTGTGTCCCTGCAGGGATGCAGCAGCATAGCCAGCCCCATGGCACCCAGACCAGCCGGCCCCTCCATGGCACCTGGCAAGGGCAGGCAGCGCTGCCTAGCAGTGTGCATGAAGCAAGACCTCTCCAAGGGAAGGGGCACCAGCACCAGCCCCTTTTCCCCTAAATCTGTGGTCAAGAGAAGCAGGCAGGGGCTCCGGCGCAGGCAGCGGTGCAGGCAGGGGTGCATCGCCTCTGCCAGGCAGGGAGCCGACTGTCGCCAGCTGTCGGCCCGGGTAGCGTGCAAGCAGAGACGGCAGGCACGTTTGATCACAGCTCTGCTCCTCTACTAAACGCTTTACAAGCTTGTTGAGCAGCTGGGTGTCGACTTCAGAGCACAGCAAAGAGCCCTTGTTTTATTCATCAGAAGTCTTGAGATAAAAATGCGTTTGGATGAGAACCCACAATGGCAGTGCAGCCTCCTAACTGTTCATTTTATGGTGCCCGTTCCTCCGAAGACCTGCTCTGGCTTGCACAGGACCACTGCCCACTGCATCCCCTCGCAGAGCCTGACCAGTGGCCCCAGCAGCCCTTTCCCACGCCGCCCCAGCAGATGCAGCCGGGTGGATGCTGCAGCTCCTGGAGGGAGGAACGCCGCAGTGGCAGGTGACAGGTCAGCTCTCATCTCCCTGGGTGCCCAAAGCACCGCTTGACACCAGCCCAGCACCCACAGAGAATCAAAACCACCAACTCGGTGCTTCCCAGGTCACCCAGAGCTGGCTTTCCTTCCCCTCACCCTAAACAATTTTTTCTCCATTTATTAGGATTTTAGGATGGAGGAGAAGCTGCCCTGGCACTGCAGAATGGCTTCATTCTCTGCACATCGCACACAGACCCTGCAAATCCACCAATTCTTTTCTTTTATCATTTAAAGTTTTGGCAGCTGAGGTCCACATCAAGTATTTACAGTAGGCCGTGGTTTTCAGAAAAGAAAAGGAAGAAAAACTGCTTTAGCTGATGTGGTTTTATTTCTAAAGGCTGGCTGGCGTAGTATCAGGAACAAGCAGGAGAAATGATGTATTTGTCATCTCAGCAAGCCCTTTTTTTGCCTGTGGGTTTAAAGTCTCAAAATACATATTCATTTAAATGCAAATTTCTAGTTTCACCTGGGACCCAACAAAAGCTTTTGCCGAACTGAATATTGACCTTTCATGTTGACTCTCCATCTCTCCCCGCTTTCTTCCATAAAGCAAAGCCTTTGAGGATGACCTGGACTTTTGACCTTGCTGGGAAGAAAGCAGCGCTCCTCCTTGGTGAATCGCAGCCATTAACTGCCCAGCGCCAGGCAGCATCCCGGTGACGTGTTCCAGGAGAAAGGTGCTCTGAGGTCAGAATTCCGCAGGCAAAAGGCTCCTTGGAAAACACAGCTCGACTGGGTGGGAGAGGCTGGTCAGAGCTGGCTCACGGCCGGTGCCGCAGCACCAGGGCACTGCCCTGAACCGCCGCAGGCTCCTGCCAGGTCTGGGGCACAAACCCCACGGAGCTGCCGAGATCAGCAACGTGGCACTTCCCAGGAGCTCTTCAGTGGGCAGAGGATGCCATGGTCCTCTCTCTGAGGCAGGGTTAATGGGGACACTCAGGCAGCCCCCGCTGCGTCGCTTGGGCCACCCTCAGCTATGGAGGAGCCCCAGGGGTCTGCAGGGACCGCACAGCCCCTGTCACCCCCCACCTCTCCCTGTGCCGGGGAGGGCTGGTGGCTCTGCTCCAGGGACGAGCTGCAGGCACAGGGGTCTGCAAGATGCCGTCCTGCTGAACGTGCTTGATCCCCACAGACCCCCCCGGGGAGCAGAGCCGGCACCCTGCTGGGGCAACGCGTAGAGCACGCTGCCATGGAGGAACAAGCCCAGAGACGGGCTGGGCACAAAGCTCTCAGGGGACATTTCCAGCTGCAAGGGAACGGGGCTTCGCTCAGCTGTTGCTATTTTTAAAGAAAAGCCCCCAAAAGGCCTCTGTCCTTCCAGTCACATGCCAGTGTCACACATGACCTTTTCAGATTAACCCGAGAGGGCAAAAAACGTTCTCTTGGTAACGTGATTTGGGGAATGGTTATATGGGTTGACATCTTCCCCTGCAAACACCCACAGGACACAGCGCGTTGGTATTCTGCAGAAAACACGTCAGGGAACTTCAGGCCCTTCCGAGCTCAGAGCGGGCACCGGGCAGGCGATGCTGCACCCGATGCCGGCCCCCCCTCCTCCAGGGGCTCCCCCCTTTCCCCACAGCCCGGATTGCGCGGGACAGCTGGGGGGCACTCGGGCATCAAGAGCCCGTCACTGCAGGGAGCGAAACGGAGACCAGCTGAAAACCCAGCTGAGGGGGGGGAAATAAAAGAATCAGTTCCTCTGCAGACTGCGAACACAGATCAGGAGTTTGTTTGATATTTAAAGCTATGGATTTAGGCAGGATCTGCAGTTAACATCTGCAGGAAGGATGTGCCATCCTTCACGGGAAACTCTTGGGGAAGCGGAAAGAAAACTGTCATTCCATGTATTTCCCAAGTTCTCCGGCAGGATTCAATTATCCACAGCAAGCCATAAGCAGCATTACTTTAAAAAAACCAAACCAAACCAAAAACAAAAAACCAAAAACCAGGAACAAGTGACCTTATTTCTCTGTTCTGCCCTGATCCCTGGGGTATTTTACCCCCTCAGCCCCATCACACCCTCTGGCAGGGGTCAGTTGCAGAGAGCTGGGGGCCGTTCCCCCCGCTGCCAGGCAGGGGGATTATTCACGTTCCTGTAGAAAAACGTTGTTTTAAGCCCGGGTGGCTGTGTAAGCTCTACCGCAGCTGAGGTCAGGGGATGAGAACTGCATGACCTGATGGCTTGTCCCCACAAGCCACCAGCAGCCCTGCAGGGCTGAGCCCGTCCCCTGTTGGCCCAGGGCTCCTTCACACCCGTCCCCCTTCACCCACGCAGGGAAACACCCGTGTCACCGCATGGGGAAACGCACAGAAAACTCTGGTAAGAAAACAAGAGCCTCACTGCAAAGCCCCCAACCCATCACTGGCAGGCAAATGGGGGGAGCATGGACCTGAGTTTGTGCACAAGAAAAGCACACAAAACCAACCTGGACTTCTAAAAGCAAAAGCATTTCCCATATTATATCCTGCAAAATAAGTGATCTAATCCCTGCTAACAACATTGCAGGCGGTGCATTGCTTTCATCACTCTCTATAGCAATTTAATTCCCCGCGTACAGTGGCACCAAGCACACAGCACGCCCCCAACGCTGAACACTTGCGCAGCTTCAGAGGATGGCAGAGAAGGAACCGAGGCCCAGCCTTGCTGCATACTAAAACCCAAATGCCGCTAGAAAGATGCCTTCATGTTAACTTGTTTACTTTCCATATCAAAAAAAGACAGAATAAAGGATTCTTGGCTCCACTCAACAAAAAAATGTTTGACAAAGCATCATGCCTGGAGATGAGAAGCAGCAAGACAGGTGGGGTGACGCTTTACAGAAGCGGTGTTGCTGCATTTGCACAACAGAGAAGGAACAGGAGCATCCCCAAGGGAGGGGGAACCCACCAGGCCCCGGATAACCATGCGACAAACCCACCCACCGCCGCAGCCACCACCTCCGGCTGCGCCACAAAGGAGGAACCAGAGGCACTGCTGCACATCTAACGGGTAAACTGCCAGTGGGAAAACAAGCCCACAACCTCAGAAGGATGAAGCCGCAAGCACTGGGTGCTCTGGAGCCCCATGAAGCCCATTTCAAACCCTCCTTGCTGAGCCTCGCCGTGCGCAGTGCGGGTGCTGGGCAAGCAGCTCGCAGGGCAGCGGGGCAGGCTGGGCTCCCGGACAACTGGGGAGGTATCAGCTTTCTGTAAAAGTGAGAAATGAGTGACAAGGTCTCCAAATCCCATGGCTGCTGGTGTGTGGAGGCGCCTGGCCAAACCGCTCCACAGGGCTGGGTCATCCCGCAGAGCTCCCCACCCCCCAGGCTCTCAGCCCTGCAGGGAAGTCAGCTCCAGCATCTCCCATCACATCCCAAAACCCAAGCGCTCAAACCCAGCAGGTGGTTGGAGAACTGCAGCGTGAAGTGACTTTGCCAAGGTCGCAAACAGGCACAGCCTCAGAAATGCCAGGTCCCAGGCTGCTGCCCGCCGCAGGCAGGGCAGGGAGAGGCACGGGCAGAGCTGTGGCTCTGACATTTCTGGGTAACCTTTAGTTACTGAAATTACAAAAAGCTCTTATGATTTAATTCCTTCATTTTATATTGTACCTATGAACAATACGCAAAATCCTGTCTCGGAAGCCATGCAGGAGCCCCATCCCAGCACATGTGCACCCCGAAGACTGAGCCTCCCAGAGGGCACCTCCCTGTCTGTGGGCCTAAGGGGATTCCTGTGCCTATTCCCTGCCTGCGGAGCAGAAGGCTCCAACAAGGACTATTCCTTGCACAGCACAGTCCGCTGCCTATCGATTTA
Source organism: Burhinus oedicnemus (assembly GCA_008921705.1). Lineage (NCBI taxonomy): Eukaryota > Metazoa > Chordata > Aves > Charadriiformes > Burhinidae > Burhinus > Burhinus oedicnemus. The sequence goes on along the minus strand of VFFE01007168.1, from coordinate 2,505,823 downwards.
TATGCAAATTAAAGATGCCATCTTTGCAACACCGAACCGGCAGCCTGGACGCATCATGCTGGTGCCACCACTTCCAGGTACCGGTATTCACAGGAGCACATCCGAACCCACCCGCTGCCAGGCACAGCTCATCCTCTGAAAAACTGCCTTCCCTGCAGGCAGGGGGGCCATAGGGAGAGCCAGGGAAGCACACTGCCAGTGGGCATGGACAGAGGGGCAAAGAGAAATGTTTTACCAGTTGCTGAGATTTTAATCGTAAATTGAAATCCAAAGGCGCTCCCCCTCCCCAAATCATTGGTGAATGCCAGGGGCAATCCCTGGGAGTGCTCCACGGAGGGGAGCCAAATCCCAGAGAAATCAGGCAGAGACCTTGGCCACAGCGTGGAGTGGGATGCACTTGGGCAGTGCCCATGCTGCCAGGCAGGTGCTCCAGAAAGGGGACGGGTGGGAAAATCTGGACACTGCAGCGCAGACACAGCCAGAGGCGCAGGCAACACAACAGGAGCCTGGCTCCCACCTCTTCCTTTGAGGAAGAAAACCAAGAAGCACCCAGGTTTGCAGCGGGGCTGCCTGGAGGAGGATGCCCTGCGCAGGCTGAGCTGAGCAGCCACCTCATTACACTAAGCGGGGCAGTGTCATCCTTCCTAATTACTGCAATGCTTTATTGCCTGGCTAAAAACACGACAGCAGGGTGACAGAGATGCCAAGGTTCAACTTCACTGCATAAATCGGGGTGATTCTTCCGACACAAATCACAGGGCTGCACTGCAGAGCCCATGTCCTGCCTGACGGGGCCCATCTGAGCTGATTCTGAGGGAAATAAGAAGGAAATCAGGTCCTGCTGGCAGGAGGGAAGGCAGCGTGAACCTGGCAGAGCATCATCTCTGCTTGCACCCAGACTCAGGGCAGCCACCATTTTCACAACCCCACACAGCTGTTTTAAATAATGAAGTGGATTTTTAAAACCACCACTTAAATGTACCACCAAGACAAACATAGTCAGGGGGCCCACGGCCAGGTGTGGGATGTGCCACAGGGATGCAGCTCAGGTGGGTGCATTCCTGCTCCCTCTCCCAGGGAGAGCCCAGCTCTGCAAGTCGCCTGCCCAGGAGTGGTTGAAGATGGGCTCAGTACGGTGACACAGGCAGGCTGCGGTCTCGCAGGGAATTCTCCCCCAGCACCAACAGGCAGCCCCCCTGGAGCATGCCCGGGCAGGAGGCACGGAGCAGGGCTGGGAGCAGGGTGCGCACCGCCGAGCCGCTCTGGAGCGGTTGGGGTATTTCTGCTCACTGAAGGAGCACGGGAATTGCAGACAGGCAGAGTGTAATCATCCCCTTTGAGCTTGGCCAGCTCATTAAACAGACTCCAACAAGTTCAAACCAATTACTTTATCACTTTAAAAAAAAAATCAACTCCTGGCAATACTAAAAATCATAGACATTAAAAGAAACAGTCTGAGTTCTCTTGCCAAAATCCACGCTTTCCATGTTCACTTCGGTGTCCTGGACAGCCACCACCACCAGGGCAGTGACATTAGTTTTAAATGTTCTTTAGAGAGAATTTTCTATTTGGAGATAAAAATAATTCCCAGAAACGTGGCCCAGGGCTCTCCCACGGGCTCAGAAGCAGCAGAGTTTGTACAAAACCTGAATTTTAGGACAGATCTCCACTGACAGCATCAGTTTACAGGAGGGGCTGGCCCTGCTGCACCCCCTCCCATCTGCCTCGGGCACAGGGGTCCCAGGGACCCCCACCCTGAGCATCAACATCACACAGGGACCTCAGCACCCCACAGCACACGGGGCCATGGCTTCCCAGGTGCAGGACACGGGCTCTCGCCACAGACCCGCTGCAGCCCAGACCCCCATGCTCCGGCACGGGACTTTTGCCCTTCGCAGCAGAAGCAGCTTTGGGAACGCAAGCTCCACCCGCAGCCTGGTGCATTTACAATACATTCAGACAAAATACCGATTAAATGATGTCAGGCAGGAGGATTACTCATGTTGATGTAGAAAGTCATTGTTTTAAGCCCAGATGGCTGTATAAGCTGTACCACAGCCCAGATCAGTGGATGAGAATTGCACAACTTAATGGAAGGAGACTTCCGATCGAGTGCTTGATTGAAGCTAATGCAAGCCGAATATCCAAACACAAAACACTAGATTACTCAACTAGCGACAGCTCAAGAGTAAATACAGATTATTTTTTTTTCTCTGTTCTGTACCCCACAAAGCCTCTGTATCCCACAGGGCACGCGTTTCACAGAAGCCAGTTCAGATGTCCATGAAATGAACGTTTCCTTCAGAAAGCCTTTGGCATGAGACAGGGAGCCCAGCAAGGGCAGGCGAGCCTCAACGGTGGGTGAGCACGTGGAGCACCGGGATGCGCACGAGAGGTGAGCGCAGCTGGAGAGGGCTGTGCAACGGCATGGAAGCAGACACGAGCTTGCCAGTAGGTTTTATCTTGTCAAGTGAAACCTGAACTAGGTCACAAGCCAAAGAAGTCCAACGTATGAGTACTGGCCATCCTCCCAGCATCACGACGGGGTCCCAGCTTCTGCAGGAACATTTCCCATCCGTCAGATCAAAGCCTAAGTTTAAAATCCACAGCATAGCCTTGTGTGGCAATATCTGAGCCCACCCCAATAATCTGGAGAGGGGACAAAAGCAAGCAAAGCTGGGTAATCCTGGCATTGAGGAACAACTGAACATTTAGTCCTTTGAGTAAAATTAAATAAAGGAGATGAAGATGTAACTCAATGCATTGGCTCCTGAGTTTATTTTAAAACACAGGCCTGCAGAAGAAATAAAAATAATTACAGAAATGAACTCGCTGCGCCTGCACTATCACATCCAGTTATATCAAGGTTGACAAAAGATTAGGCCCTGAGGAAGAGCCTCCCTTACGCAGCTGAGCCAGGAGTGCTGTGAGGACAGCCCCAGCGTCACCGGGGTCGGCACAGCTCCCCGCTGCCACGGAGGTTTCATTGGAAACGCAATTTTCCTTCCTCTGCAGTGAGCTGGTGATGAAGCACATCCCAGCTCATCCCTGCAGGCAGAGGCTCTGCTCGCCCCGTGCCACACGAAAGGGCGCTGACCTTCTCCCAGCGCGGGTGTCCTGCCCCGCACACTGCGGAAATGGGCTTTTTCCAGCCTCCCTGCTACTGCTGCTGGCTGATATTTTATCTCAGCTACCACCAGGTTCAAAGAGCCTCTGGCCATTATTTCTGAAAAGGCTCTCGGGGCTTTGTAGGCTGCACCAGGACTCATTTAGCCCCACGTCTCCTGCGACAGCACGGGTGCCGTGCCTCTGCCCCATCAGCTCCCCCAGCCAGGCACCTTTCCCCCTTCATCCGCTTTGCCAGTAATAAGGGAAAGCAAGACAGTGCACCCAACGCCTCAGCAAGGCTGTGCCTCGGTTATTAAAGAGGAAAAATCCTTCCATCACAGGCTTCAACAACTTTAACATATTCCATAAGACAGAACAACTCATGGGAAAGTTTGGAGCTGCTGCAGAGTTTCTCCAGAGCAAGGGGAGATGTGAGGGAGAGAAACCACTAAATGGTGACTCAGCTCTGACAAAGTAGCTCAGCAGTGACTATTTAGGAGATGCAAGAAAGGAGAACACAGGAGACTTACAGAGAAGAGACAAAAGAAAAACCTCTCCTTTAGGAACAGGCAAGCACAAGCATCTCAGAAGCTTCCCAGCATGGCTGGATTCTAGATACCTCCACAAATGAGACATCTGATCTGTCACCAAAGGAATGTTTTTCTGAATTAAACCCTCTCCTGGCTGGGATCTGCAAAGCAGAGGGCAACAGATGTGCCAACGGTTGACAGTGAATTTTCACCAAGCCGGGGCACTCAACCTGGGGGCTGCAGGCAGCCAAAACCTCTGCCAGCTTTCCAAGCACCATCCCCAACAGCTCCTTTCCACAGGTACGAGGGCCTGTGCCCCGAATGCTGCTCCCCACCAGCCCTGCAGCACCTTCAGCCACACGCAGGGACACTGACCCGCAGTCACATGCCCTCCTCCTTCCCCATCTGACAGCTGTACGATGCCGGACACCACAGCTCTGAGAAACGCCCTCAAAGTAACGACCACAGCACAAGAACTTCATTCTGCTCATCCCAGGGCATCCTCATTTCCCAGATCTTGGGTACTCCAGAAACAGGGCACTTGTGTCAAATGCACGTCCCTATCCTGCAGCCCAGCTATGTGCAGAGAGGAGGACACGGGCTCTGAAATACTCCGTCACTCCAAGGTCGGTCCCACACCTGCCTCTGAACGCGGGGAGGGGGGGAGGGGGGGGCAGGCAGGGAGGATCCCCTTGGAAAGAGATGAAGTTTATTTCAGCCCTCCAATAATGAACACCTCAGCTGTAAAAAGCCTCTGCGATGGGCAGGTAGGAGAGATGTCCATCCCGCAAACTGCATCCTAGATTTCCAATCAGCACAGACTGAAGACCTTGTGGTGATCAGATATGGGAACGCGTGGAGAACAGCAGTGAGCTCGCTGTCCCGCAGGGGCTGGAGGCAAGAACCACAAGTTCCCAGGATGCCGGACCGGTCAGTTAGAGCAGGGTCAGACCTGCACAAGGGCCAGGCTCCCTCAACAAGGAGGCTGCAGAAGTGTCCTCTGCCCGAAGGCGAACCCAGCAAAGCCCCGTACAGCGTTCCCCTTCAGGCACACTCACCCCAGCTCCACAAGGCAATCGCCAGGCCCAATTAGCCAGCTGCATGCGCAATTAGCCCACATCAGGTTCTGCACTGGGTATGCACATGATGCTGTCTGCGCAGCCTCTGCAGGGCTGTCTGTCTGTCCATCAGCGGTATCTCAGATGCTCTCCAGCCTAGAGAAAGCCCCAGTGTACACTCGGCCACCAGCCAGGGCATGTCATTGCTGGGCACAGTCCATGTTTAAAAAGAAATAATTTTTCCAAAGGGGAGCAGTAAGTGCAGGTTTTGCTTTCACAGATGAAGTCTTAAGTGGTTTGGTACGAAAGTTTCAGCTGAGCAGAGTCACCCCTCTCCTGTTCTTGTATATGCACACAGCTGTACACAGAGAGAAATAAAAGAGATCTTTAAAGAACTAACAGCTGGTGGAAGCAGACGTACGTTATCTTTCAGCACCCTTCAACCTTGCAAAGTTTCAGTATGTCATTACAGTTTGGGAACCCAGCTTCTGCAACTGCTGGTTTATTAGGGCAAAAATCAACCCCCCTGTGAAAGCCTGCCAAAGCAGTGAGATTACACCGGAATTCAGTTTGCTCTGCCTTCCCTGCAATTGCTTATGGATAGGCTGGGATCCTCATTGCCACAGCAATGAGACCGAGGCCTGGGATCTTTAGGCAAGCTTTGCAATATTTGAGGATCCCCTATAGGTTCCACCTCTATACAATTGTATAAAAACGTGTACTTGAAGTATTACTGGAATATAAATTAATCTTATTTTCTCTACAAACAAACAGCTGCATGAATAACAAACACCAAAATATATTCCAGAAGCCATGCAATTATGAGCAATCCTGCAATTACATACTGCTGCTCGCATGCAAAGCGTGACGTTAAACCCATTCATTTGAACAGAGGTCTCAATGAAGCGGGCTGCGGGGAGGTCTATAATGCGGTCCAACATATCCGGATTCAGAGATCAATTGCCATTTCAGCTACAAAAAGGAAGAAGAAAATGTGATGAAACCATTTTTCACAGCAGATATGACTGCATCCACCTTAGGTAGAGCTGATCTCATTTAAGCCGAGTCCTCATAACTGCCGAACTGCACCGCTTTCCATTTCCTTCTGCAATGCGCTGCTCCTCACCTGCAGCCATCTGCAAAGGACAGCTTCAGGCAGCAACAGCCGCCATCAGTGACAAACGGAACAACTGAAGCTGGCAGACAGGGAGAAACACCACAGTCGGCACCGTGGCGGAACGCCCACCGGCCATGGGGCACCGCATGGCCCCTGCCCCGAGCACTCGTTTGCCATCGTCCTGTTCGCAGAAACCCGAAGGAGGATTTCAGGAGATGTGTCACAAAAAGTGACCGAGCAACACACTCCACTTGATTTAGGTCTGGTTTTCCCTTTCTTTCCTCCCAGTATGGGGGTGGACATGGAACACAGAATTACAGGGAATAAAACTCCAGAGATTAGAGGAGAACAATACAGAGGAAGTCACTAAAAAAAAAAAAATCCGATTCTGACTACGCCACTCAGACACCTCCTGTGTTCCTCAGCTGGGACGGAGCAGCGTGGCTCCCGGCTGTGTTTGCCGGAGCAGGGTTTGGGGGATGAGAGCAAAGCTCAGCTCAGGCTGATCCAGGGTGCAGAGACCCCTGTCCCTGCCGAGCCACCCTGCTCCGGTGCGGGAAGAGGCAGCAATAATGCCCTGAGCACCTTTCCCCCTCCTGCTGCATCTTGTATTACTGACTGCATATCTAATTATCCACGTTAAAAAGGCCCCGCAACCCACATCAGCAGTATTTACCTCCCTTAATTAAAGATGGCAGTAATAAACATGAAGTATGGACAAAAAATGATTTTAATAAATACCGCCTCAGGGAGCTTGGAGTCAAGCTGGAAACACTTAATATCAGATGTTGCATTGTTATGAAATTAAAAAATACATTGCCACATAAAAGCGATATTAAAAATAATTATCATAAATTAGGCTCGGGTAGGCTGGAACCCCCCCCAGGCAGGAGGGAAAGCACATTCCCGCAGTTTTCCCAGGAAAAGGCATGTGCCTGCCCCAGCCCCAGATCCGCTCCTACAAGGGGACCGTCCAAAGGGAGAATCAAACATCTGTGTCTCGTTCCAGGAGTTGTGGCCATACCCCCTTCCTCCCCCCCCATTCCTATTCTCAGTCACAGATCTCAAGGTGACCAAACCTGAAATAATTAGTCAATGCCTAATTAGCTTTCCCCTGCCCTAAGGAGCAAGGACCCAGCACACAGTTTGCATTTGATGGCAGAATTCAAATATTTGCATTCAGAAAGAGAAAACTCCTGGCAGACACTGGGTTTAAGCATTTAAATTGCAATTTCTTTGGGATAGGGACTGTTCGTCACTTCAGGGTTATGCAGTTTCCCTTACAATCAGAAATTCATCTCGTTTTATATCTCTGCATGAGAAAACTCCAAAAGTCTGATGGAAAACAGGATTCTGCCAATAAATAGAAAGGATGAGTGTCAGCATGGGCAAACACCATCCCTCCAGCCTGACCCTGACCATGGGAAAAATAAAGGAACCGCCGACACAAGCCAATGATACCAGAGAGCAGACGCCAAACACAGCTTGTGAAAAATGAACCCTGTCAAATCTATTTGATTTTTTGATGAGTTTAAAAATTGCTAAGAAAGGCAACAGCGTTGATTTAATATATTTAGACTTCCGTAAGACACTTAACCTGGTATTGCATGACATTTTGATTAAAAATTAGGATGATACAACATCAACATGACACGCACTAAATGGATTAAAAGCTGTCTGCAACACAATTAGGATGCTGAAACTGCTGGGTGGGTGTTTAACAGGGATCCTTGAGAAAATGGGTCCAATTCCCAAGATTTTTACCAAAAACTTACAAGAAAACACAGCATCACTATGAAGTTGGCAGACAACACGGAGCAGCAAACAAGAAGATGCCAGGCCACTGGTACAGAGCAGTCGGAATTGCTTGGCAAACTAAATACAAATTAAAAATCAACATTTCTTCACTCTGCCAAGTGAAGTGTACACACCTGGGAATGGGAAATGCACACACACTTCTCCTTCATTAAGGTAACGAAGCGTCCCCATCTCATGACGGAGAAGGAATTGAAGACCACAGGGTGGTGGGACTATGGACAGAGGGAACACAGGAGCTACGAGTGCCAGTGGGACCTGGGACCCAGCTGCTGAGACAGAGATGTCACCACATGCCTGGCACTCATGGGACTACCACCAGCCCCAGCGCCTCCAGAGAAGCAACAAAAGAACATTAAAAAAACCATCAGAAAATAAAAATACCCCCCTCTGGACCAGAGCAGAGCTTCAGCCCAGCCTGCCCCAAGACCGACTTGACAAAAGAATACAAGAAAGAGGAAATAAAGTAAATCTTCCCGTAACAACTGCACCCGCTCGCAGCGGTCCAGGCTTTGGGGATACCTTCCCTACTCGCACGCAGCCCCAGCACCCACACTGTCTCCAAGCACTGAGCCACACAACCTCAGGGAAAAAGCCGGGTTTGAACTTGCTTCTTGATGGCGGAGCACAGCTTTCTGCTCCGCTCCTCTGCCCAGCCACCCGGTGCTCTTACCGCCACGCTTTTATTGCTGACGGGCCCTCCAAACCATTCTGCTGCTCTTCACCTCCTCCGGTTTTACTCTATCGGCGAGAACCCACCTCACAGCTCCCAGCACAGACCCTCGCCACATCCCACTGCAGCCCCTCCCTCTGAAAAATGGCCATTTCTGCCTCATCTCCTACTGTACCACAGCAACCTTACCCCCCCGACACCCTTCCATCCCCCCTCCGACAGCTTTAGCTAAATGTCTCTCTGGAAGTGGAGAAACCGCAATGGGATCTAAATTAAAAAATCACAACAGGACTCAGGAGAGGGATGCTTTCCAGAGCGTGGGAATTCAAGCCAAGGTGGCCCTGCAGCACATCACCAGGGAGGCGAGATGTCCCAGCTCCTTGTCTGTGAAAATAATAACTGAATTAAAGGCAGGACAAATGGTGACAGTGAGGGTGGTGACACAGGCGGCGTTTGATGGAACAGAGGCTGCAGGGACCGGCGGGGTGGCAGGGAGGAGACATGTCCCTGCTCCCGCTGCGGGACCTGCTCATCATGGGCCGAGCCCACTGCGGGGAGGGGAGGAAATGCATTAAGAGTCTGCTTTTACAGGCTGAGTTTCTCAAGTACGTCCCTATCAACATTAGGATTTAAATGTTTTTAAATCTTCATCAGAGTTACAGCACTCTGAGGAGTTGCCAACAGCTTTGGACTTCCAGGATATTTACATCTAAGATAAAATTCAACAACAAAACTGAAATGTATCACAGTTCATTTCAACTAGAAGGGATTTACTACGGCTTCCGGACCACAGTTTGGGGAGATTATTACAAATTATTCTTCTGGTCAGTTAGAGGAGAGATTTCAACATTGGTAGAGTAAAGAGCACAGCAGAAGAAACCAGAGCAAGTAGAAACTGAAAGCCTGCCGCTGTGGCCAGGTGCTGTGCTGGCCGGGACCACTGCTCCGACCCGCACCGGTTGCTCTGCAGACCCCCCGCAAGCCACAGCCCCGCACTGCCAGTGCGGACAGGGAGCCCACCCAGCCCAGGGAGAAGGAGACCCTTCCCCAGGCTCAAGGGAAGCCAGAGCCCGCGGGAGGCACCTGCGGGGCTGATGTCACCCACCTTCCCCACCAAGAAGGGAAGGAGCAGAGGTGGACGGAGCAGAGAGGAAAGCCAAACACGGGGCTGGTGGGGGGACCCCCACTCAGAAACAACACTGCAGGCTACCAGGCACGAGAGCTATTTATAGTCTTACAAAAACCCAGACACTTGTGACTCAGCATCAGACACTGTCCTGCAGACAGAAAACCACACGCTACAAGATTTTAGAGTAGCTACTAGTAACTCATCTACTTTCTCTTCATTACAAAAAACCAGAAGGGCATCAGTAGTGACGGCCACTGCAGCCAACGATGCTGGAGGACCACAGGAGCAGGGGGTCGGGAGCCCTTCGCACCAAGATGCAAGTTCAGCCCGACTCCCTGCAGCCAGCCCAGGTCTCGCTCAGGACCAGACATCACCTTCTTTCCACGCATTGCCATGGCTTGTTTTCTAACTGTGTAAAGAAAAACGCTCCTCCGAGGTACAAGATGGAAACGTAACATGATTTACAGCAGTCACCTTTTTCTGGCTTTGTATTTTTTTCCCTGTAAGGTCCAGTAAATGTACCGGCCTGGGGTTTGGGTTTGCTGCCTTTTACCCCATCCGTGGGTCACGGTTTATATCCAGGGCCACTCCTCCCACTATCTGCTCCAGGTTTCTCAGGAAAAAGCACTGACTTAGTGCCATCTTTCAGAAATACATAACCTGGCATCTGCACCCCAGGGGTTTCTTAGGACTTACCCATAATATTGAGGGAAAGCGCTTGACCTCCCAGGTAAGTGAGACAAGGACTCTGAACGAATATCCTGCCTCTGCAGTAACCAACGCCATTTCTTTTTCCTGGTACTTAACCCTCTGAAACCTCAGCTCTTTTGCAAAACCTTGGACTCACCCCCAGCCCCAGCCTCACCCTGAGCAGGCAGCCAAGGGCATCTCCCCACACACAGCCTTCATCCCACCCCGCAGGTGAGTGCTGCAGGGGTCAAAAAAAAATCCTCCAATCTCCTGGAAAGCCAAAGGGCCTCCCATCCCACTGAACTCGGCGTGACCACTGTGCGCAGCTTTGTACCCACCATACAACCATCCTGGAACAGCATGCAGCTACCTGCTACCAACAGCCACAACAGGCTCCTTGCCCCACAGCTGCTCCCCATAAATAAGCCTGATCCCACCCCAGCAAGGCGGAGCAGGGGCAGCTCAGCTGGATGCACTTGGGACCCATTAACACCAGTCAGGAGCCCCCACCCAGCCCTTGCTGGGAGCCACAGGTGAGGAACGGGGCTGAGTCTCTGCTGTGGGGCAGGGAGGCATCTCCCGTAGGGTCAGGCTGCTGGGACAACCCATCCAGCTCATCCTGGTCATGGATACCCCTTTTTCGGGGCACTGAGCACTGCGCCTAAGGTCTTACAGGCTCAATTCTTCCTCCTTGATTTCAAGCACAGCATCAGTTTTCCATAACACACCTAAGAGGAAGAACCATCTCACTACACATAAACCCCCAGCATATTTTCCCATATTCCCAGATAACACTGGATTATTTACCACCGTCAAAGGGACCTCCCAGCAGATGGCAGCCCTCATGTCCAGATTTCTTTCTGTTGCTTTTGCATTTCACCTCCAGTTCTGAACTGCTGCAAGAGCCGCCTTCCCAAGTTTCACTGATGAGCAGTCTGGAACTGTAAACGTTCAGCAAAGGTTCGTCTTTTGTTTCCGCAGGAGTCCTGGGACAGCCACTAAGCTGCAATGCCAATTTGCAATTCACCTCAATATACTGTGGAAAAGAAAAGCTTGTGCATACAAGTGGCAATCTTTTAGGGCGTAAAACCATTTTTCAGCACTGTTAATGCTAGGAGAGCAAAGAAGCTGATTCCTCAGTTCTGCGTCTCCATTTCCCGCGTCCTCATGGTGGCATCTGAGTCCCCATCCTTGTCCACTGCAACTGGCACCTTGGACTTCACGCGATGTCTTTTCAGGTATGAACTTCACTGTCAACATTTGCCCCAAAGATGAATGTGATGCGCTCGTTGTCTGACGCTCAACTGAATAAAACCTCGCACCTCTAGTAACCTCAATGGAAACGAAGAACGTCAGTGGAAATGAAGATAACCTCACGGGACACAGAGAGTGAGCGGTGTTCCCGATCAGAAACCCAATGCAGGTTATGGCCACACAGTTGACACGGAGGCGGTGCATGCCACTCCAAAATCTTCCGGAGCAGCTTCACCATTAAACTGGCAAAAGCACTTGACCATACTTACCACTAAGTTTAAACCAGGCATGAAATGAGTCTCGGAGCCCACAGGCTCCAGCTGGCTGTAAACAAGGACAAAGGCACAGGGGACAGCCAGAGACTGTGAGTCCCGCGGTGGGGACGCCCACCGCTGATCCGCTTCCCGGGGCGGCGAGGGGCCCGCGACCGCCCAGAGATGGCAAGCGAGCTGGGAAGGGCTGTCTGCTGTCAGCGTCTGTGCTCAACAGATCTCCGGTGTCCGTGCGTTTGCCAAGGATGGGATACAATGCCAGAGGTGCCAAATTGCTGCACTCCAGCAGCTGAGGCGACAGTATCTGCTGATTATTTATACAGAGAACAACATATGGCCACTAGCAATAATTGCATATTAGGCAGAACTTTAAAATGTTCTACTCCATCCTCAGCAAACCTTCACTATCCGTCAGCAGCACAGATTATTATTAATCACCTTTTCTGCCCTACCACAGAAGTCAATCAAATGGGAATGCTGAAAAATACTGTTCTATGATGAACCTATTTTACAGTTACTGGTGATATCCATCATTATTTTAGTGTTACTGAGACTTAACATTTCCGCGTAGCAGAGAAGAACAGAGAATGTCTGGTTGTATCTCGTGCATGTGTAGACAAAAAATTAGGCCGGGGTCTCAGCTGCTGCAGCCCGGTTCCATGCAAGGGAGCGGTGAGGGTCTGTCCTGGCAGAGGATCCAGAAGGACACGCTGCTAAAGCACGTCTGTGGGGACAGCCACGTACTTTGTCTGCTCCTTATCTTCACTTGTGCGGGAATATGAAGTAATGCTAAGACAGGACTTGCTCCCCTTTAGCAGATGAAAATAAAGCACAAAATGGGGTTTTCATACGGAAACGTGGCCATTTTCAAGGGCTAAGGGTGGCACCCTTACAGGTGCAGCTGCTCGGCAGGAGGCTGAGCCCCGGCAGCAGGAGGGCAGCAGAGGAGGTACCCGCGGGGGACGGGGCGCATCCCACAGCCCCACGGCAGGCAGCAGCGCTAAGCCCTCACAGATTTGCATGTGTGTTTTTAATAACGAGAAAAGCTCCATCTCCCTGAAGGTATTTTTCTCCGACATCATCTGTCCCTCTGCAGTTCTAGGGAAAGGAAGACAAAGGCCTCTTTTCTGCTTAATTCTGCCGCTGGTGATGAAGAGGAGCAGCAGGCAGCCTGTGGCACAGACCTGCCAGCCCGGCTCCCTGCGCATCCCCCCACGCCCGGGCACCGGCAGGTTAAACCAACACGCTGCTGCTGCGAGGCATCGGCACCAAACTCCCGGAATACGGAAATAGTCACAGGTCCATGCCGTATAAAAAGCATTAAATTGACTGCAGTAAGCTGGGTTAATTCCATCTTGGCTTTCTGGAAAAAATCACAGATTACTCAAATTCCACTCCAACTCACCTATTCTGAAGCCACCAGATAACTCCGACCTTCTCATTTTATCTTTTGAATAAAACAAGCCAAGCCTCCCCCCGACAAAAAGACACACGTGCATTAACAGCAGGGTACAATAAAGCTAGGCCCATGGCTTTCAGATAACTTGAATTAGACAAAGAGAGACAAAATCTCCATCATTTCCCTTGGTGAATTCTCTCCACACTTTAGTACGCTTTCTGTTAAAGTAACGCACAATCCTGCCAACGTTACACTAATGTCAGCCCCCAGTGACTAGATCTTGTAGTATTTTGGGGACTAACTGGGATTAAAACCACATTTAATACCTGGTTTCTTCCCCGGATCCCTGTACCTCCCTCCACCTAGACTGAACTTTTAAAATTACAGTTTCTAGTCTTCGTTTTTTCCTATTTTTATTTTTTGCTGTTTTGTGTAGTAGTCAGTGCTGGGCCTGACTGAACAGCCTGGTTCCAACACGTGTCACAGCATCCCACCAGGTGCCTTAAGATGCAAGTGCAACTTTTAGGTAGAAAAAAAGCCCACGTTTTTGCCCTCTGGAGGAAACGTTTCAGCATTTGAGCCCAACACCCTCATTACCTGCTGTAGTTATTGCCACCTCTAAAATCTGCAGAGAGGTGTCCTTCCTGAGCCATGCAGCACGACTCGCAGCTATCAAACAAGAATCCCAGGGCACCTTTGCCTAACACTCATCATGGCAATACTTTTTGCCTAATTACTGCTATAAAAAGAAAAAAGCTGTCAAAGAGAATTATTCAAATTTTGCAATACTTAAACAGAGACAGTTGTGATAAGAAATGGTGCCCCATCAGACTTCGGTTGTGCCTGCAACAATTAAATCAACCTTCACAGAACCTACTAATGATGATTTTTACCACGCCCATCTTAAAATGCTCAAAATTCCCAGAAAATTTGGCGGAAGGTACCTCGGGGCAGTGGGAGGGGCTAAGATAGCAGGAAACGTAGCCGGAGGGATTTGACTCCAAGGCCTCTGCTCTTGCTACAACAATCCAAATATTAGCTGTTACATGAGCAGAAAAACCCAAGGGGCTCAAGCCATGGCTCCGTGGGACAGTAAATTCCGTCTCCCTTGTTGGGATGCGCCCCAGCCATGGGATGGAGCTCGGCACCGGTGCGACCCAGCTCTTGGCTCAGGTCTGCCCAGAAAAAAGCTGGTGGTGACAGACATGGGGGCACATCCCTTCTGCCACCCTTTACCCCTCTGACTTCAACGAAGAGATTCTGATTTGCCAACTAACAAGCAGCTTTTGAAGTTTTAAACTCAGCATTTCATATCCGTATGGAGCAAACGAAGCCTGCCTCCTCCTCAGACACCCTGCAGCGAAGCCGTTTGTGAAGGGCAAGATTTAAACCCCAAACCTCTGGCACCAATAAAGTGCGTTTTCTGTCATAACCTCAGAAACAGATTATGTAGCAAACTTCCTCGGCTGATGCCCTTAATACGTCCAAGAGCAGCCCCCATGCAGGCATTGAAGCAGGAGAGAAAATGAACATCTCAGCTAAGCCCCAGCAGGGAGGATGACCCTGTCAAAACATTGGTGGGGTATTTAAAAATTCCAAGTTCCAAAGCAGAGGGTCTCCGGAAAATGACATGTGGGTAAGATACATGAAACTTGCTTTCTACAAGGTGAAATACCTGCACTTTTCCCTGTTAAAAATGCAATTTTCCTGCAGCCACCTTGTAATTTGAAAATAATGTGCAATTTCAGATTTCAGAGTGACTCCAAGTAGTAATTATACAAGTGACTAATGGGTTTATTGGCATCACGGTCAGCCTTCACAGGGCATTTGTGCCATCTCCAGATCCTCTGGTGTGATCTTGTCCACGGAAGCTCTCGGGTGTCTGAGCCAGGCCAGTCCCCACCATCCTCAAACCACAAGCCAAGCTGGCTGCCATCCACCCTCAGGGGCCTCCTTCTCCTCAGCCCCGAGAAGGGGGCTCCTGCAGGCACTACAGATGAAGGGCATGGTGATTTGCTCTTAACAGACATCCACGAAGTGCTGTGGACCAACATGTCCTGGAGGTGATGTGGAAGGGGGTCTGCTCTCCTGCTGCCCCCAGCCAGGTGACGGCTGGGCCCCCGTGGAAATGCTCTGATCCTTGGACAGCCTCCTCTGTCTCAGCCAGAGCCAAGGCAAATGCTCAGCCGGACCGGGAGAGTTTGCTCTGGAGGCTTCCCAAGCACACACCAGCCAGTGATGGGACACCATTGCTTCCTCTCCAGCTCCTCCAGCCTGCTGACTGTGGGAAAATGGGGATTTTCCATTAGCTCTGGCAGCCACTGAGGAGGAAGAGCTGAACCTGCTTGAAAACTGAAATCCTAGAGAATTTGCTATTGGGATTTTGTCATGAGTCCCAGGCAACGCATCAAATCCAGCCACATGCAGGTCCATTTATCGTCGCATCTCTTCCCTGCAGCTGCTGCTTTTCCTGCTGCTCCCACAATTAAATAAATCCAGAGATCAACCCAGACCCTCGGCCACTGTTTGAGCAGGGACAGGAGCCACAGGAGACGAGGCGGGGCTCCTGCCCTGCATGCTGACCCTTGGGACGGTGTGGTGGCTCATGAAGACAGAGCTCAGGTCAACGGGCAGATCTCCACAGAGACCATTGGAGACAGGCAGAGGTGAGCAGGTGGTAATGGAGGGACAAGTTAACAAGATGGATGGGAAGGAGACCAGGGAGCTGGGGCGATGGGGAAAGCCGGGACTCTGCTGGGGGGCTCCTCCGCTGTCATGGGGTGAAGCCAAACGGAGCAGCTCCTCCATCCCGGGGGAGCTGCAGTGCGTGGGCTGCAGGCTGCCCCACCGTGCGCGGTGTTGAAAGGAGGCAGTGTGTTTCCGAGGGTTTACCCTTCTTGCTGTGGAAATACGGTGACGCAGAGGCTCCCCTGGGGGGACGGCCGGCTGGTGCCATCGGCCCGACCTTCACTGTACAGAGCAGCTCTAAACGAGAGCGTCGTCAAACATCTCACTACCACTGGCATGCTACAACTTCTTTTGGTTTGGCTTTGGGAGGGTGGTGCGTAAGGTGAATAAGATGAGAATAGAGAGAAATTAAGGCATTTGGGAATGGGCCCCCATTATTAGAAGCATCTCAGCTGAACAAAGCCGTGTCCCAGTGTCCGGCCCTGTGCGGATGCCGCAGTGCCCTGAGCCCACAACGGCTGCTCCTTCACCTCTGCAGCGGGAAGACAGGGAGGGGAGGGCAGGGCAACATTTCTGAACACTACCTGGAGGTATCACCCTCAAACTTAATTTATTACCAGTCAAGTCATCTGTAAACAGCAGCGGCAGCAGCTTCATTCCCCATGTCTTGTCCCTGTCAGTCAGAAAAGCTTATCCTTCAGCACCAAACTTAAAATATTTCCCTGTAACTCTAAATATTGCCATCTACTCTTTCTGCCAGTCCTGCTCCCCTTGTGCAATTAATCCCCGTCTCTCCATCCATTCTGCCAAGCATGAACTATAAATCGTCCCGTCCCCTTCCTCCGTGCCCCGGCAGCACTGAGCCTTGGTCCACCATCCACCACCCTGCCCAAGCCCAGCTGCCAGCCCCGCATCCCTCCCGCTCCACTTCTGACTGTGCTGCCTCCTCCTCCTCCTCCTCCTCGCGCACACCAAGGCAGCCTAGTCCCTGCCTCATGAATTAGCAACGCGCCTTGGCATAAAATGTCCCCATGCTGCAACGCTCAGAGTGACCCTCCGTAACAGCATCTGGATGAGCCTTCAAGATTATTTCAGTGCCTTACGCTGAAGTGCTAATGTCCTTTGTCACATAAGGTGACCTTACAAAGGATTTGTAAAGACTGTATATATAGTCTTTTTTACTAAAAATAAAAAAGTAAGTATATGTATATATACCTGTGTATGTATCTGCACACACCCCCCCAGGCAGGCACAGGCAGCACAGTCCCACCCGGGATGCGCAGCAGGAGGGGCAGGGAGGCCAGGGTGCCAAGGGGGAGCTCTCGGACAAGTTTTAAGAAGGCGACCAGGATCTGGAAGAGGCATCTCTGCTAAGACAGCCCGTGGCCATGCCACGACACGTGGCCACATCCCAGCTCTGCTTCCCCGCAGTGAGGGGGTGCACAGGTACAGGCGTGCAGTCCGGAGGATGCTGCAAAGAGCACTGCATTCCCTCTCCCTCCTTCTCCGGCGCTGCAGAGCACGAGGCCACGTCTCCCCAGGACACGCACACGGCTGGGCACACGGCTGGGCTCAGGCAATGGGCCAGCACTGAAGGGCTTGTTTGCAAAGGCAAATGATGAGGAGAGAAGAAAAGGGACAAAAAGGGCATTTGCAGCTCACCCACCTTGACAGCCTTCTCCCAGTGCATAACTGCCATTGGTACTGTCACCCCAGCCTACAATACAAACAAGTGACAAGCATTTTTTCCCCCAAACCATTGGACGCCCTGCCCATCGCAACCAAGCCATGGCTCTGCCTGCCCGCTACCTCCCTGCTAACAACAGGCAAAAATCAGATCTTGCAGTGTTAGAACCTCTTTTGTCTATCTCGCGCTCCTGGGGGAGATAGGCTCGGGATGAATAAAATTATTAACTGCACATGACAATATGGAAATTCACTGCCGGAGGCACCATGGCCGCAGATGCCCCAGATTTGATTATTGCCAGCTGCAGCTGTACAAAGATCTCGGTGGACAGCCATGAGTATTTTTATATGAGTGTGACATCATGCGCAAAAGTGTCACATTGTTTTATGTCACACAGGCGTCCACAAACGAGCCCGCACGCCTGCCAAGGGGAAGCAGCAATCTGCTTCTGCAGCCCGACCAGAAGGTAATATCATAAACAAGCCCACGCAGCTGCAAATAGCCCCTCGGGGCCGATGGGCTGAGGGGACATGGTGGGCAGTTGTTTTTCCAAAAATCTCCGCAACCCTCTCTTCTCTGGCAGATGCCCGGGGGTCTGGGGACCAGCTGCAAAACCCTCTGGGTGAGGCAGACGACAGCCGGTGCTGCGCCCCAAGAGCTCCGTGCCAGGTCTGCACCCGCTCTGGTCCCTCCATCCTCCTCCTCACCCAGTGTGGGAACAGCCCAGACCCGCCAAGGCAGCCCCTCATTAAAATCAAAACCTCAAAACCAGAATCAGAGGGAGAAACATGGGCAGAGTAACCCACAAAGTCCCTCAAAAATATAGGAACTAACCATCCCATAATTGTCTTGAGGGAAAAAAATGCAGCTAGCTAATTTTTGGCTGAGCTCTATTTCTAACCATGCAATTTCTTGTATGTCACGGGCCTTTTCTCCTTGTTACACTGAGTTTGTTTTCCAATTTGTTCGCTCTAAAACCTCTCTTTGTGTTTTCATTTAAATTTTCACCTTCACTGCTTCCCTGAGCAAAAAAACATCGGATGAGAAAGAAGCTGAGAAATCCTGCACAGGCACGCGGGGATGCGACCACCGTGCCCACAGCTGGATTAAGCAGCTACCGTCAAAGTGCTGCTCTTGCCTCTGAAATCAGATTCTAGACCGGAGGAGCATCCCAGCATCCAGGGCATCTCCTTCCCTGCGGCCAGGTCTGGATGTAACGTAGGGCAGTATCTCTGCCCCAAAGCTTGCTCCCTGGCAAAAAGGCAGGACCGTGATCTCGGCAGCAGGATGGGCCGACCATGGGCGGGCAGGAGCGGGAGGCTCATTCCCAGTGCCGGGATGCCCAGAGCCCCTGCCCGCCGCACCTGAACCGCTGTGCAGGCAGGGGCAG
The DNA here is from genome assembly GCA_008921705.1 of Burhinus oedicnemus. Taxonomy (NCBI): domain Eukaryota; kingdom Metazoa; phylum Chordata; class Aves; order Charadriiformes; family Burhinidae; genus Burhinus; species Burhinus oedicnemus. The sequence goes on along the minus strand of VFFE01007168.1, from coordinate 2,487,013 downwards.
CTTCAAACACCAGAAATGACTGTGTTTGCTATGGGCTTGTTCAAGGCTTGATGATCTAAAATGTGTGCTGGGCACACTCTGGATTCTGACAAATAATGTGGTTCGTGCAAACAGCCCTGGAGAGCTCGCCACAAGCTGTGGTCCTTTCCATGTGATTTTCGCGGTGCTGGGGCTGTGCTCTGTACGGTCCCCAAGGACGGTGACCTCTGGGGCCACTGAGACATTTGGTCTCAACTGACTTACAAGTGACACCAGAGCACAGCTCCCCGCCAGCACGCCAGCACTCCCGAGCAGCGAAGCTCAGCCCTGCGCCATCAGCTCCCGGTTCACAGGCATGAGCCACCCAAGCATCCCCTGCCTGCCTTGCGAGGAGCCCTCCCCACTCCTGTCCCCTCCACCGTGAAAACACTCGCAGTAATAACGATGCTTCTGACCTTTGCTGTTTTCACTTTTCATGTATTCAATTTAGCCCGTCTATATTTTTTCTTCATGGTTTGGAAGTAAATTATAGGCGTGCTTTGCTGAAGGAACCAGTTATATGAGCTTCTGTCTGTTCTCCAGTACACAAAATGTATTGCCACTAGATTTTGGTTTATGCTGAGCTCTTCCACTGAGGCAAATGCAGCGGATTGCCTCCAAGGATTGAGGCGGGCTCAAGGCAGGCTCCCCCAGACTGCAGGGGATGTTGGCACCAAACAACAGGCTTCAGAGAGGCAGAAATTCATATTAAAGGACATTAATGCAAAATGGCAGCAGATCCATAGGAAGATGCTGTCAAAAGTGGTAACTGGAAAAACACGCACCCAGAAGAAACCCTATCAAACCCCTGTGCGTAGGGTGTACAGAAATATATCCTTCTGACTACAGTCTCCCTTTTGAGATAGATTTTTTTTTTTTACCAAAATACAGCAGATTTTTATTGTTTACCTGTTATCAGTGCAACACTGGCTGCCTCTGACCCACAAGAACTTCTGAGGACAGTACACGAGGTCCCTCTGGCAGGGCACAGCTTTACCCAGGGAAAGCAGCCGGGGCCGCAGGGCACAGCCCGCCTGCCCCTGCCCCTCCTGCCCCTGCCCCTCCTGCCCCTGCCCCTCCGCAGCCAGGGCTGGCAGGACAGGCACCCCCTGTCCCTGCACAGCAGAGCCAACGCCGCACCCCACGGCAGGGAAAGGCGCTGCCTGCTGCACAGGAGCACCTCACCCTTCGCGTGAAAAATAAGAAAAAAGAGGTGGAGAGAAACACAACATAATGAAGTGCAAAAGACCAGGGAGTTCATCCCCACCAGTCACGGCGGGTTTGGCATGGGCAGCACCAGGCAGACGCAGGGAGCTGGGGAGCGAAATGCTGCAGAGGGGCTGGGAAGGGAAGGTCGGAGCCAGGGCAGTGCCAGGACCAGAGGAGGGTCACCGGCTGTGCCCCTGCCTCCCTTCAGCATTGTCATATGCCAAATTTTCTCCTGCACAGAGGCTTCCTGCTGCGTGCCACATCCCCTGGCAGGGGGAAGACCAGTGCACTGCTGACTTTGGGTGGCATCTGCTGGCAGTCATTCCAACGCCACCTTCATGCCCATGTTGGCTTTGGGTACCAGATTCCCACAGGGGTCCAGCCCGGCAAGTGGCTTTGCGAGATCAGGACACGCACAGACGGCAGGATAAACACGTGCCGTTTGTCAAATACCATAACAGTCCCAAGCACACGCCTGCCTGCGAGGAAGTCATCGGCATTAAAGGCTGCTTGTGAAATGCAAGTGTTGCTTTTTGCAAGTTTGGTCTTGAGGAGAAGGACTAGAAGGGCCCGCACATGCTACACGGAGATGCCACCAGCATGGTCACAGCAGCTCGGACCAGAGGTCCCCCAGTCCTTCCACTGAGTCTGGCAGGGGCCGGCAGAGGCTGCTGGGGACGGACGCAGATGGGACCTGCTGTGCTGCCTGCCTACATAAGCAGTTTCTATGGGGACCACGAAGATGATCTGAGGGCTGGAGCACCTCTGCTGTGAGGACAGCCTGAGAGAGTTGGAGTTGTTCAGCCTGGAGAAGAGAAGGCTCCGGGGAGACCTTAGAGCAGCCTTCCGTTATCTGAAGGGTACCTGCAAGAAAGCTGGAGAGGGACTTTTTACAAGGGCATGTAGTGATAGGGCGAGGGGTAATGGGTTCAAACTGGAAGAGGGCAGATTTAGATTAGATCTCAGGAAGAAATTCTTGACTGTGAGGTTGATGAGACACTGGCCCAGGTTGCCCAGAGAAGCTGTGGCTGCCCCATCCCTGGAGGTGTTCAAGGCCAGGTTGGACGGGGCTTGGAGCAACCTGGTCTAGTGGGAGGTGTCCCTGCCCAGGGCAGGGGGGTTGGAACGAGATGGTCTTTAAGGTCCCTTCCAACCTAAACCATTCTATGATTCTATAAAAGAAAAGATAATCACGTAAAGGATGCAACAAGTTGATGACCTGGTGCTGCCTGGGTGTGTCTGCAGAGCTGGGGACAGCCCCGGCACGGGCACCAAGCAGCAGCATGGCAGCTGGAGGTGTGAACAGGGAGCTCCAGGTCAGCTCTGGGGAGAGGCTTTTGCCTCTGGACTGCCTTCCTGGGCGGGATGCTGAAAGGCTGCGCCCGGCCTCAGTACCTGCGTCGCGAAGGGGGAGGTGAAAATACTGGGGAGGTTGCAAAAAGAGACAGAAACTGTTTGGAAGCTGGAGCAGCCACCTTGCAGTGGGAGTGCTGAAGAGCTCAGCCTCTCTAATATATCAAAAAGAAGAGTGAGAGGTGACATGATTATCATCAGTAAGTGCCTTCACAGAGAGAAAATACCAGCTACTAAAGGGCTCTTCAATCAAGTGAAGAAAAGCAGCACAAGAACCAGCCTCTGGGAGCTGGAAGAAGACAAATTTGAATTAGAAACAAGATACAGTTTTTAAAAATAAGGGCGATTAAGTAGAGGAATAAACTGCCCCGGGAGGTGGTGGATCCCGCAGCTCATGGTGCTCCCAAATCAAGACTAGCACTGCTCCGAATGCAGGCTCCAGGCAACGTCCCTGGCTGCCCGCTGCCCCCGTGCTGCCGCTTGCACCCGCAGCCCCAGGCGAGGTGGCACAGGTCCGGGTGCCCCACCGCCAGCGGGTGAGGTGGCGGGGATGCACGCCACGGGGATGCTCCACCGACTCGGCGTACTGGATACCTCCCCGCAGGTCGTCTGTGGTTTTAAATACCCTGATTTGCACCGTGCCTCTGAACGAACCTCCAGCATGACCACCGCCGGCACGGGGCACGCGTGGCTGCTGTGTAAAGGAAACACAAGATGGGTGTGGAGGAAGGAATTGGTGGGACGGGGGCTGAGCATGGGGCCGAGGGTGCGGGAGCCTCGCATGGGAGCCGAGGGAGGAGGCTGGTGGGACGGGGGCATCTGCCCGGACCCTGCAACCGGCAGCGGAGCCACCCTTGCCTCTGCCGCAGGGGCCGGGGAAGAGATGGCCTTCTGGTATCCATCCCACTCTCCACTACCGACCTCCACATACACAGATTTTTAAACAAAGGCAAATGATGCAATTTGCTGTAAATTTTCCCTTTGGTGACAGCTCTCCTCACCCGGCGGGGCGGTGGCACACAATGCCAGCACAAGCTTTGCCTTGAGAAAGGGTATTGCACTCACAGTATTTGGGAAAGGAGGCAGGAATAAATGGGAATACTTTGTAAAATGGATGCCAATCTGGCAGTTTGTGTGAAGTCATTCCTGATGGTTTAAAATGCAAATACCCCAGCCCGAGAAGACACAGATCTGAGAAAGCGTTAATGTGAGCAGCTCGGAGGCAGCAGCTGGGAGCATCGCTGGAGGATGCTGTAGCCATGGCAACGGGAGGGAACACGCTACCACACAAATCAAGGACACAATTTTACTGTCCAAGCACTGAGTTTTTTAGACCAGTTTCTAGGGACCATGTGTTAATAACGGTTGCATCCTATTTATCATGGGCCTTTATTGTCTCTGTAATGAGCTCTCCAGGAAAACCTGGAGAGCGTTTCCTCAGAGGCTGAACGCCAGAAACGCAACTCCAAGTTAAGTGGTTTGCTTCGCTGGCAATTCCCTGCCATGCCCACATGCTTTGAAATACAGAGCAGACTGATTAACTATTAATAACAGGACAGTTGCAAACAACATATTATGCCTTGTTTTGTGCCACTTTGCTCTGAACGCACCCGGAGCTTTTGCCTTTTCGGGAGCCGCTGGCAGCGCAGGAGGGCGAGCAGCGGCAGCCAGGCTCCTCACCCCGCTGCAGGTCAGAAGCATGGTGATTTCCCCACGTTCAGCTGCGCCCTGTCGTGCGCTCTTGCTTGGCCACGGCATATCAAGAGGTGTGCACACACTGCGGCAGTTCCACTTCCCAGCAAACCTTCAGCCGGTTCCCAGAACCTCCTCCAGTGTGTGCCGATTGCACCGTGCTGGAGCAGCCCGGGGGTGGCCTTGCCTGATGCCCAGGAGCTGCACACCCCAGCACTTTGGGCAAGAATCAGCTCAGGTGGATGCCGACGATGATGATGATGAACGATGGGGCATGGCTATGCACACACAGCTACCCAGCGCACCTCAAGGATAACGCCATAACCATGTGAGTAAAGCCCGGAATTACTTTCCTACTTACAAATATGGCAACAACTATTACTGTGCTGTTAAATTATTTTCTGTGTAGAAGGAAATCTTGGCTGGCTCCAGTAAGGTTTGTCCCCAACGAATGCAATCCCCTACCCCTTCTGCATCATAGCAGTGATTACCAGCCACCCCTGCTGAAATCTGCCTTGAAACCAGGGACCTCCAGCATGACCATCTCCGGAGAGCCCAGACACAATCCCACGCAGGGCGGAGGCACATATCCACCAGCACTTAGGAGCCCTGAGCATCTCTGCATAAAAGAAACACTCATGCTACTACTGAACATGATTTATTTTAGTTAGCACTGTGTTTCTAGGAGTAATTTTGTTGGATGGACTTCATCAAATTTTTTAGTCTTTGAGCAGGAGTATAAATGTCACCCTGAAGCGCTGAATGTTGCCCAGGCATGGCTGGAGATGGGAAGCCAGTTGCCAGCTGGGGTTATCGGTTTTCCGCCCCGACCTTTCACTCCTGGCATGTTCCCAGGCTGGGGGCTTGGGTGCGAGGGAGGGGGAAATGGGGGAAAAGCACCTCCAGCTGCCCCATTTCCCCCTCCCTCGCACCCAAGCCCCCGCATCAACCTGGAGATGCTTTCACCCCATGTTGTTAGTTTAAATCCCGGCAGTGGTTGCAGCACTGAGGAAGAGGGATCAGCTCAGCAAACCTGCTGGCAGCAGATGCCGCCAAGCCCAGCTTTGCAGAGGCTTTACCTCCATGCAGCCTGGCTGCTCCCAAAGACCCGGGATTTACCACCCCTGCCTGGGGCAGAGCCACCCTGTCCAACCCTGTGCCAACAGCCCAGGACCCGCCAGCATGGAAATCCCCATCATACCACAACAGAGACCTGGGCTGCAGCCATGGGCAGGTGCCAACGGTTTGTCCTGCCGCCTCGGACAACTCAAGCATCCCATGAGTGCCCCATGCTGGCCCATGCCTGGTGCTCCCCTGCCAGCGTCCAGCTTGGAGTGGAGCTCGGCAGAGCCTGGCACCATGTGCCATCGCCAAGAGAGGCACCCTTGGGAAGGCTCTGAAGAAATAGTACCTAAAAATGTCTTTAAGATGTATTTTTTTTCATGTACATGCTCATATTCTGAGCAACTCTTCATCCCAGCAATCACCACGTTTCCATACAACTTTCAACAGCTAGAGGAACTGGGCAGCAGGTTTGGTTTTCCATTCAGCAAAATGTTACCCTTCCGCAGCATTGCCAGCTTTCTGCCCCATGACTAGTCCAAACTGACTGCGGTAAACAATTTGGTCGTTCAAACGTACGGAAAAGTTTTCTTTTTCAACCAACAAACACAGTCACTAAATCCCCTTTTCTGCTTAATGCAGTTTTGCATCAAAGTACCTACAAGGCAATTCATTTATACCAGGCAAACTTCTAAGGCTTGAATTTTCCCTGATGGCACCGCTGGAAGGCTACAATACCCCAGCAGGTCAACAAGTTGAAAGCAGTATTTCATCTGGCAATTTATTCAAATAAATCTTTCAAAAACATGAAATAAACTATAAAGATGGAGACTGTCAAATTGACTGCACTAGCTGAGCTCCTGAGCAGAATGCCCAAGCATGAGAAGCAGCAGCATCAGCCTGCGGGGCATCAAACACCGTGGCCCAGCTACCCGGGCTTCTCCGGTAAGCTCCGCAGGGGCAGGAGGATTAACCAGCCAGCGTGTGCAGAGCACTCAGCGAAATAAAAGCAACAGGTTTAACGATGAAAAAGTGTTTTCATTAATTACTATCATTATCATCATCATACCGCTGATGATGTCCCTGCTATTATCATCCAAAGCCATAGTCAGAAAAACGGGAAGCCGAGTCCTTCGCCACATTGGGAAGATTTTCCATCAGCTCTCCCGCCATGGCCCTCGGAGGTGGCCGGCTCCTGCCCACTGATGCTGCACCTCCGCTTCCCAGCTGCTTCACACGTACCTGCCACCGTCCTGCAACACGTTCATGCAGTTTGCACTGTATATTGACCTAAAATGACACTCTTGCTGTATTGTTTACGTCGGTGAGATCAGACAGATCTGTGGGGTCTGGAGCAGGGTGGGCCGGGGACCCCACACGGATTTTTTGGGGACAGGATGGAGCCCCATGCCCAGCTCCAGGCACAGGAGGTGCTGCCACAGCATGCGTAATGGGGCAAAACCATGGGTTTTCTTTCTATGTTAGGACAGGACAGAGAGGGGCACGAGCTGACCATGCCACCACCTGCAATGCACGTTCAGGGGCTGAGTCCCTGGGGTCTCCGGGAGCGGTGCTGGGGGCTGCAAGGTGACGTGCTGGATGAGGACTCGCCCTGCCCCAGCTCACACCACGGGGACAGGCACCACCTGGATGCCCAAGACACAAACTGACCGACTCGTGCAGAAAGTCACCAGCTGCCACCAGGGGTTTTTTAAAGAAGGCTACGAACCCCCCAGGTCTGAGCTCAGCCAAGAGCACGCAGCCCCTGGCCTGGGAGACAATGAGAGCAACCGAGGGGAACTCCAGCACAAATAAAGGTTTTCCTGCCATTGTTTGTGGGGGCAAAGAGGAGCTGGAGCAAGTGGCCGTGCGTGCTTTGGGTGAAGAAAAGCCCCTTTGTACCGTGCACATCGTGGGCATTGTTCGCTGGCCGCTCGCCCTCGCACCAGGGCTGCCCTGCTCGGCTGCCAAGGTTAGCGGGAGCCTGAGTCATCGGTCACGTAAGAGCTGCCTCCATTTGTGCCATTTACTTCTCTTTTTTAACATTTTACAATTAGGCTTGGCTCCCTCACTAATTCCTCTTTCCTCTTCACTGTTGCATTGAGGAAGAGAAGAAATGATGGAGACTTACTAATAACACATATCAAATCATTAGCACTTATGTTGGATCTATTGCGTACTCCAAAAATCTCAGCCTCATCCAAATCTGGCAAAGGGAGACAGTTTTGCTAAAACCAGCAAAAGCTGACCCGGATTGGGCTCCTGCTTAATCAGAAATCCTGAAATTTGGAGGAAAAGAGAGCAAGTGGTTGTATGTTTCTGCTTGTGGTGCATCTCCACCTCAGCACAAGTAACTCTACCGACAGGTAGATGCTCGGGGCCCTCCCTGGTTGCCCTGATGGAAACACGGTGCCACCAAGGAGGGTGCAGAGTCGCGGCCGGTTCACAGCGCCGCTGGTCGGATCAGGAGCTCCATGGCCCATGTCTGGGAAGCAAATGGACTGCTCAGGGAAAACCAGGAAACAAAGGTTACCCCAGCAGCTGATGTCCTGATAGCTGTTGTGAAGATTAAAGACCTGGCAGGATCTGTGGTCTTTGCTCTTCTTTCATGGATCCCACAAAATTCAAAGCCGTTTAGAAAATTCTAGAAGTACTGTGCCTTAACCCTGGATCTCACTGTGCATGCTTCATGGCCCTGATCCATTTCTGCAGCATCTGGTTCAGTCTGAAAGGGAGCTTTAGGACCTGCATCCCAGTTCCCCTCCAGCAGGGAAACCGTGTCTCTCCTCCATCCCCCCTCGCAGGGGGGGATCAGCACCCACTTCCCCATGGCGGGTCCCACGGCACCCTCCCTGCCACGCCGCCCCTGCTCCCACTTCCCCCCACTGCTCCCACGGCACAGCACAGCATCACTGCGCTGGGCAAGTCACTCTGGTGATGCCCATTAGCTCTAATGGGAAGCTACACTGCCATTACTTCCCATTAGGGCTAAACGAGCGCTGCACAGATAACGCGGTTACCTCTGCAGAGACACAGCAGCTTCCCCGTCAGCTAAACAGCCCATCAGGGTCACAAGCCGCAGCTTAATTCTCTTTAATACAGGAACCAAATTGGTCCGTGCCATGAACTGGCAAAGAAGTTCATTAAAGCAGGATGATGCAAGATGAGCGCTGGGCATCGTCCTTCGTCCCGCAGCCCCCACACTGCCCCGAAGCACAGAGAGACGTCCCGAGCCAAAGCGGGGAGAGACTTGGGGCAGCCCAGCAAAATCCTCATCCCCCATCACTCCAGCACAGTCATCTTGAGAAACGTAAGTCTCTGGGCTTGGAAGAATCCTCTGGTCAGCGAAAGCGAGGGATGCAGGGGGGGTAGACATGTAGGGAGCACTCTTCCCACTTCAGCATCCTGCTCCTGCATCCCACTCCAGCATCCCACTCTGCCGGACCAGTTACTTCTCGCTGTCCAGCTAGCAGATATGAGGACTCCTTGTTCATTTATTTCACACGTTATTCACATTCACTTCAAGTTAATTCAGCGTGCCTACTGGGTCATGAAAGGATTTCCACATTTATCTCCCCTTACAAATTCAGGATAAACTACAACTTGTTGTCAGGCTGCAGGGGGAGGGAGCACTTTTCATCCTCCCCGGAGCCAGCCCAACCTGCTCTCTGGAGCAGTTTGCAAGGCTGAACTCTTGATCCTCCCCAAACATCTTGGATTCTGAACAGAAACTTGATTGTTTCTGGGTCTACTTTGATGTTATGTTTTCATAATGAAGCCATTTGCAGCATGAGAATTAGGATTGTGTAACGATTTATACTGGAGATAATGGCTTTGCAGAGCGTTGGCACCAAATGGAACTTGCAATGGAGGATCCCAGCCTTGGGAATTTATTTTTTTTAAGTGTTAGTATTCACTGAAAAAGATTTTGATTTCTACTTCCAGAAGAATAAAGTAGCTGAAGAGATTTGCCAGTCTGATTTGGGCTTGCAACAGCACGACATGGCCTGGAGGTTGGCCGCTTGGCAGGCTGATTCGGCAGTCTGCTCACATCCAGCATCCTGTGGGCGATGGGCAACGATCCAGAACGCAAACCCAGGGAATGGTTTATTTCTTCCCTCCACAAACTTACTACCTTCATCCCCAGGAACAGAATACACAGAAACAGCCCCATGCAGAAGATAAGGTCCCTGGCTGTCTGGAGACGCATCGGGCACTTACCGGCTGCAGCACTGACACCTGTATTGCGGTAGTGCCGGAGACCCCCAGCCCGATGCTGCCGAGCAGACAGGGCAGGAGAGGAAGGAAGCCCAGGCGAGACCCGCCTCGGCACAGCACAGCCGCCCTGCTCCAGCTCCTCTGCAATCGCTAAGGAAGTATTTTCACAACAAGGAGGTGGTGAAAACGATGCATCTGCCCGTCCCGGCTGCCGCCTGCCTGCTGCTCCTGGGGTGTCACCGTGTGCTCAGATGCTCGGAGCAGCCGGCCCAGACACCGCAGCAGCTGCTGCCTGAAAACCAACAGCATACACTGGGAAGCCATTCCTGTGCTCTCGCCAAACTGCGTGAGCCCTGCACAGCCCAGCAGTGGCCCACGGGCTCCCTGAGGCAGCCGGGTCACGGCACCGCTCCGAACACCCACGTCCTTCCCCAAGCAAAGGCAGAGGGGAACCAAACCCCCAAAGCCACCAAAGCCACTGCACCAGTGACCCAGCGAGCTGCAGCTCCCCCCGCTCCCCACCTTCCCACCCAACCTGGAGACCGGTGCTGCTCCTCCACTGGGATATTTCATTAAGCCAGGGAGGGGAGGAGGAGGCTCTTCTGTCGATCGGGATCAGGCCGATCGCTGCCAGCTCTGCCTGTTCCAGCGGAGACGGCAGTGTCGGCATGTAATGTGAATAGAAAGCGAAGAGCAAAGGTGCATCACCTCCAGCAAACATCACAGCCCCAAAATGCGCCTCTTTTTGACACTGGGGGTTTGCAGCTTGTTTTAACAGAAAACGCGGTATTAAAAGGCTTGGGCACCTACACAATAGCAGCACCTCAAAATCACCATGCTCATAGCAGATGCAGGAACACGTTGCTGGTCTGCAACAGCTAATTAACCTCAGGGCAGCTTCAGAGGCAGCTCATCCATTGAGGACTGCTTGGGTCTTCCCCCGGAGCACCCAACAGCCACCGCTCCCAGCAGCGATATTTAGCTAAAAACCACGCGGTGCAGACCAGGGAGGGACCTCACGGAGGGGCAGCACAAGGAACAACTTCTTGACCCCTGCAAAGGCAGCAGCCCGCACGGCCACGGTATTGGAGAGGGACTCGGGGGTGACACGGCTGAGACAGGGCAGACCTGCGTGTGCACGAGCACGTGTGCGTGCACCAGCGCTCCTGAGATCCTGCCAGGGCACGTGTGGGCCAACCAAACCTACCTCAGAAACCCACACTGAGACTCTTACTGGATCAAACTAATAATTATGAATAAAAATAGGACTAGAGTTTCTGGGTTGCATAACGAGGAACCGTGAAAGAACAAGCCTGGGGGACCAAGCCTGGGGGATGCTCGGGTTTGTTCAAACTGCTCTTACAGCTCCGGCGTGGTTATGGCTTTGTTTTGCTGTGGAGCTGTGACCGCAGCTGGGCTGGCAGCTGAACCCAAAAAGAGGACAAAAAAGCTACCCCAGTCCAAAAAGTTGCAGATGGCCTGGAGCAGAGAGACGCTGGAGCGATGAGTCTATCTCTGCTCAAGATCAGCTGCAGAGAGCGCACGGCTGATTAGCCCCGCTCCGAGCCGGGCGCTCATCCCACCACGGGGGCCAGGGCACGGGCAGGAGCCCCCCGGGAGGGCAGCATGAACCCGTACTTAAGGCACAGCAGAAAGGGATGTTTATGAAGAAGTCAAGAAAGAGAATAAAAAGGGGTTTTGCAAACAAGGGTAGCACAGTGAAATAATATGGGGCCGGGAAACTGGGGGTGCAGATTTTCTTCCAAAATGGGACAGGTGGAAGAAAAGGGCTGGGTGTGCAGCCACCGGCACTGGCTCTGCCTGCACTGGAGAGAGGTCTAGCTCAGCTTTTATCTGCGGCGGAATTGGCTTGAATTGTGGCTGCCAGCCAGAAGCATCAGGAATCCTCACTCCTGCAGCAGGAAGGATGATCCCAATGCAGCCAAGGGGCTCCAAGGCAGAGGTTGCTCAGCAGAGGAGTGGGACTTGATCCCGGGAAACGGTCTTGTGTCCGTGTTCCTGCGGAGGAGCAGCCTGGCTCCCACGGGCGAGCTCTGCCTGGGACTTAGGGCTGGGAGAGTGCCTGGAGCCCGTGCACCCACCAGGACGCGTGCCCCCCGGCAGACACCTGCCTGCAGGCAGCCCTCGTTTTGCTGGAGCAGAATAAACTCTGCACTCGTGTAACATCGTACCAGCGGTGCGACATCTCTGCGGTACGCGCACTCACAGCATGCAACGTGCAATTAAATATTTAAGCATCTCGTTAAACATTCAAATTCAGGGTGACCCAATGGCATCACTAGCATCCGTCAGGGCAAGAAAATAATGAACGTCAGCAACAAAACTTCAGCTGTAAAACCTGTGTGCAAAATTGTCCTCAGTTTTAGCACCAGGTGATCAGAGGTTCCCAAATGCCCACGTGGGCTTGAGGATGGAGCACCAGAGCCAGAGCCCTCCAGCTTCCACCTGGAGCCCAGGGCATCCCGACTCGGGATCGCTCTGTGCCGGTACTGCCGCCCTTGCGTGAGCTGACCAGTGCCCGATTCCCTGCAAGGGGTGGATGCAGTGTGTGGGCACTGGGGCTCACGGTGACAAACGGCACCAGTTTCCCCCCATGTGTTTGCCCGTTGTCTTCCACATCCCCTTATTACTCTGCAATGGGCAGCTCTTGCCCGTGGTCTGGAGCTCGCCGCGCTCTCGGAGGCGGCAGCAGTGCCGGCAGGTCGGGCAGGCGAGCGCAGGTGTGGCGGCGTTTCCTCGAAAGCCACTCGCCAGACGGCCGCTGAGAGGGACCGAGGCCAAGGGCAGGGCTGGGGCTGTGCCGGCACCCTGCGCAGCCTGGGACTGTGTCCCCAGCCACTCTGCCAGCCAGCTCCAGACCGCTCTCCCGGCCAGCCTGGCCCTGCTGAGCTCTCCTTCAGCCCCTTTTCCCCACAACCCCCCCGCTTCGTCCCCTTCCCTGCAATCCCTCCTCACTCCCGCCCCGCACAGCTCACCAGCCTGCACAGGGTCCAGAGCATCAGAGGTTTTAACCTTCCTGGGGCTTCGGCCGTGCCTTTCCCTGTGTTTGTACTATGTCACTGTACAAATACCGTCTGATTGCAACAAGGCGGGGAGGACCACTGCGCAAATACCAAGTCCTGTTTGTACACCAGAGTCCTCCTCAAATACAGTTAAATCTCTGATTCTCTCTGGGACTTCTGTGCGTATGTTTTAAAACATCCCCCGGTTGCTCCTGCGCTGGGAAGCAAACCATCAACAGCCCCATCATCACCACCTGGAAGAATCCCCCCTCCCGTTTTAACCCCACTAAGGAGGTCCAGCATCCTCCCGGGCACCTGGATCGAAGCTGCACTGGTAGCAGCAGCTTTCGCCCTGACAGGTTTCCCATCAGGTGCTCCATGCGCTGCCGTTTTGCACAACAAGAAATATCACCCTGACATTCCCAAATCAACACATTTGTAGCTGTATTTCAGTAAATACCCCGAAGTGCTGCACCGAGCCCCGTGCTCTGGCAGAGCCATCGCTGCCCGGCACCACTGAACCAGCACTAACGTTTTGTGCTCGGTTTATACCCTGTCCATTCGCACGGCGACAGGAAAAACAAGATAGGGGCTCTCAAGGTAATTTCAGCTTTTAATTCCCCTCACTGCTTATCAGCAGGGATGCAGACACCTGAACAAGAGCCAACTCCCATTCAAACCACAGCGTTTGTCGCAGGCACTCCAGAGAAGTGATAAATGCCCTCCCCGGGCAGCCACCCCGCTGTCTCCCCCTGCCCATGCACACCGGTGCCCGGACGCCCGTGCCACCAGGGCAGCCAGTGGACACACACCAGCATCTGCAACCGCAGTCCCAGCATTAAACTCGAAGCACAAAATGGGAAGTTTATTGCAATGATCAGATCCCAGGAGCTGCCAAATCCTGAACCAAAGCTGACGTGCAGCTGCGATACTCGGGATTTTTCCGGGCACCCGGCTCTCCTTCACCAAGGGCCACAGGAGCAAGAGCTGCAACACACCCAGCTGCTGGGTAGGGCCCCACTCGGCAGGTGGAAGGTTAGGAACATCCATCTTCCTGATTTCCCACACATAATCCTCCCATAAAAGGAGAAAAGATTTGTTCGATAATGTTTGAAACAAGCAAGAGCTGTGCCAGGGAGGAATCCAGCTCAACGAGCCCCTTCCAACTGCCTTGTCCTACGGAGCTTCCTACAAGGGCTTTTCTCCTCCAGGTAAAGGAATTGAAATTAGCAGCTACGCAAGTATAATTTTGAAAATACAACTGAGTTCTGTGAAAGTACAATTTAATTTTCAAACCTCATGGTAGTTGTGCATTTTGCTGTACTAATTCATTGCTGTCTCCAAGGTGTGCAGACGAAGCCAAAGCCTTTCATCACCGTTAGATCGAGAAAAACCGCATTGTAGGCTGCAAATGTTCTTAGGCCAGTCTACTTAAACGGAATTTTTAATGTTTACTTTTCACCCCACCTTTCTGTGCAGTCAGTGCACTGAATCATCTCTGTTTGATTAATGCCTAATTAATTTTAAGAAGTCCACGCACTCTAAAGACACATTAACTGAAAAAGCCTGTCTCTGTGGGTGACGGTTACTGATCTGCCACTCATTTGCAAAGACAAATGCCTCATTTTTAATCGGGACACACAGAATGATTAATTGAAATTTTATCTGTTCTGCACATACCTAAACCATCCCAACAGAGCTGCAGGTACGTCTCCCCCACAGATACACAACTTGGTCCCGTGTGAACCGGCTGTCAAGAGGCTGTCTCTGCAATAAACTAGAGAATTTGTTTCAAGAACTTAAATCAGCAACTTAGAGCTTTTCAAGCGCTGTTTATCCACTCCAAAGGAAACAAAATATTTATCTCTCGATCTTTAAACCCAGCCTGGTACTGGAAGGAGAGCCAGTAACTTATGACTCAAAGGCACGCCAAAGCAAAGCAGGGACTCTTTCCTCTCCTCTCCTCTCCTCTCCTCTCCTCTCCTCTCCTCTCCTCTCCTCTCCTCTCCTCTCCTCGGATGGTTGGCGTGGTACCGGAGAAACTAGTCCAGCTCCATAACGGCACAAAAAATCTCTTGTGAATTCTGGATCCAATTAAAATTATTTCAGGCTTAATGATTTGAGGTGCTGCTGGTGACAGAGAGCTCCAAACCTTATTGCAGTGTATAAATCCTATTTTTATGCTGTCCCTCAGAAGCAAACCAGAAAGGGAGTGTTCCCTGCAGCAATGGGTCTCCTGGACCACAGGTGAAAGCTTCAAATGCGCCTGCAGCAGTGAGGGACCCCACACCAGGGGACCCTCGTGTCCATCCCAGGGGACCCTCATGTCCATCCCAGGGGCGTGGGAAGATGCCCAGCCAGTCCCACACCTTTCAGCAAGGTGCAGGTTACCAGCTCCCTATCTACAGCACAGATTACTAAAATGCGGAAAATGTGATGCTTTCCTCAATGAAACGTAAGAAAAGAAAATTCTTACTCTTGGCACCTGGTTATGGGCACTCATTTTCAGTACATGCCACCTAATGGGTGAAAAAAGCTGCCCCATAGAGCAGGAGAAAGCAGCACAGACGCGTGGAGTCCTGCCGCATGCAAGCCTTCCCACATCCCTAACGTATGGCCAGACCCTGGAGCACTTCTCCAATGGAAAAGAAGAATATTTAATGCATGGGCATGCAAGGAGCTCCTCTGACCCACAGCAAAACCCTCCTTCCCCTGACATGGTGGCTGTGACTTCAGCCGGGCGCCGGCAGAGCCCGGCAGCGGGCAGGGAGAGCAGCAGCACCGCTCCGGGGGGCAAGGGCAGACCCTGCCCTGGAGCACTCGACCGCCGGGTGCATCCCAGGTGAATCGCTCTTCACGAGCCTCCCCAGAGCAGCCCAGCATCTCCCCGCCAGCAGCCGGTCCTGCCAGCGACCCCGCGGAGACGGGAAGTGGGATGCAGAACTGCCGCCAACCTGCCAGACCATGAGTTGCTCCAACATTTAACTGCGCTCGGATGCCTTGAAAGACAGAGAGGATTTTTTTTTTTGAGCTCAATCAGATCTGAACACACAGCTCCTGGGCACTGTCCCAAGGGCTCCACAAATTGCAGCAATCTCCTGCTCTCGCTTGGTCTTCTTTCTCACCCTCGTCTCTCCTTCCCTTCTTTGCTGTTCTAATATTTATCCAAGCTGACAGCCTTTTACCCTCTAGGAGCTCCTGCAGATGCTTTGCCCAGAGCTCTTAAACCTTAAAGATACCACCGAGTCTGCAGGAACAAACGTTACCAAGACCTGCAGCCATCGCCTCCCAGCATCAGCTCCACCAGGACCTCAAAGGGTAGTTACAGACCAAACATCAGAGGTGGAGATAACTTGGCTGGGTTTGCTGTTATTGTTTGCAAGTCAGGACTTTGTTCCCATAAAGCTGCCACTAAAGGTTTGCCGGCAAAGCTGGGACTGTGTGTCCTTACCGGTGCCCCTGGATCTGCTGGCTCACCCGCAGCAAAGGGGACCAAAGGACGCCGAGCTGGAAGCCCTGATGGCCGGGGCAGACACCCACCGCCTGAGCTGAGCTGGGTTTGTCTTCACTGTGAATTCTGCAGGTGAAAAAATACCAGGTGAAATTCCAAAACAAACATTGTTTTATTTCACCTTTGTTTATCTACTGGAAGACAGCGGGGCAAAGCTACCTCCGCTGGCACAGATTCACAGGAACAGCTCTCAGGGTGGGCACTGAGCCGGGAAGGATCACTGCTCCCGTTTCCCATGGGCTTTCCCCCGGGGCTCAGCAGTGCTGGGAACGCCACATGGGGGGTCCTGCTGCCCAACCGTCCTCCCACCCCACACCCGCCCCCTGGCCAGCTCCCACCGGAGGGACAGGGCCGACCCAGCCGTGGGGACGTGGAGCTGAGCGAGGCAGTGCTCTCTCCCACTGGGACAGCAGTGACGCTGGGAGCAGTCCCTCCCATGTCCCGAGCCCTGCTGAAGCCCACCAGTCCTGGGCATGTCCCTAGCAGCCCCGTGCCCAACATCCATCTTCCTCACACCTCTAACCTATGCCTCCCTCGTTGCATCTCCAGGCCGCAGTGTCTCACTCTGCCCATCTCCTCCTCCTTCACAGCAATTCCTGCTGCAAGAGACCGACGGCAGAAACCCCCTTTGCTTTGCTCCCGCTCATCTTCTTTTTCCTGACTCTTGCACGGAGCAACACCTCCACGACCCATCACAGGGGTGGTTTTTTGCCCTTCCTCACCCCGGCTCTCTATCGGGGGTTTACGTTCTGCCTTAACAAAGAGGAGTTTGTTGTGACCTTTATTCTTACCCCATGCTACAGAAGCTGACCCGCCGGCACTGGTGGGTTGAGAGCCCCAGGCAACACACGGGTGGCTGAGGGAGGGAGAGCATGTGCAGCGCTTCCTCCACCATCTGTCGGACGGAACGCGATGGCTCGGCTGGCTCGCCCGGCACTCCCCGCTCAGCAAAGACTGGCTGCACCCCACGGGGACCTCCTGAGATGTGTCAGCACTGCGACAGGTCAACTCCTGGACTTAACGGCCTTGGACATGCCCTTGAAAAAACCTACCCAGATGAGTTGCACTTAAACCAGAGTGATCGGGTTGGAAGAGAAACCCAGACTGGACAAAGGGGTGCATTGTGGTTTTATGGCCACAACAAAGCAAAATGAGGGAAGCTCTCCAAACAGTTCAACCTCATAATTTTCAGAAAGCGACTGAGCTGTGCTGTTTCAGAAGTGCAGCCGTGTACCCTGAGAGCGTGTAAAGCCGAGGTATCATGTCTGCAGATAACACTCATCCACCACAGTGTGTGCACAAGACTCTGCGACTCAAGTTTAATGTAAAAAAGGTTCTGCCTGTCTGTTCCACTTACTCACGTCAGACCAGGCTTCACATATGATTAGAGAGTGTCTCTGCTAAAGGGAAGCAATGTTTTGTGAAACCTGTGGGAAGAAAAATGAAAATACACCTAAGGAATGCTCGCACGAGTTAGAGAAATCAATGCCAGTTGCACTAACTTGATCAAGAATAAACATTCCGATTACATTTTCCATCTCTGATGTATTATTTGTGCTGCAAGAACCACTGAAGGGTCTCAGACCAGTGTGCACTTACATGCACACATGCATAAGGGACAGAGAAATAAAGGTAAGAAGGTTCCTCAACCCTGACGTCAGAGAGGGGCCGGCCAATGCGCCTGCACCCCTTGGGCCATCCCAGTCTCACAGCAGCGCTCCAAAAAAGAGCCTTTGGTCCCAGCAGCTCCCAGCTGCTCCTCGGTGTCCATCCCTTCACGAGCCCGCTGCTGTCACGGAGGAGCTCATCCCGCATGCACTGCCCGGTCCGCCTGGAGGTGCTGCTGGAGATGGCACCTTCCCTCCTTCAGCCCTGACCTGAACCTGAGCCCCATGCAAGGGGTGGCCACCCCCGGCTCCCAGTCCCACAGGTACAGTGCACACCGCACAGACGTTGGATTTGGTGGGGTTCTTTTTTGCAAACTCCAGTATTAGAAAATTCTTGGGAGTCGTGGTTCTTCAAAATGAGATGCTACAGCTGACAACAGCAGTACAAAAATGCAACGAAGTGCTGCTATGCATGGTCCTATGAAGGAGATGCACTGCAGCATGGATGCACTTCCCACCCACTGAAACTCTACAGAAGAATTTGGGCTTAAATAGCTGGGAAAGGGGGAGTGGAGAGGCCCCTTTCACTGCCGCCAGCAGAGACAAAGGCAGCGTGCTTGAATTCACCCACTGCAGAAGTGGGGACCTCGCTCAGGAAAATAGTTGGTGGAGTCATTCCACCAACTCAAACCGAGTTACCCCGGAGCGATGAGAGAAGAATTAAAGTCATGAGGACACAGGGGTCCCTAATTCATTAGCAGGACAAAAGACATCATGCAGAGAGCACCGGCACCCTGACTCCGCTGCCCGAGATGAGCTGCGCTTTCTCACCACACAACCGCAACAATGCCAGCGTGTCTCGGTGCAAATGAACACGAAACACATGTTGGTAATAGATGAAGAGACACAAGTGATTTTTGTATTATCTATGCACTGGAGACAGTGCAGCCCTTAAAAACGATGTATGAGCATCTTACCCTTTACTGGGTAGACCCAGCTCAGTTCCTGCACGTCTTCTCCTGTGAGAGTCACAAATGCTGCTTTACTAGAGAGTATTTTGTAAATCCTGGTCTCGCAGGCAGCCGCTGCCTCCACACACCGAGCACTGCTGAATCCTACCCACCCGGCTCACCGAACCTCCCCCTCCTACCTCCCCAGTGGCTCCGGACGCAGGAGCCTCACTCACATATCCCACATGGAGCTCCCAGCTTCCAGCAGGATCCCCAGCAGAGCTCGGCAAGTGAGGATGGACAGCAAGCACCCCGTGTCCATCCATCTGTCCTGCACAGACCCCGGGTTACAAGAAAGGCACCACACGTCCTGTGCCTGGGGCTGCTGCTGTCACTGCTGCCACCGCACCCCATGGGCATGGCCTCACCATTGCCATTTTCATCAGTATTTTTCTCTAAACTGTAAAGACACATGAAGCAACTACCCCAAGACACGAGAGTTTGCTTTAAAGCTGCTCTGCTGTGGCATTAAAATAACAGTGGAAATGGAACAGCAAATGACCTGCCAGCAGTCCCTGGCAGGGCTGTGTCCACAACATCCCAACAGTTTAAAACTGGAGAACATGTTTAGAAAGGCTTAGTGAAGTCTACATATGCATGGACTGCTCAAGATGTTTTATTTCCTAGAACATATCTAAATCTGGGCAGTTTCTGCCCCCACAATGATCACAGAATCATAGAATGGTTTGTGTTGGAAGGGACCTTAAAGACCATCTCGTTCCAATCCCCTGCCCTGGGCAGGGACACCTCCCACTAGACCAGGCTGCTCAAAGCCCCATCCAACCTGGTCTTGAACACCTCCAGGGATGAGGTGTGACCCCTTATGCCGATGCTGCTCCGGAGGGGGAAGCAGATGGGCACCATCCAGCACCGTTCCCATCCTGCTCCCAGCTGCTGTCCCCTGCCTTGCAGCCCTTCCTCCGGCAACGCGCCGGGTGGCTGCAGGGAAGTTTTGCTGTAGTAAGGGGAAACGGGAGCGAGATGTTCCTGGCTACAGCCTGGTCTGGTGCCGCAGCTCAGTATCTGTGTGTGTGCAAAACACAGCTGCTGCTGAGGCACATCATCTGCAGCCCAACGTGTAGGTGGGAAACATGGTCCTCTCCATCACCTGCCAGCTGCTCGTTTCAATGGCCCAGAATCACCGTGCAGTGCACGGTCTGTGTTTTCAGCATGCCTGTGCTCAGTCCTCTGTGGGTGCTATTACAAATCCCGTCTGCCCAGATTCTCCTCAGTAACCTCATGGAGCAGACAGACACTGCACTTACGCCTTGAGGATACGGATCCGTTCCCAGCTGTTGCTTCTCATGGAGAAGCAGGAAAGGTAAAGCAGAAACAAAGCAGACCATGCTGCGACTTCAGCAAAAGCCAGCTTAGGACACATGATTCACGCTGGTCTGGTTACGTATCGCACATTACTGACCTTTAAGAACCCTCAAGGACTTTTCAAATTGTGTCAGTCACTTGCCTGATCAGACAACGCAATCACATTTCACTCAGCTACGCAGGGGGGGGTTCTGGTTGGAGATCGCACTTTTCCAGCTGCAAGAGCTGATGTTTGCACAGCGAAAACTAAACCACGTTATGAGAGGAACAGCTCCTCCAGGCTCAGCACTGGGCAAAAGTGGGTTTGCAATGGTTTGCTAAGGACTGGGCTTCGCTCACATCTGGGAGCGGGTGCTGGCTTCACTCAGCATCTCCCAGGGAGCTGAGAGGCCACGTGAGGTCCGAGGAACCAGTGCCGAGCCAAGATCCCACTGAGGAGCCAACCTGACCCAGCGAGCTCCCAGATCCAATCTCCCCTTTCCAAGGGCAACAGGGATGTTTGCATCAGGGATGTTTCCTGGACTTGGTGTGAACATGCCAGGGATTGATGCTGCAATCCCTGAGGCCAAAGCAGACTTCCTCCAGGAGGCTGTCCCCACGGTACAAACCAGTGTGCAGTGACCCCCGCAGTGGGCACTGGAGACCCCCGCGGACCACATCTCTGGCAGGATGCGTGACTCACGCTCACCCCGAGTCGGGACCGGGGCCGTCCATCAGTGACTGAGCACCCTGCGTGGGCACACCGCAAATGGCTCAGAATAAAAAGCTTTCCCCAAAATATAAAGTGCTGTGCAATGGCTTTCCAGACCCGTCAGCTCGTACATTATTCGCTCAATTAGGTCCTTACTCTGCAGAAATAGATGGGTAAATAGATAGAGGAGTACAATCCTGTCATTCTGAGCCACTAAAAAATTAAGGCGGCTGCACGGTCAGTGCTGATCGTGTGTCAGAAATACACAGGGAGGGGAGAGAGAGAGAAAGGCAAGCTTTGCCTGGCAGTTACAAGAATTGTGATCTCCCCTTGCAATCAAGGCAGCGCCTTTTGCTGCAAGCAAGTCTTGCTATCAGGCCTGATACAGAAACACATTTTCAAACCGCTCGCTATCTCTAAGATCCACGGCTCCCTATCTATCACTCAAAGTTCCTGGAGTTTAGCAAAGGAAATAGAGGCTCTGGACTGTCGGAGATTTAATTCAAAGCCTCTGTGAAGACACACATCTATCTAAACCACCTTCAGAAACACCCCCAGATTTTAGCAGCGTGCCAAGGCAGACTCAGCATGCCCAGGGGCACCAGTCATGGACAAAAACACGTCCTTCACAGCATCCCTTGGTGCACCGGAGACTGGAAATGCAAACAAAAGGTGGTGGAGGACAGGGGGAACCCACCAAGGAAAGAAGCTGTCGCCTGTCCCTCCCAGTGCTCCCAGCTTAGCACAGGGCGAGGGGCAGACTGGGAGCAGCCAGACCGTGCCCAGCAGGGATGCCGGCACTGCCCATGCAACCTGGGGACCTTTGAGGGGGGAGCACCAGAGAGGGGGAGCACCCTGGAAACAGCGGGAAGCTGATCACAGGGCATGGAGGAAGAGCCAATGTCTTTGTAACGAACGTAAATATTCTCACCACCTTCTCCCAAGCCAGTCTGAATCAAAAGCCCATCGGTCAGTAATTGCCAAAGGGCGTCTTTCTGCCAGCATGGTATCCAGCCAGCATCAAGAGCCCTTAAATTGGCCCTCGAAGCTTGGACGACAACACGCACCTCCATTCTCAGCTGCTTTGCAACATCCAGCTTGGTTTTGCAGCATCATATAAATCCCATTTGAATCACCACCGGTACGGAACTGCGGTCGTCTGACCGCCTCCGGTCCCCTTCACAGACCTCACGCCACCAGAAGCGTTCAGCGCTCAAACAGCCCAATAACATCGCAGCGTCCGTCCCGGCAGCGCAGAGGCTGTGCCCGGCGCGGGAACACGACACACCCGGGTGGAGCCGCTTCCCTGCGGGGATGGAGCGCGGCGTCACCTCCAGGCCCTGGCGCAGACCCGGGGCGGGGGTGAGGAGGCTGGGGGGCACAGGGGAGCCCGAGGAGCGGTGCTCCTGCGGAGCGGCAGGGCCCGGGTGCCAGCCCAGCTTCGGGACACAGCACCCGCAGCCCCCGGAGACATCTCTGGTCCCAGCAGTGCTCGGCATACCAAACACTCGAAGCAAAATGCCGAGGGCTTGGGGCCAAGCAAGCCAGCAGAAAGCCACTTTAGAGAAGGTGGGAGGGAAAAAAGCCATCATCTTGGTAGAGCAGCCCCTGGTTGTAATTTTCTGCTCTGGGCAGCAGGTCCTGCCCTCCCCAGGACGTGCAGGGGCTCTCGGCCAGTACTGAGGGCCCGAGCGAGCTCCTGCTCCCAGCCAGGGCCGGCCAGGTGATGGAGGGCTCCCCGCCAACAGCAGAGACCGGGGAGGCGGGAGGCACCTTCCCGGCCCCGCACAGGGACTCCGAGCCCCAGGGCGTCACCAGCAGCCCTGGCCCAGCGCCCTTCCACAACACAGGAATGGGCAGGCTGTGCTTTCTGGGGTCTAGCCTAAACCACAACAGTAACAAATGAAGAAAACTGCACAGGATGAAGGGCTTCCCACCGCATCCTCCAACAGACGTGTTCATTAGCATTAATTACGGCGAAAGTCCTGCACCAGCTAAGGTGGTGAAACACAGCGTTAACCAATTAAAAGATAAAGATTTCATACCTTGGCCTGTAAGCCCACGCTCTGTAACACATATACGCCGCTGCCACATCCTTCTAACAGCGAGGACCATGATTATTGTTAACTTAATTCTTTGCTTATGTTGATACTGCATTACCGTTGTTATCTGCAAGCAACAGATCGCTCTGGCTTTATTAAAGCGACGCTATTTATATGGCAAAGGAGTTGCTCTAATTAGAGCACAAGGGCACCACAGCCCCTTCTCTCCCCACCACAGCTCCCTACGGTGCCTCCCCTCGAGGAGCTGCAGCAGCTTCAGGACGGCACCTTGTCCTCCCGCCGTGGGTTTGGTCCCCTGCCCTGCCAGCCCTGCGCCTGCCTGGGGTGGCAGCAGACCCCCGAGCCAGGGGGCATCCGTGGATAGAGCTGGGCAAAGGCATCCAGCCACGTCCCAGCCTCCTGCCAGGAGGATCTCATTAAACACCATCCGCCACCGCTGCTCTGCTCGTCAGCGCCGGCTGTCAGTCCACCCTACAGCGGCCGTCACTCCGCCGGCTGCATCGGGAGCCGCTTCAGAGGGCAGTGAGGAAAGGGCTGGGATCCTTCCCTGCTCCGCAGGGATTGCATAAGCAGCCGGCTTTTGTCCTCGGAGCCACACAGCCGGCAAAGGCACGTCAAGCAAACCGCGCTCGATCCTCTCTGACAGCTTCTTCCTGAAGAACAACGTGGCTATTAAGCCTGATTTCTAATAAGGATCTTTATTTCAAAGAAGGTTGTGCAAAATAATATGCAACACTGACAGCCCAGGACTTCAAAATCCCATCGCTTGTGTTAGCCCAGGTCGGAAACACAAGCGAAGCATGAGGTGCCATGCGAAGGAGTGTGTTCCCAAATCGCCCCCCTGTTCAGATTCTCTGATGTCTGATAGAAAGCTTTAACACACAGCCACTGACCTCACCAATGCCGGCAGGAGGGGGGTGGGCTTATAGGAGCACTTTACTGGCTATAGCCACGCTTGGAAAAACCAGAAATATGAAGAAATCCTGTCTCCATAAAATATGAGTTACGGGTTTGCCAGCTTTTTCCCTTGTAGCATGGTGCTCGCATACCTGGGGCAGCTGTAGAAACCCGAAGCTGGAAAGGTTATATCCCAGCATCGCCATGTGGGAACAAAACTGCAGATATATAAATCTGGCTGTAATTGTGGAAATACATTGGAGACTGCGATAAAGAAAAGCCACAGGATTACACAGGATTGGGAAACACATTGTACTGTAAGATCAGCACCTCTGCCTTACAAAAGGAATATTGATTCAGACAAAAATGTTCTAAATGGTTTATATTCTTAATATGTTATCAAATTAGTTACAAAGATGTAACAGCAGTAGATGTAATTTACCTATTTCATGCAAGCACTAGATACTCTACAACATGGTAAATTGATTTACAAAGCTGGGAGGCAAAGCAATATTACAAGAGATTATTTATTGACCCAGGGATAGCAAACTGTGCGCAGGGGAAAGGTGGGTCCATCCCCTCCCTGCCCGCTCCGGCAGCTCCCTGGGCATTGAGAGCTGATGGGGGAGAGAGGCTTCGGAGGATGCACGGGGGGAGCAATGGCTTTCAGGGTAACCTCTTGCAGGGCAAAGTCTGACAGAGCGGGTGGCATGTTGTACTTTCTTAATCTGTATCGTAATTCCTGTTAAGATAACCACTAGCTATGGAAAAGCGCTTTTAAATACTAGTTCGAAGAAATCAAATACTTTAAAACATTATTTTATAGATAGGAAGCCAATTCCTGCCACCTCCCCAGATAACATTCACCTTTCATGTACTCTGGATAACAAACATGGCAACGATGCTACTGCTTATTCCAGGGTGATGTGCCACGGAGGCCGTTGTTCCCCCAACAGCCGTGGAGAAATCAGGGAAGGGCTGATGTGCTGCTTGCTGCCTGGCTGTCTCCCTGCCTCTCCCCTGCTGTGGGAGGTCTCCCCTTTAACATGAGCACACAATCCGTTAGGCTTCTTGAAAAACCTCTCTTTGTCAGCCAAACACACCCTGTCTTCAGCTCTTTCCCACCAAAAGGTAATTACCTTAAGAGCTCATTACGACTACAGGATGTGCAATTACTGCCTGGAAATAATGCACTATTTTTAGCACATCAGAGTAGAAAGTGGCAGATTTACAAGAATTATCCCTCAAGCAGTAAGGCAACCGGCTTGTTAACACTGACTTTTTTTTTTGCTAGAAAACAAGTTCCTGTCCCTTCAGAGCAGGTGGGCACCACCAGCAGACCTGGTGCAGGGTCCACTGCTGCTGACCATCCTCTCGTGCATCCTGCCCCAGTTCCCCTGCTGGTGGACACACCTGGGCTGGGAATCTACTGCTCTGCCTCTGGCTCTTCTGCCATGTCTTCACATGTAGGTTACAGCAACCCCTTCACGGTCCCAGGGCCACCCCACCCGGGTGTCACATCTCCCTTCCAGGGCTGGCATGGAGCCACGTGTCCCCTGTCTGCAGTGACAGCACCCTGGCGTCACCTATCCTGTCGGAGCAACCCTGTCACCTGCAGGGATCCATGCAGAGATCGTGGGCATCCTCAAGACCTGGGGAGGGAAACGGTCCAGTCTTGCCTTCCTGGCAGCCACCAAAATGCAAAGACAAACAGCCACGTGTCCAAGGAGGCAAGGACAGAGGATGACCCCAGGAACACAGTCTGGTGCCCAAGAAAAGGAAAACGTTTGACTGGACCCTCAAAATGGCAAATATCCCAAAGACGCTGCTCAGGTCTCTGGAATTGCGCCCCGTGTCTGAGAAGACCCTTTTGAATATCGCGCTGCTCCTATTGCCTGTTACGGACGTCGTCCCAATGACAAACGCCAAGGTGTCATCCTGCACCAGCCTGGGGACATGCACATGAGCTGAACATGCTGGCAGCTGTGGTGGCCAACCACTGCCCACCGCAGACCCCGATGGGGCAGACGAGGCTGCCCAGGGTTTGCCATTGCCCAGGGAGGGGCCATGGGGATGGTCTTCCCAAAAAAGAAAAAGCCCTACTGCCCAATTGCCACGGAGACCGTCACGAGCACAAAACCCTCTCATTGTGCTCCTCAGGCCCGGCACACAACAGCCCACGGTCACCACGGACAACTGCAGGCAGGCAGAAATATTTCTGGGTCAAGAAAAAGTCCAGGAGGTGAAACGCTTGGAGATTTCAGCCTCCGAGGGAGAAAAAGGCAAAAGAAAGGGCAGATGCACACACAAATAATGGTGTCCCTGGCTGGAAGCAGCCAACTTTCCCAGTCCCTGCCAAGAATTCCCCGTTCTCCTCCCTAGACCATGGGAACAGGTAATGGTCTCACACCCCCATCCCTCCCACAGCTCCAAGCAGAGGTTTATTTATTCACACACCCACAGCACACGCACGTCCCTGCAGAGCACCGGGGCTTTCGCCACACTGACACAGCTCAGAACGGCGGCATTCCTGCTCCTGAGCCTCAGTTCTCAGCAGGCAGATGGCACCACGTAACATGCTCCATGGAGGTAAACCTATGCAATGGACATGATAAAATGGCATCCCAGGATGTGAGACAAATTCCAGCTGCAGCAGCCTCCAGCCATCCCTGGGCACCACCACCCAGCCCATGTCCTCCTGTCCTCCAGCAGGACCTCTGCCCCAACCCAGAGTCTTGCAGGAGCTTCCTAAAAACACCGAGCACCCGGCAGGGAGGCCACTGCGCCCGCAGCTGCAGACTCGATAGGGACTGAGCTGTAGCTCTGCCACATGCACCAGCCACCCTGTCCCTCCTGTTGCTGCTCCCATCAGCTGAAGTGGCTTCAGGAAAGGTCTCATCCCATGCAGCAGTCCAGCTGTGCCCTTCTCCACACCCCGATCAGCTCAGCAGATGAATGACCAAAGCTATCCGGCAAGCAGCGGCCTCAGGCATGATGGAAGGGGCAGAAGTGAGGAGAGCGACAGAGGAGATACAGTGCAGAGGAAAAGGAAATAGGCTGGATTATGTCTGATGGAATCTGACATAAGAAGGTTTTCTCCAGGCTATCCATTAAAAATATTGTTTTACCACAAAAGAAAAAAAAATCCAGGTAGTTTTTAAATTAAAAAATGCACCCCCGTGCCATGGCAGAGAGGAAGGACACATTAACATTTCCAGTTCTGATGATTTTTTAGATCTCCTGCACACTAATCTTAGCCCAATTTCCAAGGAACCAGCACTCAGTGGGGCCTCACAGACCACGTGCAGGTGGCACCCCCCTCCACGCACCAGTGCTGCCCCGGGGGAACCTGCAGCCCAACGCCTGCAGGACGCCCAGCTCATCCCACCAGACCAGCACCGCCTGTCCCAGCCCTCGGCGGCAGCGTTTCCCCACCACGGGAGGATGAGGAGGCTGCTCCCCTCAGCCACCCAGGACATGACTGAAAACCAGCGAGGGAGAGAAGGAGGGAGGGAGGATGGAGGGAGGGAGGATGGAGGGAGGAGTGCTGCCTTGCAGCTGTGCAGACAAATCGCCCAGTCGAAGAGACGATCCGTCCTGTTTAGTTGGGTTTTGATAGCTTCAAAGGAACCCAAAATCCTCCCAGCTGTGCCGAGAGCTGCACAGCTTCCCCAAACCCGGCTACTGCGAAGTGACAGCCCGGAGGCCCTGCCGCGCTCACAGCCATGGTGACAGGTCCTCCAGCACCCCTGGGCAGGGGAAGGCGCTTCGGGAATGCAGCAAACGACAGGGTGACTTTGAGTCACTGAAGAAACGTCTGAGACATCTTCTCCTCAGGCTGCTTCACTTCCCCACGGGTGATGGAGAGCCGGGGGGCAGCGCGGAGGCGGCTGGCCATGCAAGGAGGGGACAAGCCCTGCAGCCAAACCCCTCCTCGGCCAGCCAGCACCGGCATGTATCCTGCATCCCAGTCCCATCTGCTGCACCAGCAGTCAGTCACCTTTGCAAGCAAAGCCCCTCCTCGCACTATAAAGAGCTCTCTAGGAACAGTCTTTATAACTCCTTTCTAAATCTCAGCTATAAAAATATACACGCAATGCATGGCTACCTGCAGCTACCTCCTACCAGCCGTACAGTGATGCTCTCTCGAGTCTCTCCATAAGCAATGACAGCTACAAGGGAAGTGTAGGATGATGTCAAATACGCTTAAAATGTGTATGGATTACAACGCCGTAAATATTTTAAGGGCTTGAGTGAATCTGTTGCTAACCTTGTACCAAGCTCCACTGGCCCTCTCAGCCCTTCCTGCGGCACTGGATGCCGTCCAGGCAGAAGCATCGTATTTTTACCCTGGTGCTATCACCGTGTCTAACTGACACTCTAAATAAAGGCCAGAATAATTGTAGCACTTACAGAAGAATCAAGTGCATTCAAATAGTCTCTTTTGGCTTCTGTAGTTTATCAGACGATTTTATTTTCCCAAACACACCTAAAAGACAGCATGCCATAAGCACTCACCCTCTTTGTGCTTGCTCTGTGTAAGTGTTATTTCATGCCAGCTTGCTCACTTGGAAGAATACAACAGCAAAATGGCACCGTATTTCCTCTGCCCGGCCACAGAGAAAATACCATGAAAGGGAACTGCACAGCTCCTTCAGCAGCATCGACACCTCAACGCTACCAGCACACAGCACAGGGTGCACCAGCACAAGTTTGCCCAGGAAGCTGTCACAGATCTTAAATAATCCTATAATTTGCAGACAAGCTGTTATGGTCATCAGGAACAATTTTGAGTATATTCTGGCCAAAGCCAAAGAGACACTCATCCCTCTGGAATGGGCACCCTGGAGCATCCAACAAATCCTGCACTCCAACAAGCACAGAGCATCGGTCTCTGTGCCCCCCCCTGCTCAGGTCCCACAGAGGTGGGGAGTTTGGTCCCAGCCTGCTGCCAGGTTAAGGAATGTATGTCCACCCACCCCTGCCCTCCAGCTTTTACCCAGGTACCATCAGAGGGACAAGTGGCTTGGCCAAAACAACCTTTGCCACGCGGTGTGTCATGTCACAAGCCTGTCCTGCTAAGGTTTGTGTGCGTGAGAGACCGGCCAGAGAGAACCGGACCCTCTACAGTCATCATAGGATGCTAAAAGAACTAAAGATTGTAGCTACTGCTATGTAAACCAGCCAACGCCACCGGCCCCAAGAACGCCACCAGCCAGCAGAGCCAGCACTTGGAAAATGGTGAGCAGACATAAGACTGCCTTTTAAATCAGCAGCCCTTCTACAATGCATGCGCAACTGTCTCCCCACAACACGTGGCAGTGTGCCTGGTATCTGCGTACCCAGAAAAAGGCATCTCGGTGCCTGCCTCCAAGTGGAGAGTGACCGTGCTCTGGCCGGCAGCGAGGGACCTGCTAAGGCGCGCAGGGAACCGGCAGGGCGGTGGTAGGGAGATGCAATCGTTATGTGCAACACTGCAAAACACGGGAACGCCGCAACCACCCCCTGCTCCCCTTCAGCCCTTGGATGCACCAGTGCGCTCATGAACTTCTCTTCCCCCTCCCTAATTTAACAGATTCAAGACAATCATTCAAGTATGCATTTTATTTACTATTACTGTAGCACACAAAATATCCAAGTGTGGATACTATTATAAAAGCATAAAGAAAAGGAAGAAGCAGCGCTGGCGGCTGCTTGCATTGCCTGCAGAACCCCACCACACAGTATGGAGTAGGAGACCATTTCAGTACGGCAGGCATGAAAAAATTTATAAAAAACGACTAATAGTAACTGACAGGTGGCTGTAATTCAAAACAGGCTCCACAGGCCCTACAGAAGAATCACACGCCGCAGTACACAGACAATGTCGGATGTGCTCTCCTGCCTACGGCTCTGTACTCACCACCAGCGAGTTCAAACTTGGTGAGACCGCAGAGCAAAGCGTGCATCGCATGGTGAAGCTCTCCCAGCACCAAGGCAGTTACCAGTTTAGAGCTGTGTGTTTAGTTATTCCAAAAGGAAGTGCAAAGGGGCTTATTTATTTACTTACTTCCATGTTTACTTTTGCCTGCTTCATTTGTTACTGTAACACAGGCTGGATGCCGCCCCACTTGCCTTAAGGATCTTGCTCATCGGCTGCGTTTCTGAAGGTGGCCTTCGCTGAGACGCTGCACTGGGATGCTCACCCTGTGCATGGCCACCAGATGCGGTCCTGCTCCGCTCTGAGACACGTCCTGCAAGGGACGAACATCAAACACACCCAGATGTGTCCCCCCCAGCTGATTTTTACCTCTAGCACTGAACTCCTGTCCACCCGTGAGTCCCTGCCCTTCAGAGCCCAGACCCGCATCCCCTGGCACGGCACCCAGCACCGGCAGTGCCGCCTTCAGCACCGCAGGGGTTTGCAGTCTCAAAGCGGAATTGCTTCTGTTGGTCTGCTGGAAGTGTTTTAAAAACCCAGCCATTGCAGGGCAAGGAAGTTGCAAGTAACAACTAATTTAAGGAGAGGTTTATCTGCGGCACTTGTTAACCTGACTGCATTAATTAAAGAAATGCTATTTTAGTACAACTTATTTGCCTAAATGGTGCTTTAAACCCAGGTGACCTTTTCCAGAAGGTCACAGCGCAAGGCTCATCAGAGTCTGTGTCTACCTTCAGCGTTACCCTACATCAGCCAGCACCACAACGACCAGCCTGCAGGAGCAGGCAGGGATACCTCCCAGGCGCAGGCTGCAGCTCCGCACCTCAGTTTCCATGAACTAAGTGTCCCACTCTGCTGAAACCACAGATTTTACAGGTGAAATAAGTAGGGAATAAAGAGGAACGACGAGATCCCATCCATCAGCGGTCCTAAACCCCTGCACTAGATGCGAGCATCCCAAGCACCCATCCAGGGTGAGGTCCACAGAGGAGCTCAGCCCCCTCCTCCCCCCATCACCAGCGCTGAGGGCCACGGTGGCACAGACCCAGGGAGCCCCACGGAGGAGTCCCCACAGCCTAGCGGTTAGGACAAGGCTGTGCCTAGACTAACACCAGTGGGCTACGGCTCCTCATTATCACTTCCAGGGGCTGGATGTGAAGTTCCAGCACAATGTCCCCGAAGTAGCAGCAGGGACGAGGGCATCTCCCAGGCGATGGCGGTGTCCCCTGCTCACCATCAGCCCCATTCCTCCGTTCCCATGGCAATCCCCAGCCCCGCCAGCTGCACCGCGACACCGCAACGTTGACTTTTCCTCTCTCTCCATAGAGATCCGTGGAACAAAGCAAAATAAAACAATTAGGCAGTGTCTGCAGGGGTCAACATGCAGTCACTCCTTTCAGGCTGATTTACGGTTTCCCAAGTCCCATGTAGAAGCCAATGCTGAAGCCATTCTGGGCTGCTTTTTACTCTTATCCCTGTCTGGTGGAAACTGCAGGGGGTGTAAAACTTCAGCGCAGCTCAACTCACCTCCTAATCCTCGCATTTATCCTACAGGCATGACGACCACCGAGCCTCTGTCAAGTCCCCAGGGCCAGCATGAGGCCATGCCTGCTGAAGACGGCACTTCTCTGCAGGGCTGAGCAATAAGCAGACAAACAGACAGAGGGAATGGGAAATCTTGTGTTAAGGGGACTGGCTAACAGAACAGCCCATCATTCCAGTTAAGGTCCAGCACTGGGGCTGGCTCAGCGAGGGAAACACCAGCACCCTTGCACTTGGGGAAGCTTTTTGGCTGCTGCACCTGAGCATCGGAAAGAGCAGCCCTGGGGTACAACACTCACATCCATCCTGGGGAATCCGAATTTTGGCTCAGAATTTAAGTCAAGGATGAGCTGTAACAAAAAGTCATGGAAGGACGATGGTGGCCTGTCAGGGGCAGCTGCCTACCTCCCCAGCCCAGGCAGGGTGAGGCACCTAAAATCTGCCCCAATCTCACGCAACCATTTAACCCGTCAGTGACATGAACGACACCGAAGAGGGCTGCAGAAGACCAGGGCCACCAGCTGCCACCCAGCAGCCTCCCAGCTTTCCAGCATGCCCTCCCCAATGGTGGTCTCCCGGCCACCTGCCGAAGCCCCCACCGGGGACTAATCCCCACTGCCACCTCCCGGCATTGGTTCTCCCAGCCGCCCTGTGCCTGGGATGGGCACTGGGTCTGCTGGGATGCAGGAGCCCCCAGCCGCTGCGGGCAGCTGGCCCTAGATGCCTGTCCCTGCTCGAGCCACGGTGCCTTCCCACACCCAAGGGCTACAATGGCTCGCTGGGAAATAACAACACAGCAGATTAGACTCAGAGAACACATATTCTCCCTAGTCACTTCCAGGGGGTGAACAGAGAGCCAGAGGGATTTGGAAACTTCTGCCTTGAGTGTGCGAGGTTTAATTGCTTACACTCTCCGTTACTAATGCACTCCCCCGGCAAAACCCGCACCCACTCCCTCTTCGCCCAGTGATGCAGGAACCGTAACGGAGTTGCAGCTCGGCCGTGATAAGCCCTCCCGCGGTGAGGCTCCGGGGGGGACAAGCCCTGCCCCAGGTTGGAGCCGTCTCCTGCTCATCCCTGTGCTGTCACCGATGCCAGCGGTGCTTTGGCACTGCTGTCACCTTCGCCGTTATCCCTTATGGGGGACCTGCTCGCCACTGCTGGGTTTTGTACTTCTTTGTATCCAAGAATGGATCACCTCCTGCTCAAAAATACTGCAGTTATGTTTTGGGCTCAGAAGCGTTTTCCTGGGGGTTGCAGGTCTTGGGTTGGTTATGGAGGAGGAGCTGTGACCACAGCACCGGCGCTCGCTGCTCAACCCGGGGCTGCTGGAGCTGCCCCTCCCGGGGTCCCGCACCCCGCAAAGGGCCGTGGGGCAGCAGGTGGGCACGATGGGAGCCAAGGGCTTCAGCCTCCTCGCCTGGTGCAAGACACGAAGGGTCGGGACGTGCCCTGTGCTGGGACAAGCAAAAAGCACTGCTGCAGGCTGCTCTGCTTTTCCTTCGCTTGCAACCCTGCAGCGCAAAGCAACATCAAGGCTGTCCAGTGAAATCATCCTCGCTGCCCACTGCGTTCACCCTGGCAAGTCCAGGAACCCAAGCACCGTGCCAGGCAAACGCCATGTCCTTCCTCATGCTCTCCCCATACCTAGTCTCTCACAAATATGTCCTCAGAGAAACCTGGATGGAACAAGGATGAGCTATTAGCCCAGTTTTGCAGCTAAGGGAGGCTGTGGTGCAGGGAGCAGCCGTGGAGGACCCAGAGTGGCACGCTGCCGAACCCCCCGCACGCTTCCCCCCAGCAGCCCCAGGACACCGGCAGGATGGGACACAGCTCATCAGCATTAGCTCATGGATATGGAGATTAACCGTGTCCAAAAAACATGTCTCTTTGGAAAAGCCCAGCAGAGCTGATTGAGAATTACACACTGCCCGCAGAAGTTTAAAACCAAACCAGCCTAAAATGCCTCAGACATCGTTCATCATTACACTCAATGACATCCTAGTAACAAAATGCCACATTAATTAAAAAGCCCTATAGAAATAGGAACGCTCTCTGATCAGTGGTACTGGGGGTTACTAAGGTAAGCCTCAACTTTATTTCTTTCCTCCAAGCCCTGTTGGCTGCATCTTTATTTAATTCTGGGGGCCTTTGCCAAGGCGCCAATGGGCTAGGGCTGACAGTGGGAAGCATCCCATAAGGGCAGAAAGAAACCACCGTCGTCATTATTTAAGGCATGCCACGTTGGGATTAATTTCGCATTAGCACCTTATTTATGCCTGTAACAAAAAGCAGATGTTAAGCTGGGGGACGTGGTACCCAACCAGCACCAGAGCACTGCTAAGGAGACCCGCAAGCTCCCACGCACACCCGGGGGAGCACGGCAAGCCAGAACGCAGGCTGCCAGTCATCGCTCATCCTCTCCAACCGCCGCTGCCCCGAGGACCCTCTGCTTTAACCCAAAGCCCCCAGATGAAGAAACCCGTCATCGGAAAGTCAAAGTCACAACCGGTTAAAGCCCCACCAGTGGGCTTAAGGAGTTGCTTCCAAGAAGTGGTGACAGGCTGGGGAATCATTCCCTGCAGCTTTGGGGTTTTTGTATTGACGTGCAAAAGAGAACGATGCAAAACTGTAAACACACAGGTAATAAATGCAAGTGGAAGAAAGGAAGGACAGCAGTAACATGGACCTGGCCCAAAAGACAGAAAAGTCCATTCTGGATCAGGAGAAGAACCTTAATATTGAGGAACAACCCAGGAACACCGAGATTTTAGGCAGAAGCATGGTCCAAGGGAATGACTTTCGGAGGCAGGTCCGACAGTACCACCGCAAGGGTGGGAGCCGAGGCTTGGTTCAGACAGCAGTCCCGATGGCGTGGGGTCACGGGGGTCCTTGCACGGATGGAGGAGGATGGGTTGGCACAGCGGGGGACGCTCACCAACACCCAACACACCGCTACTGCCCTGGCCCTGCCTCACCGTCCTCTCCACTCCCACCCCTCTCCTCCGCTGCTGCATTTTCTATTGCCCTCACATTTTCTCTTCTGCACTTCCAACAGCCCCAGGAGCTCCAGGTTTTCAGATCCCAAAGACATTCTGTTCTCATTACACATTTCCCTTGGAAAGCCATTGTTTGCAAGCCAGAAATATTAGTCAGCATGCTATATAGTGCACCGCTAATGAGAATTAAATCGATTCATGAAAACTACCTGCTCAGCATGTTTCTTATCTATTTTTCAAACATAACTATATTGGTTTCTGGCTTTTTTTTCCCCAGTCCCAATATACTGTCCATTCTATGAGTTAAGTATATAGATAATGTATAGTCACAATCGCTATAAACTACCTAATCTATATATTCCTAAAGTCTCTCCCTAGCTCCAGAACGGCTTCATCAATTTTTGTAATTTTTTTATTAAAGAAAAATTTCATATAGGCAGCTAGATGGATATTTCCTTTGGGATCCAAGATTATGTGCCAAGCTAAAAACCAATACAATCTGAAACAACCCTGCTATAAATCCCTGAAAAATAGAAAAACCTCATCGATATGACAGATATGCCACTATAATTAAAGTCTTTGGTAACAGACATTATGCAGCCAAAATATTCTATTTCCAGCTGCAGCATTGATCAAATTCTGACATCCCACATTAACTAGCTGAGGTCTCTCTGACCTCACAAAGCACACCACTACAAAGCTTTTGTTAATTATCATTTATCAAAATACCTTGTCTATCTGGTGGGACACTGGTACCTGGCAAGTGCTGACCCACCTTATTTCACTCCTTCCCACAGCATCCCGAACCAGCCTAAGATTTTTCTCCATACTCAGGAGTCCAGTGCTGATATTCTTCACTGCCAGATAGTAAAGATTAAAATATGTGCCAGCCTTGACTTTCCAATGAGATGCTCACTCAGTGCAGAAAACTGGCTTTCCCAGGGAAAGAAACCGGGTCTCAGCATAACGCCCAGCTCCGTTGAGACTGCGACCCAGCCAGGAGTGGAGGGAGGCTCCCAGCTCAGAAATCTGAAGAAAATATGTTAAAATTATTACGGTGCAGCTGGCCCGCAGCTCTGAGCCCTGCAACGCTTGTGCCTCTTCGGGAGAGGATTCCTAACCTTTGCATTTTCACAATGCAAAGCACATCCCACAGACCCCGGCAGGTTTCCAGTCTGTTCCCTGGTCTGCAGAAGAGCAGTTTCCATTCACACCAACATTATTGCAACTTTCCTGGCCAGGACCAAAGACTGAACAATCTGGGAGAAGCGACCTCCTCTGATTTCCATAAGGAGAACTGGGATCATCCACTAATGGAAGGACAAAGTTGATCCTTGGAGCAGCTAAAAGATCCTGTGGCTTAAAATATGGCTCTGCTCTGCAAACTGATTACGTAAAAATGGCACCATCTTGCTCAGTAGCGCAGCTCCTGATGTGTATCTGGAGAGACAGCTGCTGACTTTATTGAGTAAAATAAGACTTTACTGTATTTTACCCCTGCTGTCCCCTACAGATAACAATCCAGAGGAAGCACAATGGCATCTTGCATTTTGTGTGTGCATAGAATAAACTGTATTCCTCGCAAAATTTCAGCTGCCAAGTCACTTTTGCAAATGAAGACTATGGTTACCAGTGAAGGTAATCTACCTCGATGGTAATTGCCAAAGTGTAATTAAGGGCAAAGTACGGTCTGCATCTTTAAAATGACGATGCAGGAGGAACACAGCGCCCAGCTGCTCCCCAGGACCACACCAGAGCAGTCCACCGGCAGTTACAAAAATCCTATTTTTGCTTAGAAAAATAGAACGGTTCTCCACCAGCAGCATGGAGCATAGTTCATACAACTTCCCTCTGCACTGGCCCTTTTCAGAAAATAATCATTCTCTAAGGAATGGGCATTTTTTGCAGATATTCAGTTCAGTCTTGGCCATAATTACTTAACAGACACGACAACCTCTGCACTGCGTGCAGGAAAACCGCCTGGCCAGCCCCAAATCCCACAGGTCACTTTAGAAACAACCATATCCCAATACATCTCACCCGGTAAATTCCTGGAAAATCAGATCATCGCAAAATCTGTGCCACAGAGCAACGGGAGAGAAAGACTGCACGCGACTGTCACATCTCCACCCACCGACTGCGTACCCGGGGGACGAGGTTGAAGCGACTTCAGACCTCACCACTCTTTTTCTCATTTCCAAAGGAAGGGCTACTGAATGCAAAAGGCAGCAGTTACTCTTCTGTCTAGAAATGAAAACACCGTAATGGATATTTAATAGCTACCTTCAATTGCTAGAACGTCTCGTGTCAATGTCCCACAATACACAAAATAAAAGACAGGCTTGCTTGAATAGGAGGCGGGTGGTGGCAGCGGGTGGAGACATGCAGGATTTGAGCGTGAAGCTATGTTTTCATTTGAGATGGTCAGGTAGACACGTGCCCACCAGCCTGGGGATGGTTTATGGGCTGTGAGTTCGTGCACACACAAGCCCCTGAACGGCAACTCCCCATGGGAATGACAGAGGAGAAGAACCACCCAACCCACCGGGGCAACTGCTGCCCCAACCCCGCTGCCAGCACAGACAGGCACAAAAATCTGGAAAGGAAGGCACTTCCGAACACTTTCTTTTCTGGAGAGGAAGCAGCTGATCTTCGGGATTTGTGCAGGAAAGCCGGCACATCTCCTGTCCCACTCCTGCCGCTGCTCGATGCACCGTGCTTCTGCCCCCACCACCCTCCAGCACCCCTGAACACAAACCACACAGGCAAATACACCTCTGGGGTGACATATTTAATGAGACTTCATTTCTGTTTTAATTTTTTTTTTTTACAAGAAAAATATTGTAAACATAGATAAAACTGTCTAACACCCCATTTTTATTTTCTAGAAGCGCTAGTATTTTACACGCCAATGAAGCATGGCTCAGCAGACCAGCAGCGACACACGAAGCCAGGGATCTTCCCTCTGCCATTTCAACCCACTCATCGCAGCGTAAGAACAAGAAGCTTTCACGCCCATTGAGTCCCAGCAAACACATTTCCACGTGGGGCCAGCTCGCATGCCCCCACCCCACAGCGCCCCGGACACTGCCCTTCACGCTCCTCGTCCTCACCGTGCAAAAACACCTGGCAGCTGCAGGGCTCATGCAGGGAATTGCTCACACCTTGGTCCATGCTGCTCCATCCTCCACTCCCCGTCCATATGCGGACCTCAGGACAGCAGGGCTGTGACTGCAGAAGGTTCGGCTCGGGTCATTGCCCAGCCTGCAGGAACACCGTCACATCGGTCCATGGACTTTGGAGGTGGTTTGGTGGACCATCACCTCCTAAAGAAAAACCTGGGCTGTGTTTCATGCTCAGAAGACACACCTAGGTTTCTGTATAAATGCAGATGACCATATAAACCTGACATCCTTACTTGTGCGCACGGAGTCTTCTCACTTCTTCAGACCTTTCTGAAAACTCACCCCATTTCTTCCCCATCTCCTCCTTTGTCCTCGTGCTCAGAGCAAAGCAACCTTCGCTTCAGCCCGGTCTCCACCAGCAGTTTGCTCTGTAGCCCTGGGTAGGTCTGTAGCTGGTTATTCAGTTCCGTAAGGAACATCATAAAACTAGACTGCACCAGCTAACAGCACCTCGTGCACAATTACGGTTGGTTAAGGTGTTGCTGTGCTCAGGTGAATGCTCCAACAAACATTCAAAGTATTCATTCCTTTCTGTCATGACAAAAGACGGTGGATTTGCCTTTCTCCTGGGCTCTGGCAGCAGCTGGCAGAGGTCTGCTGACATGGTGAGGGAGCACAAGCAAAAACATCTCCTGGGATGATGACGGTACCACATAAATTTGAGTCAATTTTAGAAAGTCACCAAGAGCCACAGCAGCTGTAACTCCGTTGGGAATACAAGGGGGGAATCCACAAGAGGTGGCCAATGAAGAAACAAATCAGGATGTATTTTCCTGAGCTCCGAAGCTTCTAAGAGGCTGATAGGAACAACAACCCAAAATAAATAACTACAAATTCTGCCACGAGAGGGAATTTAGCCCCATCCTTTCAAATCATGCCCCCAGTCCAGGCAGGACAAACTCAGGCCCGTGTATACGCACACGTTAACTGTAGCGTCGCTGCACCCGTCCGAACCCGCTCCCCATCTCCTTCTTGCCATGCAAGAGCCACAGTCTCTGCAGACACTCACTGTGGATTCATCAGCCTTGCAGGCAATTCCAGATCATCAATATGAAATTGCTCTCATACCGCTGTGATAATTTACGCTGGAAAAATTTCAAAGAAAAGAATTTGACCTGAAACCTTCTTATTTGCAGAAGCAACTCCAAAGCTTTCTGTAACCAAACAATAATCGGTTTTTTAGACCACAACCAAGTGGCTGATGACAGAAGCACCGCTCAGTTCTCTCTGTAACAGCACCAACGTCTGACCCCTGCGCTAATGAGATATTGTCTATTCTTGACAAAATTGATAGCAAGTAAAGTACAGCACTTCTCCTCGCATGGCAGATCTCTGCTTGTCCCCCAGCCTTCTCCAGTAATGCGCTGTCATTTCTACAAGTGACAGTAGTTCCACGCTTCCTCTGCCGTTTGGAAACCAGGAGGGTGGCGATTTCAGAGGGTTTGCTCTACGCCACCCCCTACTCACAGACACAGCTCCCCTGTGCGAGGCAGAGAGACCCCTACTGTTTCCATGGGAGCACACGCGTGTTCTGCTCTGCATGCCAAGTCAGGATTCCCATCCGTCCTGCACACACTGTGCTCACCACGTGACAGTCTTGTAAGTCCCCCGGAAGGCTGAAGTGTTGAGCAGTAAAATCTGCTTAGGGTAGATTTTGCCATAGGGTTTGGTTTTTCCCACTGGCAAACCCCGACCTCCCATAGCACGCAATAAAGATAAGCACACACCATCCTCGAACACGTAGGACCAAGTGTCTATCGGCTATCAAGTAGCTACCCCTCAAACCAACAGGGACTCCACTTTCCACTGACACCCAAATTCACCCAACACTGTGCAGGAGAGGCCATCCTCAGTGCCCCCATCCCTGTTGGGGAACCCACCTTCACGCACAGTGCTACGCACCCCGGAGAGGACACCCACCACTACGCCAACAGTGGAGGAGCTTCCACAGACCGACGGCACCTCCATCAGGACCTTGCCCGCTACCATTGACGGCATCTCAGTGAGGGTCTTACTCACTGCGCAGTCTTTGCCCATCTTCATACATGGCTTCCAGGAGAAGCCAGCCTGCAAGTTTTCAGTGAGAAAAGGTGTACCAGGTGTACCAGGTGTACCAACAGAGAGGGATCACAGACACTTTCGGTGCCTCTGATCTTGCACGGGGCAAACTGAAGCATCGTGCGAGTTTCCATGGAAGGAGATGGCTTTACTGGAATGTGGCCACAGATGTCATTCCCATATAAATGATCACTTTAAGCTCCTGAAGAATGAGTCAAAAATTAAAAATAAGTAGGCTGCTCAAGGCACTTTTACTATTCCCCAGACAGCTTAAAAAAGGCCTCCTACTGTGCATTACCTAATTTTTACATGACAGAAGCAGAAAATGTCTTTTCATGATGCTATTGTACATATCTTTCGACAATGTTATTACCGTGTGTGTGTATATGTATCTATATTTGTCTTCAGCATCTTATATGGGAAAGCGATAACCAAAGTAGTTCTTTCAGGAAACTGGCCCCTAAGAGGGAGATAGCCAGCAGTTTCACAGCAGGTAACATCGTAAAACAGGTATGAAAAGTTAACAGAAAACAGAGATTTCAGCTGGTGAAGAAAGAGCAGCACTATAAATATTTTCAGTGGGTCTCCATAACAACTTGTGTTTCTGCCTCCCATTAAAATGCGAGTACATATGTCACTAGTTTTTCAGTGGACATTTGGTGGATGTTTTCCTCAGCTGCCTTTTGTATCCTTTGTATTTAAAATTATATACTTGGAAAAGAATTTAAAAGGCAAAAGGAGATGAAACCCAAGAAATTCTCAGCTTGGACTGCTACTTTGTCTTCAAACTTATTGTGCGTTTCAGGCAGTTTTCTTCCGAGCCCACAAACCGTATGTATGTACATGTTTGAGCAGGGAATGAAGGACGCTGCCCTGAGAGTGTGCAGCTCTACTGAGATTTAGCTGGGTAAGAGTGATAGGTTTCTGCTGCAAACACATTTCCAATGCTACAAATAAAAGCATTACTTGGAATAGAGTCAACAGCAAACCGGCCAGAGACACCTGTCGGTATTGCTCTCACCACCCCTGGGACCTGCAGGCTGGGAGGGGTGCGATCCCGCACCCACTGCAGCCCCAAGACTTTGCCAATGAACTTCTCGAGGGCCAGGACTTTTCCTCGCTACCACAACGCGCTGGTGGTGCTGCAGCGGCTTTGCCGGAGCCTGGCTGCTGCTGGACCGCGAGACCAGGGATGTTCAGGGAGCCCGAGGTGCCGCGCAGACCCGCAGCCTTGGACCCAAAGTCCGCTTTACTCCGCGTTTCTGACAACAGGTTTGGCATCAGTCCCGGTTATCGCACCCCGGGTTCAGGCTGCGGGAGAGAAGGGAAGGCTCTGGGAGCAGAGATAAACTTCTCGGCAGGAAGCCTCGTGGTTTCTGGCGCTGTGGGCAGCAGGGAGCAACCTCCGGTGCAGAACACATCGCCGGTGCTCAGGACTTCAGACAAGAGACCCCGCTGCGTAAGCAGCGCTCTGCTAACCTATTTCCCAGCAAAAGCAATTGGAAACTCTCAGAAGATAAAAAGATAATGAACAAATAACCTTCACAGTAGCCAGCGCTGCAAAAACCCAAGGTTCCCCTTTGCGTTGACTGCCTGTTATTAATGATCCTGTCAGGTCTTCTAATGAACTTTGTGCTTCATGTGGAAAACGTGGGGTTTGTCCAAGAGCATAGTCAAGAGCCCGTTTTCATTTATTTCCAGTCTTATGCAAGAAAGTTCTTACATTCTGAATCTACGAAACCATATTTTTATATTTATTTTCTCACATCTCCACGTTGTCGTAGTACTACTGAGGCTTGAAACAAAACACCACTGTCTCTTCAGGAAAATGCTTGATGCATCGAGCAATGGCAAATCATTAATTATTTCAAGCCTTTTATACCACCACTGACACCACAGCGAAGAATTTAAAACATTTCCTCAGACAAGCAGCTCAGTCACAGCAAAACCGCAGCACAAGAGCATCGCTTCGGTTTTTCAAAGCTCGCTTTATTCCAACAACAGCCGCCTGGCTGCCTCGCTGGCAAACTGCTTCGCGCTTGTCTTGGGAGACACGGAGCACAAGGTGGTAAATATAAATTAAATATACTGCTAGACCAGCCCCTTGCCATGGGGATGACCAAAAAGCCTTCGGGAATGGCTGCCCCTCTCTGCCAGCCAAGCCCCTCCCCGGGGACACACCTCGGGGCAGTGACACCCATGGGAGCGGGGTCCCCAGCACCCGTGGCCAGCAGTCACACAACGCCAAGGGACGGAGCATTAACAGGCGCTGCTGCCTCTCACATCTGATGTTCCCCATGCTGCAAACTACCGCCTTTAGTGCTTTTAAAAGATGCCTCTGTGGCGTGTAGTATTATTAAAATATAAGCTTTTCTGAGTCAAGGAAGCCCAACATCTTCATGTTCAGACAGCTGCTGGGAGCCTCCGAGTCCTGGCAAGTGGCTGAGACCCGCAGCCCTGCTTGCCAGCAAACACAGACTGTCCCCAGAGCCCAGGAGAGACAGATGCTGGGACAGTGTCCTTCCCAAAATGACAAACTAGTGGAATATACAAAAAAACCCCACCACCACAACAAAATCACTTATAGAAGCGCAGACCCAGCTGCCCCAACCCACTGCACACGCTCCCTCTGCCTGCAGCAGCTCCGTCACCCCAACACCGTCCCTGAGCCTGCCTGGGCTGGGGGACCTGGGGACGAGCTCTCCAGGCTCTCCGCCTGCTCGGATGCGCTGTTCGGGAGGGAAAATTAGGGCAGAAGAGAGGAAGGATTCATCCAAGCTCAGATAACGAACCATTCATTCAACATGGGAATATTACCAAAGTAAACTTCCGATAACGGAATAAAAAAGGCTTTATTTAGAATATTCAGGTATGACCTAGCAGCACCAAACCCCCACTCACACACCTTTATCAAGCACAGCCAGAGGTTAATTTTGTTGACAGGTTTAACCAGTGCCATTATCTCAAACGTAAATAAGACCTCTTAAAAACAGCTCTGCCTCCCAGTGCTTCTTTCTTTTCCCCAGCAATGGAGAAGCCAGATGACACGTCAGACGGGCCACACTTCAGGGAAGGTATGAAGCCCGTCCACATCCCACACGCTGCCGGGGTGAGCGGCACAAACACATGGGTCCAGCAGCAAAAAATACACGTTACAAACTTCCAGTGAGCAGCTTTGCTCCCCAGATGTGCGTCGTGATTAACAGCACTGCATATGAAAATGATGACTTAATGCTTTGGACAGTTTCTCCATATTTAAGTAAAACCAGAAATACATAAATTAGAAGCAATAGGCGTAGAAACAGCCTGGGTGAGGAAACACTATGGATCTCAGCAAGACGTGAAATATCTGCGCTCGTGAGGGAATGACCTTCAAAACTCATTCACTGCTTGCAGCCCGTATGGTGACGGTTTTTCTCACTTGCAAGACATTATACATTCCTACTATGTACGCTTTAATTTTGCACGGACTATAAATACTTGGCTTATAAGGCAGCATGAAAGCAATAGAAAACAAATATTTAAGTGGGGTAACCTTGATTGTGAGGGTAATACAAGCTAATTCTTCATACCTTAGGTCATGCATACTAAATACCAGGATTCACTATTTACTATGCCGAACATAAAAAGAGCCACTGAAATACGTGATCAAGTAGTATTTTCTCTTAAAAAAAAAAAAAAAAAAAAAAA